>REGM01000019.1:763793-828622 GCA_004194415.1 Aurelia aurita
ACCACAGGGAAACCAGGAAATAATTGTTGCTACAAATAAAATTTGTAAAAAAAATTGTCTTTCTTTGTCCCCTGTGCGCTTAGTAATTTTTGTCCTTTGTGCTCCGCGAAAGAGCGCGTATCGATAGGCTGCGGAGGAGGAAAGAGGGAGAGAGAAAGGAAAGAACGCAACATTTACTCTCACTCTTTCGCGGAGCACAGGGGACTAAGGTAAAAAATGACTAAGCGCGCAGGGGTTTCTGGTTTCCCTGTGATCGCACGGGTCGCGCGACCAGATTCGCTGAAGTGGAAACCCGCCTTATCAATGCATTGTAATCTATTATTTGGTAGTATTGTTTTTGTTTAGCATATCTGAATTTGATGTTATCTTCTACCGGGTGAATCAAAAAAGTTAAAACGTTTCAAAGACTGCAGTTTGCAAACACGTCCAGTATGTAACACTTTACACAGAATAACCCCCGTCTAAGTGCCCCAGTAACAGGACAAATGATCGTTTCGGGGTCCTGGTGATCGAAAAATAGTCAAATTTTCGTCAGGGAGCTCCAATTTATACCGAAGACAGCATGATTGTTGGGTGAACTTTATCTGCGAGGAAATTACTCCTCATATTCTTCCCAAGGTTTGCACAATAGACGATTCCGGAAAAGATGGCGTCGGGGGGCATTTGACCAAGATGCATTGCGTTCTAGAGTGGAATCAACAGTGATTCTATAGAAATTCGATCATCTTGGTCAAATGCCCCTCGACGCCATCTTTTCCGGAATCGTCTATTGCAGCCGAGGTTTAATTTTGAGGCATTTTGTATTGGGGGGATTCACATCTTCTCCGGGGACAGATCTTGTTTCATTTTTTCAACGGGGAAACCACAATGGTATTATCTGCCAGGGCACTTAGACGATTTTATCTGCCAGGGCACTTAGACACGGGAGGATTTGGGGAGGGGTGTGGACACTAACTAAGCTAGATCGAAGAAGAACGGAGGAGTAGGCAATTTGAATACAAATGTTGTTGAACTTGTGTGTCATTGCATGGAATTGTGTAAAGTTGAATTCAGTGAAACTCTTTGATTACGAATGCTAAGACAGGCATTGGGGCTACAGATAGATACAAACACGAAGGAATTGGATTTATTTACGGATAGATCGATGGATGATAGATTGATGGATGTTGGATTGATGGATGTTAGATTGATAGATTGATGGAGAAGGTTTTGCAATTAGCTGATGCCGAGAAAAACAAGGGCAGACTTTTTTACAATAGCATCAGTTGCGTTTGATTGACACGTCATTTCAAAGTGATTAGCTTTCGGCTTTCGCTAGCAGGGAATTCTCTCAAGCAAAAAATCAAAGCAGACGAAGCCGCAAAAGATGTTCCGAAAGCAAGACGGCTAACTGCCTCGTTGCGCTGAGGAAGAGGCTTTGTTATGAACTATCAATAATTCTGAAAATATTAGCATTCATGTTAGGGGCACTAAACAAAGCAGCTTCATTTTGATTGGATAATGTCCCAGCTTCTCCTCCTGCTTGCATTATGTTGCTGCTTATTGGCAGAAAAATGACCGATTCCAGTATGTAGATCGACCAGAGTTCATTTGCTTCGCCGACACTCATGACTTCATGCATCTCTTTCCATCTCTTTCGTATTTACATCATTGCTATCGTTTCTGAACCCAAACCTATTCTCAGCCATGCCGAGAACTGCGGTCCGAATATTTTCCAGCATTGATCTCGCAATCTTTTAATAACCGCATATTAATGCCCGTGTTTACAATTGTAAATTGCTGCAAACGCCGAAACTTGTTCAACTCACCCATTGCATCCTCAGTTTTAATTATGCAAAATCATAAAAACACAACCAATTACATTATCTAATCAAATTTCTCGCTTCATATAGCTTGCCTTGCAAACAAATTTTCAAATTCACACACCAAAGTAATCAAGAAGTCACTACCGCTTATCACATACGCACGAAAATGACTTTGCCAAGGATTTTCGAGTACAAACCATCTGTTAAAAGCAAACAGTAGTCATTTGTATGCAAATTAAAACCGTTTCATACCACAGACGTTTTTGCTGTTTGCGAAGAAAGTTCTTAATCACATCTGCTTTGCATAAAGAGGCAGCCAAGGAGGCATTACCAGTCATTCTACATATTTCTTTTAGAATCGCTTCTTGCTACAACGGTGAAAATCTCTCGCATGCCTTGTCGTTCCAGCATATTCGTTGTCGTTACTAATTATAATAAAGAGCCCAATGCTGAAGACTCGAATCCCGAAAGAAGACACGTTCGTAAACTGTTGATGGTTCTTGCAACAAAAGTGAAAATCTCTCGCGTTCCTCGTCGTTCCAGCATATTCGTTGTCGTTACTAATTATGGTAAAGAGCCAAATATCGAAGACTCGAAGCCCGAAAGAAGGTACTATCATTAAAACGTTGATCAAGAAAAGTCATCAAAAATATTTCTTTTTCAATCGGTTCTTGCTATAAAGGTTAAAATCTCTCGCGTTCCTTGTTGTTCCAGCATATTCGTTGCTATTACTCATTGCAGCAAAGAGCCCAACATCGAATACTCGAAGCTCGAAAGAAAAGACACTATCATAAAGGTGCGCAAACTGTTGATGAAGAAAATCTATCAAGTTAATAATGGCAAATTATCTTGTACCCATAGCATTAACTTTCATCGTAGACATGTCGAACGTTGTGACGAATTCATTCCTCATTTATGAACTAGTCAAGCTGAAAAAATTAAAGTCCATCTCCTACACATTTATTCTCTACCTCTGCATCAATGACGTAATAGTTGGGCTCGTTGGCTTTGTGTGTCATGCAGTGGACACTATGTACAGAATTAACCGTGAAGGTTACCTGATGACATGTGTCGTAAATCTCTACAAACTACTGCATTTATTTGCAGGAATATCAGGCTATCTGATCTTAATAATTTCCTTTGACAGATTCCTACGAATGAGATATATGGTCAGGTATGATGCATTAATGACAAAGAAGAGAGCTACCATATTGGTTGTGATAAGTACGGTGCCAAGCCTGTTTGATTTCATGCTACAGATAGTCAGGCCTGCATATGCAAGTCTGCGTTATATTAATATCATTTTATATTGTGGACATGGCCTAGCTATTTTCATAGGCAGCATCCTTTATCTTTTGGCATATCGCTCGACAAAGAAGAGAATTGAACACATTGATTTGGATACTGACGAGGGCAGATTTGAGCATCGAGTCATAACGAATCGTAGAAGACCAGATACAGAGTTTTCCAGAGCTGCAATGCTAATTTTGGTATCAATAACGGTTTGTTACCTACCGACATTGGCTGCAGGTCTCTATCATAATATCACGGACATTTCATCTGAATTTAAGGACTATGTAAAAACATGGACACGTTTCTTGATACTTTTGAACTCCACACTAAATGCATTGATTTTCATCAGCTGTAATAGAGAATTGAGAAACTTTGCAAGACTATTCTTCAAATTCATTCAAGAAGTATGATAATGGAAGGCTGCACTATAAAGAAAGTGGAAAATAGAAAATGACACAAAAATATCGTTTTTGAATATTATACCGGGTGTCCCAAAAAAAAAGTATACAGATTTTGTCAACCTTAACGATCACAATTTAGCATGAATCAATCCGAAATAATTTTTCAAACATTACTCGATAGTTAACTTGAACATAGATACCTCGTTTGTTGACATTGGTGCTTTGAGAGTAGAGATATTAATCTTCAAAGGACAAATTTGTCCCCACCTCCAAACCAGAGCTTTGGCGTTTTGGCCTAAACAAATCCACAATTTGTTTCACTTAAAATGAATGAAGTTTACTTCGGAGCTCCCTTGGTGATAAGCGTCACGTAAATTGTATTTTGTGAAAGGCTATCTTAAAAAGGGGGAATCCGGGAATCCGGGAATCGGGGAATCCGGGAATCGGGGAATCGGGGAATCGGGGAATCTTTTGAAATCGGGGAATCTCTAAACTACAAGAGATATCGAAAAAATTTTCATCAAGCCTTATAGCACTTCTAATTTCACCTGCCAAATACCTTTTTCAAACTTTGTTGTAGTCTGGTTTAGTCGTAATCCTACCTGGAAGTGGAGAAATCACAGATTCCCTGTTTTTAAGATTGGGGTGGGGCAATCTTAAAAACAGGGAATCTCGTCGTTCTTGGTTTTATCTTATAGAGAAACATACCATTCGAAAGGTCTACATCAGCAATGTTCAGATATGTTAATAATTTTGACTTAGCTTGTTCGAGGGGGCAGCAATCGATCAAAAATAAAATCTTAAAAAGGGGGAATCTAGCAACCATAGGTCTTATGACACTTTTTCACACATCAATCGAATGCTCCAGCCCTAACGGCTACGAATACCACAACATCTCAAGGAAATTGTGTGCTGTACAAGCATAAATCTGGTATAAACCTTTGCAAAGTTAAACTTCTTCCGCAGTTATCAAAATATCGTCAAATGATCATCGACAGGCACAGGAAAGAAGTCAATTGGCATAATTAGCCGTCTCTATGCTTTAAGACAATATATCAACGTTTCAGCTTTCAAAACCGAAATACCTTTTCCCCATTTTTTATGCACAAAGACCACTGTTTTGCAAACAACGTACGAGATAATGACAATATTGAAGGGATAGATTTTACGGGGGTTAATCATGAAAGGTTAAATTTACGTTTTGTTGGTGCTCCTCCTCTGCCCTCCTGTTTCAATTTTTCTACCGCGTTGCATGCGCCAGCCAATGCAGAGATGGTCGATGTAGAGTAGCGGTAGCCTCATATTGAATCGTGAATCGTTATTTTTCACCTTTTTTATTCAAAATCTCTTCATGACGCAGAAAATAACATTTCGCATTTCAAAATTGTAGAATTAGAATACGTTATTGGCCAAGTAACTTGTTTCTATTTGCAAATTACATTGCTAAAGAATCTTCCCTTCTCATTTTCTTTCATTTTGTGACGGCAGAAAAGCAACCTAATATCTTTCGAATTTCTCAATGTCTTCTGAGCCTTGCAGAATTGAAGACTTTTTATTTTTAAATTTAGGTACTTTGAACGTGCCTGGCAGCGCCATGCTGATCTGTGTTGTGAGCACATCATATTGTTCTATTGTAAATACCGAGAGACTATTTCCAATTGATTTGAGACATGGGGGTTTTTGGTGAAATTTACAATAGTACGAAAACACAAAATCGCTCACTTACGCTGCAAAATAGACATAAATGGGAAAAAGAGCTTTCTAAATAGTACGACAACTTAACTTATCTGCAACAAAGTATATTCGAAAGTTTTGTACATGAAAACAAATAAATTTATGGATGAATCCCCCTTACTCGAAATAAGCTACTGATATAAGAAATAAGCAATAAGCAAGACCCCCGTGAAGCTGTGCCTCTAAATTTAAAAGGTGCATCTTTGTTCATAGAAAATGAAAATGGGTATTCTCGTTTTGGAATGTTGAAAGGAACAGACACATTGTCTTAAAGCATAGAGAATTAATTGTGCCAATTGACTCCTGTCGATGATCATTTGACGATATTTTGATAACTGCGGAAGAAGTTTAACTTTGCAAAGGTTTATACCAGATTTATGCTTGTACAGCACACAATTTCCTTGAGATGTTGTGGTATTCGTAGCCGTTAGGGCTGGAGCATTCGATTGATGTGTGAAAAAGTGTCATAAGACCTATGGTTGCTAGATTCCCCCTTTTTAAGATTTTATTTTTGATCGATTGCTGCCCCCTCGAACAAGCTAAGTCAAAATTATTAACATATCTGAACATTGCTGATGTAGACCTTTCGAATGGTATGTTTCTCTATAAGATAAAACCAAGAACGACGAGATTCCCTGTTTTTAAGATTGCCCCACCCCAATCTTAAAAACAGGGAATCTGTGATTTCTCCACTTCCAGGTAGGATTACGACTAAACCAGACTACAACAAAGTTTGAAAAAGGTATTTGGCAGGTGAAATTAGAAGTGCTATAAGGCTTGATAAAAATTTTTTCGATATCTCTTGTAGTTTAGAGATTCCCCGATTTCAAAAGATTCCCCGATTCCCCGATTCCCGGATTCCCGGATTCCCCGATTCCCCGATTCCCGGATTCCCCCTTTTTAAGTTAGCCTTTTGTGAAACGCATTTGTTGTGCAGCTTTTAATTTTTCTCCTCCTGTTTCAAATTTGTCAAGTCTATTGTTGATCTATTCGCTGTGCTTCAAGAATTTGCTTAGGCCAAAACGCCAAAGCGCTGGTTTGGAGGTGGAGGCAAATTTGTCCTTTGAAGATTAATATCTCTACTCTCAAAGCACCAATGTCAACAAACAAGGTATCTATGTTCAAGTTAAAAGCATTGAGTCCGCATAAATAGCCCACTCATGACCAATATCAACTTCTTTTCAAACGTCAAACAAAAGTTGTCATTTTATCTCTATCGAAATTAAACCAAAGAAATTCCTGAGAATAATAGAAGGATTAAAAAGTGTTTGTTTCTCGCTGCTATTGACGTTACCGCTATTGTGCGATAACAAAATGCCATCAGCAGTTTGTCAGCTAAAATTCAGGATAGCGTATACGCTCGTGTATTTATATGGACTCAATGCCTTTAACTATCGAATAATGTTTTAAAAATGATTTCGTATTGATTCATGCTAAATTTTGATCGTTATGGTTGACCAAATCTGTATACTTTTTTTGGGACACCCGGTACTTCTTATGCACAATGCTCACATAAAAAACTTCTGTTGGACTTCTCCACTTCTTTTAGGAATATGAAGGAAATATTTCAAAGATTGATCAAAGACGGTACCCATAATAAGCGAGATTCGTTGCTTTTTGTGATCTTCCAGGATTTAAGCTTTGCGGCACCAGCACTCCTTTGTGCATATATACACCATGCTTGTCGATGAAGTTGATTTCTAATGGTGAATTATAAATCCACTTGCAACGTACTATTGCCCCCTTAAAGGATCCATATGCGCCTTCAAAGCTGCAGTCAAACCGGCGCTCCCTGAGTCAAACGTACCAAACTTTTCACTGAACTTTCCAGTAAACATTTCAACAAGTTCGGTGCTGGCCAGTCAAACGTGCTGATTATTTCATTAAACAATTCAACGAACTTTACAACTTTCTGCACTGACGCATGCGCACCCTGGGAAAAACTCTACGGAATGTTCAGTGGGGTGGTCAAAGCCGTTGAACATTTCTCTGTTTTGTACCTACCTGGCATCCGAAGGTAGTTTTTAGGAGCACGAGAAGCTAAGCTTATCGAAGCAGTGTCCTGGTCCTTCGTCTCAATGTGACCAGACCTTGTGATTTCTTTTGGGGACTCAAGCCATTAACCTTGAGGGCCCGGTTGTTCAAACTGCGATTAGCGTTAATCTTGGATTAAAATGCACCATTCTGTAGTCGTATGCATAGTCGCAATCCGGTGTTAGTCTAACACCAGTTATGAACAACCAGACCCAGATCTGTAGACCAGAGCGCTGCCAATAAGCCATCCCTACCTCTGAATACTGAACATGTTTGAACTCAATCAAACATTCGTCCAATCTTAAAATTGACTGAACAAGGTTTCCACACTTGCTTGTTGGATGTAGTCCAGTGAAACCTCAGTACGTTTGACTGAGGCTTAAGCATGATAACGTCAACGTTTTGTAAAATCCTACCCCTACTTTCACTACTTGCGCTGTATATAACTGAACCGGCCACTCATTAAAAATGTGGTTAAATTTGAATTAAAACCCAGCAGTGCACTTTAGATAATATTGAAGATAGTAGAGAATCGTAATCACATGAAGCTCGACATGAAGTAAAGAGTAAGCGCTTGGTGTACCCCCAATTGCACCGCTTTCAGAGTATAGAAAGAACTCAACAGGCCACTCATTAAAAAAGTGGTTAAAATTGAATAAAAAAACCAGCACTATACTGTATATGGTATTGAAAATAGTAAGAGACTTTAGCAATCGCATGAAGTGAAAAGTAATCGCTTGGTGTGATTTTTCTCACTCGGCTTGTAAATAATTAACGAGTTGCGGTTCTTCTCTAATCCAGACACTAGAAATGTCTGAATGGGATACGACATCAGTTTGGGAAATTAATTATTAAAAAGTGGAGAAAATCTCGAGGAGATCCATTTGTTTTAGCTACAACTGTTGTTATGTTTGGAGTAAAGAACCAGATTTGTACGGCGAGGAACGCATTTGCAGTGACAAGAAAAGGATTCTGAGAGACGGAGCATTATGAGCACTGAGCCAAAGGAAACGATACCAGAAGAACATTCTGAAAGATACGATAAACATGGCGAGAAAGAATCTGGAAAAGATGAGTCGAAAGATGATATTTCCCCGAAGAGTGAGCAAAGAGAGTTTCCGAGGAGTAGCGAAGCACAAGATTCGCAGATAAATGACTCTAATACTGTGAAAGAGCAGGATAATCCCTCACCAATTGCAGAGGTAAAAGCAGATGGCAATAATACAGAACAAGCGCAAACAGAGATAACTGCGGATGAGAAACAGGAGGAAACAAACGGTGTTGCGGAGGATGAAATACAGCAAGAAAACAACAAACAGACTACCAGTGAAGGTGATGAGCAGGAGCCTGCCATGGAACAACAACAGAAACAAGGGACGGTCTTGGAACAACAACAACAACAAGAACAACAGAAACAAGAGACGGTTCTTGAACAACAAGAACAAGAACAAGTAGTGCCTGAAGATGGCGGTAATAATGCAAGAAATAGTGAGGTCACTTCGGGAAACGAGAAGGACGTGGAGACGAAGCAAACTGATCAAAATGAAGAGAATCGCGAGATGAGCAACGATAAAGATTTCGAAGGTAACGGTGAAGATGATGGGAAGGAAGGAAAGCAAAGTGAAAACAATGAAGAAGAGACGAGAAAAGAAGACACGAGAAAAGAAGACACGAAAGGCAGCGAAGTGAAGGAAAACGTGCAAAAGGAAGAACAAAATGAGGGGGGAACTGATGAAGGACAAACACAGTCGAAGGAAGGCATAGAAAATGGCGAGAGAGAAAAAGGTCCTGAACTCATTGAGAATGAAGGAAAGGGCGGAAAGGCTGGAGAAGAAATTGTTGCAAGAGAGCCCATTGACACTGACGAGGAAGACAATGAAGAAGGGGCTCTTGAAGGCAAGGGCGGAAAGGCTGGAGAAGAAATTGCTGCAAGAGAGCCCATTGACACCGATGAGGAAGACAATGAAGAAGGGGCTCTTGAAGCCAAGGCGGAGTCTAGAGCAGCTGATGAGGCGGAGAGCCAAGACGAGAATGAAGACAAGGGGGCTGCCAGCAGTGAAAAGGATGCGGACGGGAGTGAGGATAAGAGTGAGAATGATGAAAATGGGGATAAGAATGAGAAGGGTAAGCAGACAGACGATAAAGATAACGATAAATCAAACGACAATGACAAACCTGCAAGAACACCGAGAAAAAAGGCCGATGAAAGCAAAGTATATGGCGATAAAAAATTGAGTAAAGCTGAAATCGAAGAAACAGTGGAACGACTTCATTCAACCCAAATTGGAAATGCAAAAACAAACAAAGATGATACCAAAAAGGAGACAAAACGCAGTGCAGAGGAAGTCGAGCAAATAGTTGAAAGGTTGTATCAACTCAAGAAGGAACCACCTCAGCCGAAAGAGCAAAATAAAGATAAAAAGGCGGAGCAGCAGTTATCACAAGATGATATCGACGCACAAGTAGAAAGACTCTCAAAGAATAAGTCAAATTCGGGTCGCAAAGAACCAGATAGGCTGACTTTAGTAGAAGCTAAACAGTTTAAAGATGTACCGGGAGAACAACTACAAGGAAAGATTGATGAGATGGTACAAAGGTTGGCAAAAGATAACAAAGACAAAGTACCAGATAGTAAGCGAGGAATTACGGAATCGTATAAACAAAAGGGGATTTTCGGCGCATACATCGCACAGAACTCTGGCATTTAGATATACGAAACAAGCAATAACATTTCTTTGGGGATTTCGTCATGATCTTTAAAGAATACTAGCGGAGTAAGAAAACTCCCTACAGTCTATAATTAGTTAAATTTCTATAATTTTCGGAAGAGTGCAAGTCCTCTTTTATTCACCCGGTAGGTAGCAAGTTTAGCGAACTTTCGGCTTGAGAACAATAAAAAGTAAACGACCAGTCTTCAAGGAATGAAATATAAATACCAAGAGTTGTTTTTTTGTACTAAAATACAAAGCATCCCTTATTTCAAATGTCTGGTAGATAAACATTGCATTCCGAAGTTTACACGTGGATAGCAATTGATATAGGATAGGATCCTAGACAGTTTGAAATTTCATTTCGAGCCTGTCAGTGTACCTCAAATCGAAAGGGTTTTCGGAAAATTTGACACCTCAAAGGGTTCTGGCCCTGATGGTTTGGACAAATTTTTCTTGAAGATTGGACTTCCTGTGATAGCTGAATCCCTATGCGACATTTTTGCCATTGGTGTTTTTCCAGACAGCTGGAAAATTGCGCGAGTTGCCCCTGTCTTCAAGAGCGGTCAACAGGATGACAGTTGAAACTACAGGCCTTCGCGAGTAATAACGACTCTCTTCCTACCTTCAAAAAAGGTTTAACGAGTCGTTGCAGAAGAGGGTTTGATCTCACTTTTCTCTGGATTTAGTTTCGTTTAATTTTGTGATGGACATTTTTAGTTGTTTTATTGCTATTTAACTTAATTTAGCAACATTTGTAAATTAGCTTTTTACTTAGTAGTCTTTTTGCACGGCCCCCCTGTAAAGCAGTCTCCACAAGACTGACGGGGCTACCGTGGTTAGATAATATAAAATGAAAGACTTTTTTCAAAATTCCTGTTTAGGGGAATTGCTCTCGAGTCGAAGGACCGATTTCAACTAGACAAATTTCCATGTCTAAAGCTGAATTCCCACACGGAGCCATTGTCTTGACGCTACACAATAAAATACATGTTTCCTGACGAGGGAGCCTTCTTTGGCAGACGCAGGCAATCTTTGGGCAGCGGAAATAAAACGCTTTTAACTACTGTGAATTCAGCTCTAAACACTTCAGTAAAAACAAGTTAGAAGGTGATAACGCCTTTTCTAAATTCCTTTCAAACGCATTTTTCTTCACTTAGCGTTTCCAAATAGAATCCAAATATAATTTTTTCCATCAACATGCGTTAGAACATCTTCAAATGCGTTAACAACACCTCAAATTGAGGTAAAAATAATGTCGACGTTTTTTCCGTTGCATTTCTCATGCATTTCTAGCGGGTTTTTACTCTGGTGTGAACCTTTAGTGGGCTTTTCTTTTATGCAGAATTTTCTTAACAAATAATGTTGCAAGATTTATCGCAGCCATATCAACTGGCATTCGCCTTAATTCTTTCTTTGTTTTACTAACCATGTAGATGTGGCAGGAAACTACAGGGTGTTTTCGAAAAAACGCAACCCACCTTTTTTCGAGATTCTCCTGAAAATGATGATATTTGAATTAATTTGACGCATACCATCTGAAAGCACCATCTACCTCCTTTCCAATGATATCTAGCTTGGGCACATCAATTGAATTATTCATCACTTAATTGACGTTTTAGTAGGTATGGTCTTTTTTAGATGGAGGAAAGCGGTAGCACATTCACATGAGCGAAAACTAATCTTTGTGAGAGCTTATTTTATCATTTTAAATAAATGTATTTCATGGGAGTAAATTTCTATGTTTCCTTTCTAAGGGCATCACTTCAAGTGCTTCTAGGCCTGAAATGTTTTCACGAAATCTGTTTCGTAGACTGATTACATAGTCGTAGTTATCGCTATTGATAGACTGATGGGTGTTGCAATAACTGGGACTACGCAGTGAGTCTAATCTGTTTCGTAACTTTTCACGATAAAGAAGGTCTTGATTTTGCTCATTTATAAGATAAGATTGTGCTTTCAGATGGTATGCATTACATCTATTCAAATCTTATTATTTTTTGAAAATTTTCAATTATAGTTGCGTCTATTTAAAACACCTTGTGGTACGTCAGTCAGAAAAGGAAAGAGAATGAAACTTGCACATAATACATCATCATAAAAACATGGCATACGTAATCCCTCTGCAATGCTAATTTTTCTCTGCTCCCTAACTAAATGTCCTTAGGACCCTTTTATGGTCTGATGTCAACGGTGTCCCAGAAAAATGGTTACCGATTTGAAAAGTCGAGGAAAAAACGACAACTTAGTTCCAAGCAATGTAAACATCAGTCTATTGCAAAGGCCTAAAGTAAATCCTAGCAATTAGCTCATATGTGTGTTTTGCTGATTTGCTACCGAAATTTCTTGAGACGAAACAAAAATTGAAGTGCTTTTGACACGATCGTTTCAAAGATATCAACTCAAAGAAAAACGATATTTTACCCATGCCTACAGCAGATGCCTTGACCTTTAAATCCTGACCAAAAAAAGAAATTTTGTCACGAAATCTTCATAAAAAATCTTCATCTCAAAATCTTCATCTCCAACTGTCCACGGTTGCCCACATGGATCATGCAAAATATGGACCAGTACCTTATTGCTGCAAGCAAGGTTTGTGACATAAAGTTTTGTTTTCAAGCGTTAGGCATAAGTACAGCTCAAGAGAAGCCATTAATAGCTTAAATTTGGCATTTTTATAGAAACTACGAATATGAACAAACTTGCCCAAGTAGCCACTTAATAGAATAGTGCTTTATCAAATTGGTAACCTTCTTGCTAGTACACCCGGTATATTAACAGGCAGCCACCAAAGAAGGAGTACTGACCTTCATAACAAATAGTTCTTTGAGGTCTTCAGAGTTAATTACTACAGGTAACGAAGGGTTTCTTTTAGTCAAAGATCTCTTCACTCTTCGTCTTTGTCATCACTGGCAGCAGGCTCCTCTTGCATCTCCTCGTCCTCTCCATTCCCTTCACCTTCGCCTTCAACTTCAGCAGTGGTTTCCTCCTGCTCTTCTTCCACCTTAGCATCTCCTGGGCTTGCTTCTGCCTCCTCTGCTTGGGCAGCGTCCGTTTGTTCAACCTCTTCTTCCGCAGTCTCTTCTTGAACCTCCTCCTTGTCATCCTCTGCACTTCTTGTTCTCTTTGCTGGAGGATCACTTGCCTCCTCAGATTTCTCTGGTGACGCAGCACGTTTCAGTGATTCTGGTTTGAAGAAATAATATGCTTAAAAGAGATAAAAACCCTTCATAACGTAACTGGTACCGATTAGTTTTCATTTGTCGTAATTCATCGGTGATCATCGCCGGAATATTTAAGACAACTTTACCTTGCATAAATTTGCAATTATTCGGTTGCAAGCTACATTAACTTGTAGTTTCCATCTTGTTTGTTTGTCTATGTTTAGTGTAATGGCGACTGGGTAGATATGAATTTTACACCCCGTGGTATCGTATGCGTATTTGTTGTTGTAACATTTTATGAAAAGAAATAAACCTTTCATGTAATAGGCAATCAAGAGGTTATGCAACCATCAAAATCCCTGGATGGCAGAAATCTACTGGCGAAGATCAAATACCTCTGAAGCTCATATATTTAGCTGCTAACGAGCTTACAGTTACATTAAACATGGCAATAAACTGCAGCGTTCGTAATCCTAGATTTCCAGACGATACAAAGAGTCTTGTTTCCATTTGGTAACACCATATACATATACAGTTGAAACTTTATTGAAAGATCGCCCGTGATTAACTCCAAATTGCTCCATTCTCTTCTTTTGTTTTAACTACTTTGGAAAGCTTCAATTCACTGCTTTCGCCAAAACTCTTATTATTTGTAGATTCAAGATTTAATGACTAAAAAGTTAACTAAACATGTTGTCTGAATAATCACCAATACAAAAGCAAGTCTATATGTGTAGTTTATCGAAACGGAAACAAATAAAATGGCCTAGTCCTATCGCCTAAAATGGCATAGTTCTATCCTTTACGTCGAGAAGGCCATTATTAAGATTCCTTAAATAATCATATAATGAAAATGTCATCATTTATGAAAATGTTCGTTGTCATAATACCTATTAATCTAAGGTGAACATGCGTAGACTCATTACATAGCTGTAGTTTCGCTCCCTGACTGAACTGATACCGCTAAAACTACTGAAGCAACAACAACAACATCAAATCAATGAAATGAGCGAAAGTTGACGGCCTTTGTGGAGTAAGGCTAGAACCTGTGGGTGACTCCCGGACAATTCACAAAATGGATTCGCTGTTTAGCTGAGGTTTAAGATGGCAGCTTTCATATAAGCTGCACGAGAGAATCCTTTTTGTGCTGCAAAAACTGGAAGTAGTTTAGCTATTACTCTGTGAAGAGGATTCCCTCGTGTAGCAGTTATCTATGAAAACAAAGCGGATAATAGCAAATCTATCGATTCCTACAGTAGACTTGCCCCAACAAGGAATAGACCTTTTAGCTATTCTACAAAAGAGCCCGGATCAAGTAATATATTTATACATTTGAAAGCGACATGTTCGATCGAGTAGGGTTATAACTTCCATCACTGTTGTGCACATTCAATAACTCGTCAGATTTTTACAAAATGCACAAAAGTATCCCTCAAGCCAGACTCTTTTGTAGAACAGCTAAAACGTCTACCGTAGAATTACTGCATCATGTCACAGAACAATAGGTCGTATTGAAAACTAAACAACAGAATCCCTTGAAAGCTGCACCTTTCTAGTACCACAAAGGAGCAGCCCTGAATATCTAAGCACTGCATTGTGGTTGGAAGCAGCATTGCATTATGATCGAACATTAACAATAGCAAACAATGAGACCTGACAAAGGAATTTTGCGAGTGATCCCAATGACCAACGTACGTAGTCCGTGAGTCAAATACGAATATGATGAACAACTTACTTTCTTTTTGTTCTTTTTCTCTTTGTTCTCTTTGTTCTTTTTCTCTTTGTTCTTTTTGTTCTTTTTCCTTTTGCTCTCTTTCCTTTTGTTCTTTTTCCTTTTGTTCTTTCCTTGCTTCTTCTTCAGGGTCAATTTTCTCGAATGCAAATGCAGTATAAAGCCCTAAAAGCAGCAAAATATAATATGTAATTCAAAAGTTAGGAAGTTTTGGCGAAGCTATGAACATTGAGTTTGGTTGAAGGTAAGACGTCAAATTTGCTTCTGCAAAATCGATGGAGACGATATGAACGAGACTGCCTGCACGTGTTTAAAAATTATGAACATTTAGTGTATGCTGCACTTAATACTCATAAAGGTAGGATTCACACTGAGTGATCTAAACCAGTTTAGACTAAACCAGTTTACAAGCTGGTTTAAAGAATAAATGAGGTTTTGGCACAATAGACCTTTTCACAGAGGTCTGGGACGGCGCGCTACTTTTCTGGAAGATGGCGGATACGCTGCGAGAGGGAATCCCCTTCGCGATGCAAACACTGAACTGCAGTTGCAGTTGGCGAAGTTGTGGGCGAAAAATCACATTTAACTCCCAGTTACTGAGCAATTAGAGGACGAGCAAGGCTTACATAATGAAACTGAAGACTTATCTACTACATTACAGTGGTATTTAGCATATTTTACAAGGAAAAGTTCATTTCTTCGAGTCGTTTCAGCGAAGATGGATTTTATGATTATTGATAACGAATGAGGGACTCCGTTAAACTAACTTTGGATTTTAGTTTATGAATCGAGCTTATTGCCCATTGACTGCTGCAAGAATAGGAACGATGGTATATTTTAGAAGCCAAACAAATGATTTATATTTCTTCCCAATGCTGAAGCTACCAGAGCAAGCCTTTCTAAATCAATCAAGTTAGCTAAGAATAAACAGTTTCTTGAATTTCTTCGCATATGGGTTTATTTACAAACAGTGTGGCTTGTGATATTTTAAAATAAAGCACTACTGCACATACCCCTAAAATAAGGCCACTTACCGGTTCAAAGCAACTTCTTAACTTCCACATTACTCCGAGGTTCTCATTTATTCGCACAATTGTCGTTCAAAAGGAAGATCAAACACAGACTGCGTTAAATTTTGCCAACCAAGGCCTATGCCACCAAAACAATAAATGCCTTCAAGCAAAACAACATACTTCAGCAATTCTTCGACTCTCTCATCTACAATTGTAAAGCTTCCAGAACACTTTTATTTGTTTTTGTTTCTAAAGCATATAAATTATTTGTTGCAAACCACTTTCTTCTTCTTTGATTTTGAGAAACAACTGAGAGAACGAAATGACGAATGCATTTATAATGGCGAATATTTTCCCGCCAAAGTCTCTCTTTTGTTACGAGGCTAAAAGCGCACAGGAGACTTTTTCCTTGCCTGCATACATTTGTACCAAAATTGCAGATGTCCCTTCGTATTCCTCTGGTTAAAGTGCAATATTTAATCTCCGTTTATTCATAAACAAAAATCTGAAATTGGAAAATAATCATCATACAATCCAAATTCACTCACCAAACTCGAAGAAACAAACTTTTCTTGTAAAATATGCTAAATACCACCTTAACGTGATATAGGTGACTATCTCTTTTCATGTTTTAAGCATTTCTGGTCTTCTATAAACCATTTAGCTGAATTTAAATGCGAAATTTCGTGCACAGCTTCTCCCACTTCAGCTCTCAGCTTCAGTTCAGTGATTGTATCGCGAAGAGGATTCCCTCTATCCGCCATCTTCCAGAAAAGTAGCGCGCCGTCCCAGACCTCTGTGAAAAGGTCTATTAAGGTTACAAAACAAGCTTACCTTTTGGTGAACTAAAATTTCAGTGTGTTTTAGCATTTTCACGTTCTGTCATCACTTTTAACAAGTTAGGCCTAAATTGGCCTAAATTCCAGCACCATTTTCTACGACTGCATTATATGAAGCCTAGCCACGATTTCGAGGCACGGTTGTGATGTCAGAACGCCTCGCAAACAAAGAACAGCCTCCTTTACATTATATGTTGACGTTACAGTGCATAGAGTTTTGAGCAAGATGACATCATTGCGCTCTAGCTGCCTATTTAATGCAAGATTTTGCAAAGAAAAGACGAAAAATGCAGGAAAAGTAAGATACACTGCACACTGCTTGAGAACTTGAGTCAGTAAAGATGGGTTAAAACATACCTGTGGCTTCCCATTCATCTTTCGTCATTGTCCCCTGAAATATTTAAAATGGTTTCAAGCACCGGACAAATTTCAAATGCCTGTCTGAAGTCAAACAGGTATAGAAAAAGCATTCAGATGCAAACGTTAAATGTTGTTTCAAGTTCTAGCTTGGTGATTCTGAAAATGTGCTCCTGGAAAATTTGCTGCATAAAACGGGTGCAACGATTTTGAGCCATTATACAAATTATAAATAAGTCTGGAATAATGATGTCCTTTAAGTAGATCTTTTTAAAACTAGTACGTAGAGATGGATGGCTACTAGGGATCTATGAACTTACCACCACGTTATCTTTCCCACTTTTGCTCTCACTTTCTTGTTCCTTGACATGTGCATATGCTTCTTCTCTATCACATACCAGACTCCATCCTTTTCTTGGTGGATAGCCCTAATATTGTAATGAATATTAGTATTAAGTACCGGATGAGAGCATAGGCTCTAAATCTAAAAAAACTGAGGTAAATGCCTACTACATCTTTCTTTGTAGTGAAGGCTTGAAAGGAAGTTTAAGTGCATTGCTATAATTCTACCCTTGGGACTTTTCTGAAATCTTCGATATTTTCGCAATTACAACGTTTTTATATTTAACTTGTTTGAGGTTGTGATTTAATCAAATTTTTAACTTGTACACAAGAAGACCAACAGATTTGTTAATACCACCATATTGTAGACCGTCTTCATAAACTATAGTTTCATGAAAATTCCATCAGTTTTCCTCTATTTATTTGGTAGATGCGCTGGTTTCTTTCAATAATTTGCTTGAACTCTTTTGGAAAAACAAAACAGGATGTATTTTTGAAAATAATCAAGACATCACAAAAGTCCACAGTAGAAATATTTTGACTGTCACGGCAGTTAATGGATGGACAGTTGACGAACAGTCTNTCTTTCAATAATTTGCTTGAACTCTTTTGGAAAAACAAAACAGGATGTATTTTTGAAAATAATCAAGACATCACAAAAGTCCACAGTAGAAATATTTTGACTGTCACGGCAGTTAATGGATGGACAGTTGACGAACAGTCTCTACAATGGTTTTGGAGATGATTTCTTTTCAAAATCTCATTTCTCTGTAAAGAGGGCCCTGATAATTTACTGATTTTAACCAATTAGGCAACAATTATGTTTTACTTAGTGAAGTATCACAAAAGGTAGTATGTTTCTGTACTAAGTTAATCTCCAAGTGCCGCGATGAGAACAAATAATATCTAATCAATTTCAAAAGGAACAAACCCCACGTAAAGTATAGTTGTAGGATTATGTCATCATTGCATTCAATGTATAAATGGGTAGAACTGAGTAAAATTTTCAGTTGTCTGATGATCGCTGTATAGTACGAACTTCTGAGTAACAACCAACAGTGTAGTCTGTCTCATTTTCTCACTCTTGTTATATTTGGTGAAGTAGCTATTTGATGAAAATTTCTGCATTGAGAAAGTTTTTCTCGCAAATTGTTCAACCTTGATGGTTATCTTTTTGGCCACCCTGTTATACAGCTAACACTGATCTTGGCTTGAATACGTACCTCTAATGCTTGCATTTTGATTAATAGGTAGCCATAGTCTTTGTTTTGCTCCTTGAACAGTTCATGAAAGCTCTTCTTGTAGACTAGTCTCATATTATATTTTGCGGCAAGCCTATGCAAGAGAAGAAAATTGAGATATTTCAAAGGAGTCAGTTCAAAGAAACACTCAAATGTTTCTTGTGCAAACCTTTGCTACTACATCTGTATTCTTTCCAAAAAATAATCAATTGTTTCTTTCAAGTAATCTTTCACAATAGTAAATTATTGCTTTGTTTCACTATCTTGATTCTTGCATAAATAAACAGTTAAATGGTGCAATGGAATGCTCGGCCCACTTTGAAATTTCAACTGAATGTTTACAACTCCCAAGCGAGAAATAACGTTGTTTAAAAGTTTGAACCGTAGTTAAAATCTATCTATCCCATATTTCTTATGGTTTTATCACGTATTTGAGGACTAACAGTTTTACTAAATCCTTTCTAACTTTGGGTTTTTCGGCATTAAATAAATCAGCAAACAGGTTGTTAGGTCTAAAGCCCTGGCCAAACGATTAAACATTTGAGACTTTGCTTCTGGCCATGTCGCAAACATTGCCGGACAAGCAGAATTTTTTGGGCAATAGTTTTTGCAAAATTTCAAAAACATATATTCTGCTTGTCAAGCATCAAAAAACATAAAAACTTTCTGTTTCGCAAGCAAATATCAACTGTTTGGCAAACAGTGTTTGCTCGTTTGGCGAGAGCTTAGGTTGATCTTTCATCATTACTCAATAATTCAAAGTTCCAGAAAGGCTAAATACTTCCTCTATTTTCCGCAGTCAAAGAAAATAGTGGTACAATATTTTACTGGCCCAGTAGTAGGTTAATTCCTGACTCTATTAAATAGAAATCTGGCTTTAATGTAATAAGCATTACTGAAAACTTACTTTTCAACCACTGGAAAGTGCACAAGAAATTCTGGGCAATCTACAACTTCATGTAACTTGAAATGATACTTCGTACCAAAGATGTCAAAATCTTCTTTCTTTTCAAATTCAATGTTATAAACCTCGTTACCATATGAATTTCCTTCTGAATTTTTAAGTCTCTTGCTACGAAAGGAAAGAATAGGAGCTTCAAAAAAATAAAATGAGATCTTGCTCCTTAAATGTGCATCAAAGTCTCAGTGATAGTTACAGTACATGCATACGTGGAGGCAGAACACAGAAGGTGGCTTGTAAACTCGTACTGAGCAGACCTCATTAATGTGCACGAGCACCGCTCGCAGGCACAAAATATTATTTCTCATTTGTTGCTGACATCTTTACTGTACTTGGAGTGATTTTATTGCAGGCACATTTTTCCCAGTCATTTGCTCGCAGGCACAGAATACTTTTAATGAGGCCTGGTACTGAGCAATGAAAAACATTCTTTAATAGCTTCAAGTCCTTCATGGGTCCAACTTTAGTCTTTATAAATAGTATGAAACGACATTATGGTGTTCACGTTTGATTCAGAATCTTTTTAACAACCATTACCTGTGAGATCACAAAATTCAATGAGTGCCCACCCTTGAATAAGTAAAAACATTCCATCTCCTGTAAAGGGATGAATCCCAGTGGCGTCGCCAGGGGGTGGACATGTCCACTGTCACTGTCACTGACGTGTCCACCCCAGTTTTTTTCATTGTGGTACTTATTCATACGCAAGTCAACCCCGCATTTTTTTGGCTGGTGACGCCCCTGGTGAATCCGATACGGAATCGCTCCCGAATCTCGTTCAGACTTCAAAAGCAGTACAGAACAAAACATAGATACGCAGGCATGAAATTTGCTGCACAGTAAGGAGTGGGGTGCTGTTGTGCAAAGGTGCACCGTAAACAGTAAACTTTTCAAATTGGATATTCAAGATCAATCCCATACAAAAAGTCATCTGATATCGTGTAAACACAGCCTTATATCAAGGTATCTCATAAAAGACACCAACTGATGTTTAATTTCTTTTTTATATTCATATAAAAATTTACAATACATGTTAAATCCTACTATACTTTCTAATTACTATACAACTATACAACACTACAGGGACGATACCATGGGGAGCAAAAAGGCATGGCTGCCCTATGGCCATAGCATAATTCAGAATGAATAAAAACTTACACAAGCTCATTTGCATCTGGTGTAGTTCCAATAAAATATCCACCAGGCCTAAGCTTTTCACATGCATTTTTGATCATCATTTCTGCTTGTTTGTAACTTTCAAATGCATAATGAAATGCGAATTGACAACTCGTTAGATCCAGTTGCATCTCACTATTTTTGTATTTTTCTGCTAAGTTTACCTAAAAAAATTCATAAATTTGCATGTTATCTTTACAATCCAATCTGTTTGAAAAGTCTATTCGCTCCTCCTTAGAGTCTCTTCTTTCCCTGTGCCCTTTGAAGAATACTATTGCTTTGGTCAACATACTCATAATATTACTCAGAAAAAATTTAATCCGATTTAGGTTCACACCACGAGAAATTGTACCGGCAATCAGCTTGCAAGATGTGCCCCCTTACGGCAGAGCATACTGCATAAAGACTGGAAATATGGGTTGTGATGTGATGACTGGGTTGTAAAGAATTAAGCTATACATAGACTACAGCAGGGTGAAAGTAGGGTCAATAAAAAATACAACTTTTACATTTATTATGTGCAGCTACTGTACAAGGTCTTTTGTGGCAGCATAAAAGTCAAACAGATGCAACTGCCTGCTTTATGGAATGGCAAAACTGTCCTACTAGTATTAGATATCATTTCTTGGAAACCATGGGCAGATATTGTTAATGAAATGATTTAAAGCATGAAAAACAAGAAACAAATGATTATCTGATGTGATGTTACCTTAGTGCAATCAGCAGCTAAACATTCCAAGGTGAATAACCTTTCCCTGCTTTCACGGTAACCCCCTCTTTGTCCCTTTTTCAAATTGTCATATCGCTCTTTGCATTGCTCAACTGATGTTTCTGCAATATCTGTGTAACAAAGAATACAGTTATTGCTTTTATCAGTTAGCAATAGTAACCACTGTACAGTAAGTATGCATCTAGTACCCACCACAAAGAAAATAACTGAGAGAAAACTTCATATACTTAGGGCCTGTTGTCAGGGGAGTTTTCAGCCCATTTACCTGAGGTGAAATTCATCCCTCCTCTACAGTCAAATGCTTGTAAATATCAGTTTGCCATTGCATGGAGAAAGTTTTGAAGTGTTTAATTTAGTTTGTGTTCATAAAAGAGGAAAGTATTAACCACCTACTGTAATCTCTTTTAGGAACACAAACATTACTTTAAAAAAATAACATGTTGATGAATATATTTCGCTCTTCAAAAAAGAATAATAAAGATTTGCGCACGCAATTATATAATCGCTCTTGTGACATTACTGGGGCATGTGCCTGCGCGATCGAGGGCTAGTTTGCATCCCATTGAAATCCCTGCTGCCTTGGGAGGGTTTACAATAAAACAGATTGGCACAAGCACAAGTGACAATCAGGTTAAAGTACAGTATATATATATGCAGGCATTGCATATATACAGTACATGAACATCAAAGAATTTTCAAAAAATTCCTAACAATTTGCAAAATAAAGAGAAGATTTTGTAAGGGATATGACAGAATGCAACAAGTTTGGCTAGAATTCCCATGAACTACTATTAGGCAAGAAAACCGTATGTTCATAACCGTAGGACGTCATACTGTATATGGTACAATCACCATAAAAGGTAGACCCATGGTTCTGCAATAAAGTTTATTTTTGCAAAACATTAGGCAAAAAGTCATCACATTTTACGGTACATCATTTTGCACACTTTTTATTTAATTCTACAAAAACCTTGTAAACACTATATACACACCAGCACATATGACATGATCAACTCTTCCTTTTTGCCACTTCAAGAGATCACCTCCTTTGCCACATCCCAAATCCAATATTGTCATTTCTTCATCATATCTTCTCTTTGCCCTGAAAAATAAAGGTCAAATTTGATTTTTGACAAATGCTTCATCACTACCTTGTTAAATTAATTTCAGACATATATATATATGTCAATTCAGTTTAATTTGGATGCTTCAAGTCTACAAGGTAAAGATTTAAAAATTCTCGTAACCGATGCAGTGCAACGCAAGAAAATCAGCAATACTGTAATCTATGTGTTGCTTTTTGCTGAAACTTGAAAATAAACAGGAAAAGTCAAATTCCCACCATGCACAAAATTTCATATTTTTCCAGTTCACTTCTTTTGGCCACTCTTAACAATCATGATGTTTCAGATTCTACTTAACATAATATACTGTATTATGTGTAACTTATTATATATACCGTAATAATCACTTATTGATCACAGTTAGAAATGAACTTACTTTTTAGCCTTTTCAAGAAATTCATTTATCATAACACTTTTCACCCAGTTGTTAAAATTTCGCAGATAGAAGATTCTGCTTTGCTTTCTTGCATCTTTTCCAGTTTCTGGTATGCTGTTATAATGTTTAGCAATGGTAGACCCCATAGATTCACCCTAGAATAAAAATTTACAGATAAACCTACAATGTAACTCAAACGACGTTGCTGTTGTGTCCATGATACAATGTAACTCATATACATGTGGATTTGCAGTTGACTCGCAACACACATTAGAGGATTATTTTGAGTCAAATCGATATTTGAAAACTTTAATAATATAAAAAGTCTAAAATTTTGAAGTGGGAAGTTTTTAGGTCAGGCTTCAGTTTTCAATAAATCTTAAATTGCTGATATATATAATTTAAAAAGTTGCCTCTTCTTTCTATATATACTGTATTTGCCTATTCAGTTAGTTTCATTGAGACAGGCAAAAAACGTTTGCAGGCAGGATAAGAGAGGCTGAATCAAAAGGGAATCGATCATGTTTTGAAATGGCCCTATAGGTTTCATCTGAAAAACTACATTTGCATACCTTTTCATCCTTTCCATCTTTCACTCCATTAACCTCTTTGTCTGTAATGAGAAAAAACAATAAATTTCCAAGATTATAGTAGGGGAAAGGTCAGGAAAACCTACAATAAAACATAGAAAGTCTGTACTGCAAAAGAAAGAGAACGTTAGTTTTGAAAATTTGTAAAGTTTCACTCGAATCTTATGCACAGCTACATTCACATTGCAGATGCACATTTTCAACAAAATCTTGACAAACAGTAAGTTGTACCCCAATAAAGTGGGGCCTTCTAGCTTTGCGTGACTGCTTTTGTTGCTGCTGCATCCAGTGGGATCAGATAAAAAAAATTTCTTCCACATTTTATCACGTGATATATAATACTGATCCCTATTGCATCTTATTGTCAACGATAATTGGCAAATATGTCTTGACGTACAGTATGAGCGTAAACAAACTGGAATTCCTTGCATTCAAGATGACCTTTATCTGCAGAATTTAGGTCTGACTTTCATTGCATAAATCTCTACTTGTATATATTAGATCGTTTACTGTCAGTTTACGCATTGAAGAATGGCAAATGTATCAACACAGTAGGCCCAGCAGAATTCTCTCATGTATTTTTCCGAAAGATTTTTGCATGTGACATTGGTGGAATTAATTAGAAAGTGGATCTATTACTCAGCATAAAAAGTACACAACGCAGGATTGTGTTAGCATAGGTTACAAGCATCTAATTTCACCGTTAAAATGCATAACGTCTATTATGCAGTTAACAAGTTGAAAAAACCTTGAAATTTTTCTGAACGTGTATTCCCCAAAAGGTAAAATTTGCAATATAAAGGTATGGATCTCTGCCTTGACCAGGATTCCAACCCCAATGGGAAATACCCTCAGATTTGAGAAGACCATATCTAAAAGGGGATCCAAAGGGAAAGATGAACTTAAAAATAATAAATGTAGCAGGGCACCAAGTTCATACTATTGCTAGTTTGACCTATTTTGAGGTGTGTTGCTTTCAGAAGAATATTTTCTACAAGATTACAAACATGGTGGTTGAAAATATGAAACTTGCTTTTCATGAAGTTGAAAACAAAAACAAATTTTGTATATTTATTGTTCCAAACCGTATACTTTGCAGCATAAGCAACAAAGAGTGAGTGGTCTTGCTGGTTCGCTTGTGCTCCTCTTTTTTTAGGGCATATTCCTCCTCTTCAACTAGTTCATGGTGTGCTGTGCTTTACCCAGGTGAATCTTGATGTTTGCGCCAAATATTTCAGAGCACAATAATTGTGTGCGCCAACATGCACCAATGTTCTAATGTTTAATACAATTAAAAATTGAATTTCCTATTGTTTTAGGCATCTTTTTGCAACAAAAGTGTACACGCCAAAAACCAGATGAGTTGCTTCTGTGTGCTGAAGCTCTTCTGGAAAAAGGCACTCAGATTTACCCTGATGCCTTACAAATTTCAGGCCAACTTTTGGTCGATTTGCCCAGGTTCATTCCAAAATAAATTTATACTGCAGTTTTTGGTTGTTTAGGTTGGAAAACAACAGAAAATAATACGTTTTCCAAATGTACGCTTACAATCTTTGGTGTAACAACAAGCCAGGAATGAAGTGTGGCAGATCTGTCAGCCTTAAACCTTTTGCAGTCACTTGCACAGCACACGCAAAATTTGCGCAAACAGGTGAGAGTGTAAAAAGCACCAGTTCCTATCCAGGCGTTTCTGATCATAGTGATTGAAAATCTACATAGAATAAAGAAGGCAGCTGCAGTTTGATTGACACTGACAGCTAACAAATAATGATAATGGTGTGGTGGTGGGCCTTCTTTGTGGCCTGCTGGCTTCTCTGGGTTTTTGGTTCTATCATCCACGCGAGATCTTCCCCGGGTCACGTAATTAACACAACACAGCTTATTGTTTATTTGTCGTTTCCAATCTCACACTTTCCCGCGGAAGAACGAGAGTCCAGTTTGTCGCTGGCCTTCTTTTTACTGGCCTAAAGCTAAGAGCCTGACTAATTTGCTCATCAATTGACATAAAATTTGCGATATCATGTACCGTCAAAGGACTTGCAAACAGAATGGGGACTCCTCCATCATTACCTTCATTTTCTTTTTGGTTATCTTCCTCCTCGTGTGCCTCATCTTTCAGGACATATTCCTCTTCTTCGTCTTGCTCATTGTTTGCCGCCTTTGCGCTTTCGTCTTCAGCCCCGCTTTTGGCCGATTCATCAGCTTCGACTTTGGCGGTATCTTCTGCAACAGCCTTTTTCAGTTCTTCTACATCCGTTGTTGGTTTCTCTTCTTCTTCTGTCTGCTCTTGAACAGCGACCATTTCTTCGTCTGCGCTTGGTTCGATGTTGTCTGCCATGTTTGATCGATCAAAGGCCTATAGCACGTGAAGGGAGATGTCATGGAACTAAAGACAGATTCAATTCAATTCAATTCTATTCAATTAAAATTCCCTTAGATGCACAACCTCGTTCCCAGGGTGTGCCTACGTCATACGCTCACGAAGCCTCTTTCTGCTATCTGTCCAGTGATTGACTTTTGACTATGACTCTGTCTTCTTGTCTTGTCCTATGTGAACAGGTTTGTTTGTGATTAAAGCTTATTCCCAGCCAAGAAATTATTTGAAATTTTGTAAAATTTGTCGTTCCTTCTCCCCGTTGTTTGGATTGTGCTCCTCAATGTTTTGACGCGAATTTACAAAGAATGCTCACATTATATACTCTTTTCTTTTATCAACTGTGCAACTGTGCGCGAAAGTGCAAGCCAACAAGCCAAAAGATGGGAGAAGGAAACCAATGCAGAAGAGTAGGAGAAACTGGTCTCCGAAGAAAATTATCTCAAAATGAAAGAAAAATGCACCCACATCTCAAGCATTTGGTGAATCATTCAGTTGCTAGATAATCCTGTGCATGTGAGGAATATTTTGGAAGAAGTCGATGATGTAACCAAATGAAAGTATAAGCACACAGAAAACCCTAATTTATATATGTTAAAACGAGCTGAAATCACCTGAAACGACCTGAAACGAGCTGAAACAACCTGAAACAAGCTGTCAAAATCGTTTCAGGTGGTTTCAGGTGGTTTCAGCTCGTTTCAGGTCGTTTCACCTCGTTTCACCTCGTTTAAACTTATATCGATTACGCACAGAAAACACCTTCCACATCTATCTATCTATCTATCTATCTATCTATCTATCTATCTGTCTTAAAATGTTTCAAAAAATTTGTCAAAAAAATTTTTCTTCCTTTCTCAATAAAATTTGCCAGTTTTTATTCCAAACGGGTGGGCCAAAAGAAAGTATAAAAAATAAAAAAATTCTGAAACACTTTCTGACCGCAAGATTTTGATACAATTTATATGGCACTAAGTAAGACATAAAATACACCTACCGAATGAAAATCAGTGATGCATTATCAGCTGTACCTATTTACAAAGAAATGACCTTTCGAAAAAAGACGGTCGCGAAAACGTTCATCCAAATCTTGGATTCAGAAAGTTTTTCAGAAATTTTATATGTTGGGGGTTACTTTTTTTTACCCTTTACCCTTTATATGAGTCATTTCTAAGAATAAATCAAACGATTGAAAAGTCACAATTATACAATATTCAAAGTTCAAACCCAACTTGAAAAAGTTCCTGCAGCAAATCTTATACGTTTGCTAAATTCTGGCTACCATAGAAACAGAAAAGTTTCCTATGCAATCAAATCTAAATATAAAACGTGGTGAGAAAAGACAGCGCTATTCTCCGAAGCCTTTTTCTGTCTTCTGCGAGGGAGCTCATTGTACTTACGAGATCATGCAGCGCAGTGATTTATGTTCACATCTTGTGAAACCTGCTGAGATTCGTTATTTGCGAAGTGTGGTAAACAGAAGCAGTTGTTGTTTGGTACCTTGGTTGATAAAACAACAAATCTCGATCAATAATTTAGGATGCGAGGAAGGGATTTTATAATGAAAAGCAATTAGAAAACGGAGTATCGCCTGATGAGATTATTAGTTTGATAATGGCGTAATCAAAAAGTTGTTAGTCTATCACTTCCAGCAGAAAGTTTATCACATTGCAACCTTGGAGCCATCAAATGCTTGAAACTTTGGACCATTGGGGATGCTGAGATAGGTCTCTCACAGTTTTCTCATCGTTGCAAGAAAGCAAATAATCAGCTAATTCAAAATGACAACTTCTCGGCTTCTCGAGGAAGTCAACTGGCAAGAAACTAATGGCTTGAGAAAGGCAAGAGAAAGTATATCATTTGAAAAGCATCCTTTTCAACAAAAGCCTAATGATACTGATAGACTTCCAAAAATATCAAGCAGTAGATCGGCCTCCCCACAACCTAGAAGGAAACTTGCTGTGTTTTACAACGTGCATCAAAATAACGCAGAAAAAGTACAGAATCGCGAAGATTTGCCTAACATAAGGACGGATCAACGAACAAAAGAACACCAGGAAAGCAAAAGGAAGAAAATACGAAATCTAAGTATTTCTAAAAGCCCTAATTTACCTAGATCATCTCCTGTTGGTTTCTCTAAGTCTCCAGAAGAAAGTAAACTAGCGCTTCCAGGAGGAGAAACTAGACTTGCCGCCTCAAGGTCTCCGGAAGACTCGAGGCAAAGGAGGCGTCACGAAAGCTTGCAACCGCTGTCACCAAGACAACACAATCTTTTGCAAGTATCACCTTTGCCTAGACGAAAATTTCCGTCAACTGTCGAGAGAAGTCCTCAAATAAGCAAAAAGAATAAGAGCAAGTCCATATCATTAGAAGACATATTTCTGTCTGATCACATGGGGTCAGAGGACAGAAGTGATGAGGTCAAAGGTTACTCTGATAATACTGAATGTGCCTGGAGCCAACATTGGCATTTCACAAGGAAATCTATAGGTGCTAAACCAGACCAAGACCAGATAATAGCTTTTGCAAATTCTCCAAAGTTATGTTACCACAGTCTGGCTTCACCAAGAGAAACTAAAACTACAACAGATGAAAATGACACTTTATTTTCAAAATTCATGAATGACAATCCAATTTCTCAGCTTTCCTTGGAAGAGAGGCTTGATTACATCGAGAAGCAGCAAGGTATTAGTAATGAATAGGAATGCCGTATCCAAAGGATCTTTTCTCAAAAAGCAGATATGGGCATACTGTCTTTCAATAGAAGGAGTGTCAGAGAATGCACAGTTCTTGATTGTAAAGGAACTTGTGGTGTGGCTTTCAGTCTTGCTATTCGACGAAATTCTCTCTGACAGAAAATCAGTCGAGTCTGCGCGCAGGCTAGTTTTGGTCAAGTTTCCAAAATCCTCATGGCATGTGCTTTGAGGGGATGGGGGGGAGCAAAGGTGGATTTGGCACATCCATTGATTTTGACTGACATACCACTGCAAAGCGATTAGAGTTTTGAACAAAGAGATTTCAATGGCTATTCTCAAAAGTAAATGAACAATGCAAAGACAGCGGATGGCTAACTAACTCGTTGTGCAAGCAAAATGGGGCTGTTAAGAGTTTATATATCGCAAATAGAAGGATAGATATAAGCATCTGCCGCCTGGGTATTATCCATCTCATTCAGCAGCTGAATACTGAGCATTTGAATTACAAATTAATAATAAATAAAAATAGGAGAATTGTAATGCCTACTGTTCACCTTCTAAGAAAGATAAATGAAAAAAGAGACAGCAAATATCTAGGTCTACCCTTCAATTTCCATCTGAATTTATATTTTCTCTAAACAACCCCTTCTCGCTTGCACAATCAGTTAGTTAGCCATCCAGGTTTTAGGATGTCCTTTGTGGTTTCCTTTTGTTTACGTTTGAGAACATCCAAAGCTATGGGTGCTATCAGGGTGCTATCCTTACAATAGCTTCCCTTGTTCATTTGGGGGGCTTTGTTTGGCAAACTGTCTGGTCCTCTGGCTTCCTGCTCCCAAATCCTAACATGCCTCAGAACTCCCCCTCGTTATGGTCTGTTAAACGCAGGCTACCCGAATCCTAGCTATCCCCATACCACTGTACGTTTGTAAAGCATCCAAGTTGTCAGCAAAGCAAGAATAAAGCATACTGATTGTAAAACAAAGATAATGAAATCAATTGTCTCTGTAAATTTTTAATGATAGAGAAAATTAGTTGGTGGCTGTAATACTTCTTTTTCTTTCAAACGAGGTGTAGCCTCGAGTCTTATCCAAAGTTAAATTCACACTTTTATTTACGCTTCCACGTTAAGGCATATTTTTTTGATGCAAGAATATTGTCGGCGCTGGAGTGAGTCTTTAGAAGGCATGGCACATGTCGCCTCAAGTGTGAGTTCAGCTTAAGTTTAAAGCACGTTTGAAGTGTATCGTGGTTGCTCCAAATAAGACTTGCGCTTGCACAATGTAACGCTCGTGTTAGATAAAACACAAGCCTTTTAACCTCGTGGAAGCTCACGAAAAAGCAGCTTCGTAGGAAACAATAACATTGTTTTAAGATAAAAAAAATTTGATGTCGTCGCGAGCACGAATATGGAGAAAACTTGCAGATTTGCAGAGCTTATTTAGCGATAAATGAAGTTTTAAAGGCATACTGTCGTGGATGTGATTGGTTAGTGGTGATGTTGAAATCACTAACAAAAGACCTCGCCATTAAATAATTACTAACATTTATGCTCTTGGATAATGCTTTCTTCCTTTCTTCCTTTCTTCCTTTCTTCCTATATTGATATTTGATAATGATATGATAAAAAGTTCAAAATTCAAATATATTTCTCCTATGCTCAGCCAAACGTTGTTTGAGTATTTGGATGACGGACATCCTCATGAAAAATTATATGCGACAAAAAAGCCCTGGTGAAGAAGTGATGAGCTTTTTACATTTTTGTATCGTGATCTTAAAACAAACTTATTTACGGAATGAACATTGAAACGTTCGAACTTTTGAATGCCAAAAAAATTACTGTCAATAGCACGAAGACAACTCCTACACACTCGCCAGCACTCGCGTATAATTTTTCCAATTGGTAGGAGAATGGGTTAAAACCTAGCTAAATGATTATGAATGCTTACCAAGCTTGCCTTCTCTACTATTTTAACTGTCGGACAAACAAATTTCATTATATTCAAACAACAATTTTAGAACCCAGCTGTTATTTTCCAGTCACAAAGTCGTCAATCAAGAAAATACCTTTTTATGAATTGTTTTTTTGTTTCTTCGGGTAAAGCGCAGTTTTTATTGCACTAGGTAGCAACAGCTGCGTTTCCAATTATTTTCTAGTGAACAAAAATTGACAATCTCCGATATAATTTCTTTCATGAAATATGAAAAAGCAAATACATTTCAAATGAATAATTTATTCATAAATTTATCATTTTATCAAAAAAGTTAGCAAATAAAATCAAATCTGTGAGGAAATAAGTGTAACACAGGTGAAATCCTTTTTTGTTTAAGTAGCACATAATGTTTTGGGTTATCTAACGTCTAATGCTACCAGATGCGATCAACATTAACTTTGAGTTGACGACCAATATGTTAAGCCTGGCGCACAATGGCGATTTTTGTCGCCAGCGACTGCGATTTATGTCGCTGCGCTAGTGACGAAAATCGCTGGTTTGCGACGAGAACGAAGATGAGATTTTTGTCGCTGGCAACTAAAAACAAAAATCACACGTGTGTGGAGTGCAAAAATATCTTCAGGATTGATTCGCCAATCACGCTGTTTTCAAGTCACATAATAACTCTTGGCAAGTAGGCAATATGGAGATTGATGGAGAAGCGATTTTCGTGGGGCACGTGGAAAGTAAGAAGGTCACAAAAGAGCATTGTGTATTACAGAACTTTCCAAATAACTTCTTTTATCTAAGTGTGAATGAAATGAAGCATACGTAGCAGCCGAGTTGAAACTCAACCCGGGGTGAAACTCCACCCGGGTTGACTTTTCTCATGTAAAGGGCCCCTAAATGAGCATTAATCGGACTGTGATCTGAGAACTGCCCATGAATCAAGGGGGAATTGAGTGAAAAAACTGCAAAACGTGCGGAAAGGTGCTGAATTTCCCACCATATTTAAATTGAGGCTTGTGACGAAAGAGAGATTTGTGATGAAAGAAACTGGCCAGCACAGAAAATTGCAAGTGTGCGGGCAAGAAAGTTCAGTCGCTTGGGGTCGCCAGCGACAAAAATCGCTATCTCTAGCGACAAATATCACCCGTGTGCGCTAGGCTTTAGTTAAATAAAAAATGAAACCATTAATACGTTTTCTGTTGGCTGATTGGACATGACAATGTTTTTGAAGTTGTAAACCATCGGTCTAATTTCCTCTGGGGGGAAATTCTACTTGGAAAGAAATTTCGATTGTTCGCAAGGATGACTGCTTTTTTCAATTCCCCTAGAGAGTTGGACGAGTTTCTACTTATGAGCGACGTAATTTTCTGCAAGCAAATTGCTGGTAGATTTGATGAAGGATTTTAGGCCTGTTTTGAAGGATTTTGACATGATCGCTTGTAATACGAGAATGACATGACCGATTCTGACAACCTAAATGTTTTTATCTAAGTTTGTGTATTAGCTACACAGCTACGATCAGTTTTCTTGAATCTGAGAATGGTTTGAGAGCTATAGGCTTTCAAAAACGTCTAAACATTTTTTGAGACACCCTTTATAGCTTAGTTCATAGTTGAAAGCACATGAGCATTTATTTCACTAACATCAGTCAAACCATTCAACAGTCATCAATGATATAAGATGAGTTATTTCAATTTTTTGAGAAAAAATGATGCAATGGTTCATTACAAAAGCATCAAACTTGAAGAAAACGATCTTTTTTTGTTTTCAAGTCTTTTCCGAAACAGCTTCTAAGAAATATCACACACAATTAAAACAATTTTTCATAAATTGTTTGCAATAAATGTTCACTTCTATGTAAACTTTTATCCAATGAAATGAGTGATGACCGTTGAAATTGAGCGATGATTCATAATTCTACATTCATTCAAACACTGAAACCTTTTTTTTTTATTCACCTGTTAGAACTGAATTTTATCAATACAATATTGCTGCACCTTCTCAACATACAATGATCGTATATATACCAATATAGTATTGTAGATTTGATCAATGTTAGCACAGGTGGAAATTTAATTAATCGAGAGATTTTATTTCAAAGCTCTTAGAAGTTAGGGTGTCCTGATTTACGAAGCAGCTTACATAAAGCAACGGTAAGTTAACTTAGTTATTCGTTATTCTACATTGCAGTCACTTATCACAATACATCTTGACTGCATAGATACTGCCCCCCCCCACCAATTCGAGAAGACTCGGAAATTTTGCTCAATAGTCCTAAATTTCCTTGGTGGGATTGAAATTGCAACGAAAAAGAGAGTCACAGCAAACTTCAGTTCAGTTCATGATATATGATATAGAAGAAGAAGAAGAAGAGAAGAGCTTTCAAATGGAAAGTACAGCAAGCAAAATGCGTAAACCTAATAGCATGTTATAGAGAGCATGTTGTCAAATTCCGAACAGTAAATCCTAGAGCAGGAATCCCATGTTTGTCCCTTGAGTGTCCCAGTGTCCCAAACACTTTATGCAATTTCTTGTATCATTTGACCTCTGCAGATTGACCTTTGACCCCTCGAGTCTCGCCACAAGTGACAAACGATGTGCCACCTTAACGCAATAACTGGGCCTAACTTGCATATTGCATCAAGATTGGTAGTGGCTAGGCATCGAAAAGGCACGCCATCTAATCCACAAGCGTGAGTTTCACAGAAGAAGAAATGGCCTCTAACGAATCATTTGAAATTAAGCATACATATTACTTCGATGCAGATGAGTTTGAGCGAAGTCTTGTACTGACCGACGATGACATAGGTCATGGAAAGGTTAGAGTAACCGCTGCACCAACGGAGGAAGTGAAGAAGAAGCCTACTCCATGCTCCAGATTTCTACGTTTTATGAACGCTTATATTCTTCCAATTGGCCTGCTAGTGTTCGTAGTATTTGGTGCATTGGTTCCAGCGCCTGGTGTAGCTATTAGACACGAAGGAACGAAGTATGCCTGCGTTGTGGGAATATTCTTCTACAGTGGGCTGTTCCTGAAAACTAACGAGATGAAGGCAGCAGTCAAAGCATACAAAGCATCGATCTGGGGATTTATCTCCATTCTTTTTGTGACATCCGTTATTGGCACTAAATTGACAGACTTGTTGAAATTTGACGAGGCAACTCCTTTTCATAACTCAACAAGAGAAGGGGGGCCAGATAAAGCATTGTTCGGTTCCAGTGAATTCAAGACTGGCTTTCAGTTGTTTTTTGTTGTCCCTTGCACGATTTCAAGTGGTGTGCTTATGGTGAGTATAAAGCACAGAGGGGGGTTCTTTCAGAGTAGAAGGTACCTGTGGATGTCCCACCCCCACAGTGACGCAGAATGTCAAATCATACAATAAGGCAAAATGTCACAAAAAATGAAATTATACAAAATTCTGATTTCTATGATTTTTCCAATACGATTTTTCCAATATGCATTGATGAGTATTCAAGCAAAACAAATCTGAGCTTAATCCAACTTCTACATCCAGGGAAATCCATTTTAGAAGTTAAACACAAAATCAACCTCTAAAACCCTTCCAGCTACAAGTATCTCACAGCCCCTTACAGGGCATTAATTGATTGAAAATATTTCAGCCCAGATTTGTCCAATACCAGAAAGTTTTTCTTCAGGAGAGAGGGGTTACACGACCTGCGTTCAGATTGGGGTCTGCCACTCAGTTTTCAGAAAGATAGCCACTTACAAATTGCCAAAATTCTCTTTGTCCCTACCCATTTTTATGAGGAATTTTACCAAAAAACTATACATTTTTACAAGTCTTTCATGATTTCAGCTGAAAAAAGATCCATGTTTGAGAAAAATTTGTCCCATGTTTAAACCCATGTTTGGAGAACTCTTGCCTAAAACCCACCCATATAGGTGGCCCCAGTGGCGGACACTTTGCCAAATATTGGGGGGGGGGCAACACTATCGTTTCGGTTTAAAAGCATTGTTTATTTATTGTTTTCAAACAAAAGCTCATTGTTCTTTCCAACATTGGGGGGCCACCGCACCCCCTCACCCCCTAGTGTCTGCCACTGAGTGGCTCTTATGCAACCCACAACATGTTATGTACCCCCAGGTTCCATTCTCTCTGGTGAACGCCCTCCTCTCCCAGTGCAGATCAATAGCTCCAATGAGCTATTGATCTTCAGAGAGAATCTCCAATGAGCCCTCTCTTCCTTCCTTCTTCAAGAGAGTTCCTTCCCCTCTGAGTTAACTGCCAATGGAAATTTTTAGGCACAGATGGTCCTAGAAAAAAACATTTTTATACTTGATGCAAGTGGGGAGGGGACCCCCCTCACAGTTTCCTTGTAGCATGGCTACTGAGGCGATCAGTGAGCTTTTTCTGCCATTTGTATTTTGACCACTAATTTCATTTCTTCATTTCAGGTCAATCAGCTTGGTGGGAACAATGCTCTTGCAGTGCTGCTGACAGTACTTTGTAACGTCGTAGGGATTTTCACAGTTCCACCAATGATGAGATGGCTCCTTGATTCTCCAACTGCAGTCAAACTTGACATCGTCAGAATGTTGGTTACATTGCTATTAACTTTACTACTGCCCCTACTGGTAAGAATTTTATGAATTTATTCCAAATAAGTCACTGAAGGATGCAGGCCCTCTAAGGAGGGAGGTGACAGGTGGCAGATTGCCAAGGCCCCAACTTCAGAATTACCCCCAAAGTTGCAATAGACAGAAAGGGTCTTAAAAGGGGCGTTTCCCATTGTTTTCTAAAAGTCTAGACGTTTACTCAAAATGTTCTTAAAGTGGTCATTTTCAGTCGATTTCAGTATTTATAGGGGTACCAGTCTGGGATGGAGCCAGAAATCTTCCAACTGCAGGGCTAGAATCTCAAGTAGGGGGGCTTTACTTACTTACTTTGCCAGATTGTCATACATCATTTTGTCGAAATTATTTTTGAATGAAACTAAAACTTTCCCCCAACGGGGGAAGGGGGCTAGATACTTCTGATGGGGGGCTGCAACCTTCCCTAGCCCTACCCTGGCACTACTCTGGGCCCCAAAAAGAAAATATTATGTAGGTGTAGTTTTACATAAATCTAGTCATGGAGCCCCGAGTCCTAAAGAGGGTGAGACAGAGCTATTGAGCCTGACAAATTTTGGTCCACAGTAATATCTGATTATCATTGCTTTACATAGGTTGGGAAGGCTTTGCAGTACATCAAAGTATTTTATACTTTCTGTCTAAGGATCAAGCCTGTATTGAGAATCATTAGTATCTTCCTGCTGATATGCCTTGCGTTTATGAAAATCAGTCAAGCAAGTGCCTCTGGTAGTCTTGCTAAAGTCTCAGCTGTCAACCTTGTTCTGCTCATCTGTTGGAACTGGACAGTCCACTCTGTTTTCCTAATACTCAATGGGTTGGTAAGTTTGCTCCTTAGACTTAAAGTTGAAGAAGCGAAATGCGTCGTTATTCTTTGCAGTCAGAAGTCATTGGCAATCGGAATGTCTATCGTTGGTTTTTTACCGTATCAATTTGGAGACCAAGGCTTGATTGCCATACCTTTGGTGTTGTCGCACTTGTCGATGATCCTGTTTGATGCATGTGTTATTTCCATTTGGTTGAAATGCAGGCCCATGTCAGAAGAAGAAGAAGAGTCACCTCTATTAAAGAAAGAGGCCATCATTTCGGGATACACAGAGCCAGACGGCAACGCATAAAGCTGATATTCACACTTGCAGCGTTTTGATAAGTGCCCCCCTGCCCATGCCCACTATTAATTCACGCGTTTAGGCCAGAAAAATTGCCAATACACGCATCAGGCAAATGGGAAAATACCATAAATAACCAACATCAAGTTGCCAATTTAGAAAAAACGCAATCTGCTATGAAAAATTAGCGTTTTCATGCATCAAGCCCAAAGTTAATGTCGCGCTGTCACGTAAAAATAAAGTCAAAGAGCTGCCCAAGTAAAGTCTTGTCCAAATTAGGAAACATTCTGCTAAACATTTGTTTGTCAACTTATTTTAATTCGATTTTTACCTAGCTATACATATATACATATATACAACTAATCTAAATCGAACATTAAGATTCTGTTTGCCAAAGCAATGTTGGCCCTATTCCGATTGACCACGTCACAGAACGTTGCTTGACAAAGTAACATAATTTGTAGGGCAATGCTTTTGAAGAAGTTCAGAAACATTTTCTGCTACTCACTAGCAAAGATTTTGTCAAGCAACTTACATAAATTACGGGCAAACTTTGGCTGCAGTCATACTAGGTGCTTTATCTCAGCTATATCGTTTCAAAACAATGTGCTAACTGCTCCGTAATATGCTACTGATCTTCCTGTTCATATGCAGCGCTGTTACAACGTTTCACTCATACTGGCTGAGTTCATAGAAAACTATCAGATCCTAAGTAACCGGGAGGACAAGTTGCCGACCTAAGTTTTAGGCGTTTCTCTTCAAGGAAAACGGACCAATCGCAGCTCTCTTTCACTTCTTTTAAACCGAGGCTGTCTTGAAGAGAGCTTTCATCTCAGTTTGACCGGGTATTGTTCTGTCCTTATATTGCTGTTTTCTTACCATAAAAGTAGATTTCGAGAAAATGAAACAATTCACATTGCGTTTGTGGGACCGTCAATGTTAGCCTGCCCTCAGCCTCAACTGGAGGGGTTGAGGCTGCGCAGGCTGCGCAGGCTGCGCGCAGGCTAATCAATGTTTGCTTCTCAAGTAAGACCCTTGTGTCATAACACATGAACCATATATGGGCAGGCGTCAAGAAAAACGCTGCAAGTTTGGATTCAGCTTTATGATAACTCTATTTTCGCTTTGCTGAAGCTTTCCTTAGGTAACATTTAACCATACAGTCAAGGGAAAGACTGGATATGTTTATCCATCAAGAGGAGGCTTAGCTTGTAGATGGAATTGGTCAGCATAGGCGTCATATCTTTCAAAAGGATTGCACAAATGGCCGATGCATCTTCCGTTTGATTTGATGGTTTGAAAGGAACTTCTGGTACTTTGCTGCAATTTTCTTTCCGCAATTTTTGATATCTTGGTTATCTTTAGAGTTAAAGCACTCCTCTATGTTTCAGCAAGTGTTGAGTTTGTGTTGTGACCTCATCAAATTACTAAATTGTAAACCAGAAAAGCTACATATTTCTGCTTAATGCCACGTTATATCGGGTGATGATGTATAGGAGTTTGCCAAAATGTGCTACTATCAATCATGGACCGATTTGAATGAAACACCAATCAGCCCTGGTCAAACTGATCAAACATTTCATCAAACATTTATCAAAGTTCTTTTTTTGATTTTTCCCTTGTTGTAAGTCGGTGGTCAAACAGAACTAACATTTCACCAAACATTTCATCAAACATTTTGTTCCAAACCTGTGATTAGGAGGCGTCTGTGCAGTTACCGAGACGTTGCGGAGCATACACAAAGGCATAGTGATTAAAACAAGCTCAAATGTTCGGCAAAAAGTTTGTTGGAGTGGTCAAACAGATCCAACATTTCACCAAACAATAAAAAACAAAATTTGTTTTTGACCTCCATCGAACTTCATCCAACATCGCCAAACAAATGTTATGTGACCAAACAAGGTGGCTAAACAGGCCCAACATCTCATCAAACATTGGTTTTTGAAATGTTAGGTGAACTGTTAGATCAGTTTGACCAGGGCTTATAAATCATACCATTATGGAGTTACCGGTTATTTTGCTTGGCAGCTATGTTGAACATCCTCAAATGAGAACTACAAAATTTCGATAACGTTTTTCCGAAGTCTTAGCTTAAAAAAAAGGATTGCGAGCATGCTAGTGGTCCAAGGAGCAAAACCTGATGACAAATATGTGATTCTTACATTGCAATGTATATGTGCTGCTTATTTAAGTTCTTTAGAAGATGATTGGTGCAATTTTCATCTTATCAAAGCTGAAAACGGGACGGAATTTGACTGTAGCTTTGATGTTTTCTCAAGACTTTTCAAAAATAGCTTCCAAGTAAAATTTTCCAGAACTCTAGAATGATATGGCCGATTTTAGCGAAATAAGTAGTAAGTCTAAGCCTCTTTGCTTCAAAATGATAGAAGACTAATCGAAATAGGCCCATAATTGATGATAGTACATTTTAGCAAACGCCGATACATCATTTTTGGAGACCCGCAGGTGTAAAGGTTTCCTGCGGGTACCCGGTAGACCTTCATGAACTATGGATTTCTTGAAGATCGTATTGTTTTTCCTCCATCAATTTAGGATGCACGATGATTTGAATATTTGTTTCAAAATTGTTCATGAATTCTTTCAATAAGCAAAAAAAAAAAACGCTGTAATTCGAAAACTAACGAAGATGTCTAAAATTTCCAAAACAAATTTACAGCAAAGTACCTAAAGTTCTTTTGAAACCTTTTAAATCAAACGGAAAATGCATGAACTATTTGTGCAATCTTTTTTAAATCTTTGACTCCAATGCTGAATTGGTCTACAACGGCAGAGCAGAAATCCTGAACTCCAGAAAAGTTGCTTGTAAGGATGTTTGCGAATGTATAGACAAAAATGTGTTTTATGCAAGAATTGAAATATTTCTGGCAATAGGAAGAACACAGGGTCACAGCTGTAGCTGGTATAAGCTAATATTGAATTTTTTCCAAGCAACCCAAGGGAGGCACCCAGGAGTTTTCATACGGAGCTTTAGTCCAAAAGAAGTTGGACGAGACCTAAAAATATCAAAATTTGACCATTTTTTTTACCCAAAAGTATCAGACATTTCTACGATATACAGGTCGTAGATATGCTTCATAGTGTCGTGTCTGAGATCGCCCAAGTCAGTAGAAAACGCATTGCTATTCAATTCAATTGATGATTTATGAAATAATGAAATTAATGCTACGTTGCCAAGCGGGAGAAGATTGCTTGGCAAACAAATCTCAAATGTTTTTTGCAAACTATAACGTCTTTGTAGCCGAGTTGCAGGTCGAGTTCGAACGCGCCTAATTAGTAGCCATCTTAGTTTCTACAACATGCGGTTCACGTCACGTGACGTACCTAAATAGATACGTTGATACATACGTCACTACACTACACAAACAATGTTTGCTTGTTTTGCCATGTCGTAAGCCTCAACTTGATGGGATCATTGCCAGTATCTTTAGATTGTAGTGGCTGAAAGTGCGCGTGCTTAAAGTACATTTATAAATTGAGATTTGCTCAAAGAGCTGTTATTTGCTTTATCAACGTTATAGATACACTAAATACACTATATATACACACATACACATAATATACACTATAGACACATTATAGACACCAATACAAGTATATGTTTCGGGACCTTAGAATTTGCGTACTTGAAGGAGAATGAGGGGAGAATGAGTACTGAGATTTAGGTGGGATTTACTTCAAATTGTACATTGCGACAGAGATGTTATGTTCTTTGATTTAGATTTCGCCAACTGGGTTAGGAAAACCAACGGCTACTGTAAACTAAATTATGGTTATGACACTGACTGTATATCTACAACATTTGATTTAGATTTCCAACAAAATGTGACTGGGCAAATGAAACTAAAGCCTGGTTTCCATGTAATCGTTACGATTGTTTGGATCGTTGTGAACGACTTCAGCGATCCTAGTGATCTTGACATGCACGAACGATTCTAGCGATCGATTTCTGTTCATTTCAATGAGATCGCTGGGATCGCTAGGATCGTTGGAGTCGTTCACAACGATCCAAACGATCGTAACGATTATAGGTAAACCAGGCTTTAAGACAACATAACCCTCAGATGTGCATCAAAACCCTCGTGACAACGTGAGTAAGATTTTAAGCCAACGAATAAAAATTTACAACTTTCTCTAGATCAAAGGAAGATGTGCGTCTCCTGCAATAACGATAACGGTGTACCTATATTTTGGTACCACCGTTATTCTTACAACGTGAGTAAGATTTTAAGCCAACGAATACAAATTCACAACTTTCTAGAGATCAAAGGAAGAAGTGCCTCTCCCGCAGTAACGATAACGGTGTACCTATATTTTGGTACCACTGTTATTCTCACAACGTGAGTAAGATTTTATGCTAACAAATAAAAATTCACAACTTTCTTGAGATCAAAGGAAGGTGTGCCTCTCCCGCAGTAACGATAACGGTGTACCTATATTTCGGTACGACCGTTATTCTTACAACGTGAGTAAGATTTTAAGCCAACNAAATATCGGACCCATGTGTAGGGAATTTCAGATGAAATAACCCATCCATATGAGCGGCACGTCTAGTATGACTTCACAATGAAGTACCCCCCCCCCCCCCGGGTCCCAAACACTTTATGCAATTTCTTGTATCCTTTGACCATGCTTTGACCTCTGCAGATTGACCTTTGACCCCTGGAGTCTCGCCACAAGTGACAAGCGATGTGCCACCTTAACGCAATCACTGGGCCTAACTTGCATGCTTGCATTGGATCAAGTTCAAGACTGGCAGTGGCTAGGCATCGAAAAGGCACGCCATCTAATCCAATCCACAAGCGTGGGTTTCACAGAAGAAGAAATGGCGTCTAACGAATCAATTGAAATTAAACATACATATTGCTTCGATGCAGATGAGTTTGAGCGACGTCTTGTATTGACGGACGATGATACGGTTAGAGTAACCGCTGCACCAGCGGAGGAAGTGAAGAAGAAGCTTACTCCATGCTCCAGATTTCTACGTTTTATGAACGCTTATATTCTTCCAATTGGCCTGCTAGTGTTTGTAATATTTGGTGCGTTGGTTCCAGCGCCTGGTGTAGCTATTAGACACGAAGGAACGAAGTATGCCTGCGTTGTGGGAATATTCTTCTACAGTGGGCTGTTTCTGAAAACTAACGAGATGAAATTGAAGGAAGCAGTCAAAGCATACAAAGCATACATCTGGGGATTTATTTCCAGTCTCTTTGTGACATCCGTTATTGGCACTAAATTGACAGACTTGTTGAAATTTGACGAGACAACTACTTTTCATAACTCAACAAGAGAAGGGGGGCCAGATAAAGCATTGTTCGGTTCCAGTGAATTCAAGACTGGCTTTCAGTTGTTTTTTGTTGTCCCTTGCACGATTTCAAGTGGTGTGCTTATGGTGAGTATAAAGCACAGAAGGGGGTTCTTTCAGAGTAAAGGTACCTGTGGATATCTCACCCCCACAGTGATTCAGAATGTCAAATCATACAATAAGGACAAATGTCATAAAAAATGAAATTATACAAAATTCTGATTTCTATAATTTTTCCAATACAATATGCATTGATGAGTATTCAAGCAAAACAAATCTGAGCTCAATCCAACTTCTACATCCAGGGAAATCCATTTTAAAAGTTAAACACAAAATCAACCTCTAAAACCCTTCCAGCTACAAAGATTGGGGTCTGCCACTCATTTTTCAGAAAGATAGCCACTTGCAAATTGCCAAAATTCTCTTTGTACCTACCCATTTTTATGAGGAATTTTTGCGAGAAAACTATGCATTTTTACCAATCTTTCATGATTTCAGCTGGACAAAGATCCATGTTTGAGAAAAATTTGTCCCATGTTTAAACCCATGTTTGGTGACCGCACCCCCTCACCCCCTAGTGTCTGCCACTGGGTGGCTCTTATGCAACCCACAACATGTTATGGACCCCCAGGTTCCATTCGCTCTGGTAAACGCCCTCCTCTCCCAGTGGCGGATCAATAGCTCTAATGAGCTATTGATCTCCAGAGAGAATCTCCAATGAGCCCTCTCTTCCTTCCTTCTTCAAGAGACTTCCTTCCCCTCTGAGTTAACTGCAAGGACATTTTTAGACACAGATCGACGTAGAATAAAACATTTTTATACTTGATGCAAGAGGGTCACCCTCACAGTTTCCTTGCAGCATGGCTACTGAGGTGATAAGTGAGCTTTTTCTGCCATTTGTATTTTGACCACTAATTTCATTTCTTCATTTCAGGTCAATCAGCTTGGTGGGAACAATGCTCTTGCAGTGCTGCTGACAGTACTTTGTAACGTCGTAGGGATTTTCACAGTTCCACCAATGATGAGATGGCTCCTTGATTCTCCAACTGCAGTCAAACTTGACATCGTCAGAATGTTGGTCACATTGCTATTAACTTTACTACTTCCCCTACTGGTAAGAATTTAATGAATTTATTCCAAATTAGTCACTGAAGGATGCAGGCCCTCTCAGGGTGGAGGTGACAGGTGGCAGATTGCCCCAGGCCCCAACTTCAGAATTGCCCCCAAAAGTTACAATTAGACAGAAAGGGTCCTAAAAGGGCGTTTCCCATTGTTTAAAGTCTAGAAAACTCAACATGTTCTCAAAATGTTCTTAAAATGGTCATTTTCAGTCGATTTAAGTATTTATAGGGGTACCATTCCGGGAAGCATACAAATAAAATGTTTCAATAGGGCACAGGGAAAACCCCAAATCATCCAATTTCACGCTTATTAGCCAATGACATCGCCGTATTTCGATCACATGACTGAAAATCGGCTTTTTGAGACAACTTTTCGAGTATATACCTTCACGGAAATCAAAATGGAAATTTGGCTAATAAAGGTACAGAGCTAGTTTCACCACGAATCGATTCTACAGGCCCCACTCCATATTTGTACTTCTGCGTTTGGTTAATATCTCATCAAGGATCAGCGTTACATCGAATTTCATCTCTTCAAATATTGGCCTATGTTCAAATATTTTTCGGGAACGCTACAAATAAGATATAGCTTCCAGAATTTCACATGTTACGTGAATTATATCACTGAATAACCTACAAATGTTTGTTATGGTAAGATTTCAAAATCCTTGACGAGTCATTGCTATGGGCTACCAAAGAGGGTAAAGGGCCTACCTTCATCTGCAGCAGAATCCCAATAATCGGCGTGAAATCAATTTCTTTCGCTGTACTAAGGCAGTGGATCTATTTACCAATTTGATCAAGACAAATCCCATTTCTTTCCATCATTCTATCGTTGTTAATTTTGAAAAAATGTGATTAAATTGCACAGCCTCTGCAGCGAACTCTCCAGTCCAAGTTTTGTTGTTGCAAACACCTAGGAAGAATTGCGTACAACAAAAGTTTTTGCAAGGCTCAGGTCCCCCATAATGACGCAGCGATTCACCTTTGAGAATAGTTTGCACCCTTCTGCGAATCTATTGTAGGGGAGGTTTTTTTTTTTATTTATTTTTTTTATATATTCGCATACAAATTTACAGAAACATACATAAAGTTACAAGACGATACCACAAGGAGCATGGAAATACATAGCAACCCTGTGGCAATTTACAAATAATATAGAAACTTAGTTAACTACACGGTTTTACAACTAAACGAAAAAGAAAATATTACAGGAGAGAAGAAATTCTACAAGCTTTCATTACCAATTTATTCAAAACGTTTGGAGGCCTTGATATATTCTAGCGTTGCTGTAAGAATTTTTGCATTTGAATCAAAGGATAACTGTTCATGGCCATAGAGGATGATTTTTAGCAACTCTTCATTTGAAAGATTTATTAAACCATGAGGCAACAATATCGCATTTACTCGGTTGAGAAGATCGCGTCTATTTGCATCATAAATATGGCAGAGCAGGAAATAGTGTTCCGTATCCTCGACACCATCATTTATCGGGCACAAAGTGTTCAAAGGATCCCTAAAATTATGCTTAAATTTGTGAAAATTTAGCTTACTAAGTCCAACACGTAGCTGCGTTAGGATGGATAAACCTTTTGGGTCATGAACACGGTAGACCAACTTTGGAGGTGGACGGATAATTGACAATAGTTTTTTCTTGAAAATGTTCACAGAGTTAGATAGTCTAATTTCAGGGTCAAGCATTTCCCATTCCGATAAGCAGCTTGGATAGAAACTTGATTTGAAACCTTTCGTTCTTGCACATATTTGCCCTGTTGTAGCGCGTCTGCGAAGATCGTAGTTGGATTCATGAAAATGAGGAATTGGATGTCTTGTGTAATCTGAAGTCAGATTGTTAATNAGGACATCTGCGCGATCATAAAACCAAATTCTACGACGATATGGGGGTGGTGTTAAATTTTCTATACTGAGCTCTCCATAAACAATTTGATAATGACATTGCTCATGCAACGAGGGGTGAACACCTGATTCAAGAAACAGATTCGGTTGATCACTGAAAATAACATCGATGCAAGATCTAGAATCACCCATGATATGAGTTGGCTGAGGGGAGGTTTCCTAAAACAAAAGGTACAGTTTTCCGATATGGCAAAGCGATTTGCTAGTTTTGTGAAAGGCTTTGTTTTCTGTTTATTTTGCTCTGATAGAATGCCCTCATGTGTGTGCAATCTACTCTCAAAAGTATCAATTCTGTGTGTCATATGGGAGACCTGAGTCTTGCACAAATTTTGTTTTACGCAATTCTTCTTAGGTGTTTGCAACAACAAAACTTGGACTGGAGAGTTCGCTGCAGAGGCTGTGAAATTTAATCACATTTTGTCAAAATTAACAATGATAAAACGGTGGAAAAGGGTGGAAATTGGCGCGATGTTGTTGGTGAATAGTTGTGCTACTTTGCTGCAGCAAAAGAAGCTGATTTAGAACCGAATAATGGCATTCTTCAGTGGACAAAGGTAGGCCCATTAGCTTTCTATGTAGCAAACAGCTTTAACTTGCCAAGGATGTTGAAATCTTACCAAAACAAACATTTTTAGGTTATGCCGTGATATAATTCATGTAACATGTGAAATTCTGGAAGCTATATCTTATTTGTAGCATTCCCGAAAAATATTTGAACGCAGGCCAATATTCGAAGGGGTGAAATTCGATGTAACGCTGATCCTTGATGAGATATTAACCAAACGCAGAAGTACAAATATGGAGTGGGGCCTGTAGAATCGATTCGTGGTGAAACTAGCTCTGTACCTTTATTAGCCGAATTTCCATTCTTATTTCCGTGAAGGTACTCGAGAAGTTGTCTCAAAAAGCCAATTTTCGGTCATGTGATCGAAATACGATGATGTCATTGGCTAATAAGCGTGAAATTGGATGATTTGGGGGTTTCCCAGTGCCCTATTGAAAGATTTGATTTGTATGCTAGTCCGGGATGGAGCCAGAAATCTTCCAACCGCCGGGCTAGAATAATAATATATTAATAATAATAATACTACATATTTATACAGGATAAGCCTTTTCAGTACAAGTGAGATACTGCTATCAATAAGGGTCCTGTATAATCTCCAATAGGGGGCTTTACTTACTTACTTTGCCAGATTGTCATACAAGATTTTGTCGAAATTCATTTTGAAGGAAACCAAAACTTTCCTCCAACGGGGGGAGAGGGCTAGATACTTCTGATGGGGGGCTGTAACCTTCCCCTGCCCTAACCTGGCACAACTCTTGGCCCCAATTCAGTAGTGTGCCCCAGGCCCCACAAAGTCTCAGTGGGCCTGAAAGGGTGTCTACAAATATGATTTTTTTGTAGTTCCATGCACAAGAACTAAGGATTATTGGGTTAAATTCGAAAGAGCTCATAAAGAAACATAAACCTACAAAAAGTAGAAAACAGAAATCGATGACCTCTTTCTGTAGTAAATTGAAAACGGACTTAACAAGGTGTGCTACAGAGAGACTATGCTCTTAATCGACTTACTGTTTTTTAAATCTTTAATTTCTGTTTAATTTCTATTATGATCTACTGTATTTCACACATTGTAACAATTTAAGGACATTGCTTTTTAACACGAGTTGAAGAGCCACAATTATTGTGGATATACTCAGTAAACATTGTAAAAAAAAGAAAAAAAAGAAAAAGAAACCGGTTTTCTTCTTGCTGGAAACAAGGCAACATAAGTAACAATAGTCGTCTGGGGATTAGAAAAAAGTTTGTGAAAAATTACATTTTTAAGGAGTAAATTGATGACTTATCTGAGGAACAAGAGAAAAAAAAGAAACATTATGTGGGTGTAGTTTTACATAAATCTAGTCATAGAGCCCCGAGTCCTAAAGAGGGCGTGACAGAGCTCTTGAGCCTGGAAAATTTTAGTCCACAGTAATATCTGATTATCATTTCTTTACATAGGTTGGAAAGGCTTTGCAGTACATCAAAGTATTTTATACTTTCTGTCTAAGGATCAAGCCTGTATTGAGAATCATTAGTACTTTCCTTCTGATATGCCTTGCGTTTATGAAAATCAGTCAAGCAAGTGCTTCTGGTAGTCTTGCTAAAGTCTCAGCTGTCAACCTTGTTCTGATCATCTGTTGGAACTGGACAGTCCACTCCGTTTTCCTAATACTCAATGGGTTGGTAAGTTTGATCCTTAGACTTAAAGTTGAAGAAGCGAAATGCGTCGTTATTCTTTGCAGTCAGAAGTCGTTGGCAATCGGAATGTCTATCCTTGGCTTTTTACCGTATCAGTTTGGAGACCAAGGCTTGATTGCCATACCTTTGGTGTTGTCGCACTTGTCGATGATCCTGTATGATGCATGTGTTATTTCCATTTGGTTGAAATGCAGGCCCATGTCAGAAGAAGAAAAAGAGTCACCTCCATCAAAGAAAGAGGCACAGAGCCAGACGGCAACGCATAAAGCTGATATTCACACTTGAAGCGTTTTGATAAATTCAATTCAATTCAATTCAATTTTATTCGCAGAATACAACAGCCTAATACAATGTAAGATAAAAAAGTATGTATTCTACCCGACCCAAGAGAAGCAGAGCTTATCTAGCCTGGGCCGTAAATTAAATTCTTAAAAGGATATGTGAAAAAAGGAAAACAAATTACATCATAGTACAAAGCTAAAAAAAATAAATGCCCCCGTTTTGATAAATGATAAATTTGATTTAGATTTCCAACAAAATGTGACTGGGCAAATGAAACTAAAGCCTGGTTTCCATATAATCGTTACGATTGTTTGGATCATTGTGAACGACTCAAGCGACCCTAGCGATCTTATGGAAACATGCACGAACGATTCTAGCGATCGATTTCTTTTCATTTCATTGAGATCGCTGGAATCGCTAGGATCGTTGGAGTCGTTCACAACGATCCAAACGATCGTAACGATTATATGGAAACCAGACTTTAAGACCAGATGGCCCTCAGATGTGTATCAAAACTATCATAAGGATTTCCGTTCATGCATGAGGTTTCTATAGTGCTTTCCCCGTTCTTTCATACACAAGAAGTTTGAAGTCCACTTCATTCAGTCCCAGGAGGAGGAGACTCTTAACAATTTGGACAGGAATGCTTCTGGACCTCCTTTGTACTGTAACTACAGTAGTGTCTGAAAAATTAATAACTAGTTTATGAAGTATTTCAGCACAGTCAACTGCAGGTTAAAGAAAGCCTCGCTGACTGACAAGAAAGATATGGTAAAAATGTGGTTTAAAGAACGCCAATCAACCAGCATCCTTTGCGCGCTTCGCTTGTTGCCTTTCGACTGCGGCAGCCATTTTAATATGAAAACACTCTCTGCAAAGCGTGACCGCAAAGGATGCTGGTTGACCGGCGTTCTTTAATGCGTTGGTATTTTCCTACCAAACTAAAATAAAAACCACCGCTTCAGAACTTGCAAAGACTCTCTTAGTCTCTCACGAAGCTATGAATGATATAACTAGACATGTTTGTTATCTCATAATTTGTCAGGTTGCGCTGCTTTTGAAAACGTTTTCCTTTCCTCTCTCAATCAACTGGGCTTCTTGCACTTCTAAGAAACGCAGGCAATGCTTTCTACAGCATAGCCGTCGAATCTTCGCAAAAAATTTGAAATTAATCGTTCAAAATGTTAAAATGTTATTGCCCTATTCTTTCAAATGAATTGCTGTAAGGGAACTTCAGGTAATTTGCCATAATTCATAATTCTTTTAGCCCTAGCATGATCCTAACATGAGGTCTGCCCTAACATGATTCCTGACAAAGAAAATTGCAAAAATTCTCTTTGTGGTTATCATCTCTCACTCGTTCCGAAATCCCCTTTCTTTCCGGCAAGATCTGCCCTGGCATGATTTCTGATGAAAAGAATTACTAACGTCTATGTATGGTTAGGGTAAAAACCTTCGTTCCAGAAAGAAACAACTCACAATGAAAAATCGTTATTAAAGATTCAGAGATACATGTTGTACATTTATAGAGGCGACCGGGTCCCAAAAAAGTCCACACGTTTGAAAACACATCAAAATGTGATTACAAGGCCAATTTTCAAATTTATTTTTTGCTAAGTGTATCAAGGAACAAATGATTTTCTAAGATAAGGTTTATCTTTTAAACACTCGTTTTTCTGGTTTTGAAGCATACTGCAAAAAAGCACAGATGATTACGAGATTAATTTCTTTGTGTATATTAATCTTCTAACTTCCTCATACAAGAAATGCACAACATTGTTTGAGACTTAACAAAATTTCAAAATTTGCTGGCTCTTAGGCAGGATTTATAATGTAGCTTAAGGTTACTGTAACCCTTCAGACAGCGATTAAGAAACTCTACTTTTCACGGCCGTTCCTTAAACTATACCAAACAAACTTATGTGTTATTCGAAGCAGAATAAAACGTAGAATACCATAAAAATATAAACAGTTGCTTAAATAAAAACAGTTATGATTTTGATTAAGGTTTTTCAACACGAACAAACGTTTTATGACTTTAAAGATAATTGGATAAGTGAAATTTTGTTTTGGGACACACCCGGTAGTAGAATTAATTGAAATTCGAAGCTCCTCCATAAAATGTGCAGTCATGAAAACGTTCAGGGAAATCAGAGTATCAGGCTGTTAAAGGTCAAAATGGTTTTGATTATAATTAAGAAACTAAAACTATACTTACTACAGTAAATGAAGTATTCAGTTTCGCAGCTAATTAGGCAATGCAATTTGTAAACATTCTATTTATGCATTAATATTTACTGTGGATAAAACTACTTACTAACTACACACAAAGTCTAAGTCTTCAAGAAAACTAGCCTTAAGGTTTAAGAGTTTGTGACAACTATATGATAGAGATGTGTTGTTGTTTGCTAAAGACACTGTGCTTCCCAAGATCCATTGCGGTCTCACAGTGACCTTCATACTGTAAGGAAATGATTTCGGCCTAGCAATCGCGATGCTGTATTGTCAGCTCATAATCTTCAAATGAACGTTGTTATGCCATTTACTTTTGAACTCAAACAACGGACATTCCTGACCATGATTGAAGGATTAGGAAAGCTTAGTTCCCTGTTGCTCTCTATGTTCCTACTATTAAGTGTCCAAAATACATTGCTTCCGGCAAATATGACGTTTTGATTGTTCACGCGCATGCAAAGGATTATGGGGAGCACAGGGTCCTTAAAACGACTTTTGATGGATGGATGGGGGGCAATGAAATTTCTGGCAAAATTAATAATCCTGCAAGGGGAATGTCATGTCTTTCGTTATCAAACTTTTTGAAATATTACAGCACTAAAGATGAAGATCATGAATGTCTCCACACCTTGTCCTGATTATCGAAGTTTTTCTCGCCAAATAGCCCATCATGAGGACTCTTCTCCTTCTCATTTTAGGATGGTTTCCCCAAAACGGGGCGTTTTCTGACGTTCTGAAGGGCGTGGCCCCAAAAATGGTCAAATTCTAGCAGTTACCCAAATATGGTTCAGCACGTGTCACGGCCTATTGTTTTTGCATGGCTATTTTTATCAAAGGCTTATATATGCTTAGATTCCCTTCAAGCCCCAGTAAAACGAACTGAACAAATCACTAAGCAAGAATAAACTGCTGAACTGCCATGTTTGATGTTGCTCAAATATTGTTCAGTGGTGATGTTACCAAACAAACTGAGTTTTTCATTGAAAAATAGGCAACAGGCAGAGTTTACAGAAAAGTTCAGGTTGTTTGACCATTTATTTAATCTCGTAGCTGTGCACATATACTGAACAAATGTTCAATGGGTAGGTCAAACAAGTTAAACAGCACCGATCAATACTCAACATTTTTGGCCTATATCAAACAACGCCGAACAGCATTGAACAAGACTAAAAACGGTCAAACATTATGGTAAAATGCAAACTGCATGGAGCTACAAGTTTTATGACAACTTTGAAGTATGCCCAAACCACCATGGAAAATAGAATCTGGATAGCGTGGAATAGACAACCTTGCTAAAAATTGTTTCAGGGAACTTTTTACCAGCATCATCCTTTTGCATCTCTGACTTTTGATTCATTTGGTTTATTATTTTCATGTTTATTATTTCATTTATTTATTTGAGAAATTCAATTTGGCTCTGAAACGTTGATTAACTTGATGGTGAGTTTAGCATAGGATGCACAGGATCATGGACAAAATTTCCCTGAAGCCATCATCATTAGCACAATCACCTATTCTCTTCTATTGACAATCAATTAGTTTGACTGTCCTTATCAGTCTGTTTTCACTATTGTTGACAATGATACCAAAGTACTGTATATGGGTATATGCACATATTGGCTGCAGTCATACTTAATCTCTGTTGTATCTTTTCTAAACAATGGGCTAACAACTCTGTGATATGTGACTGCTCTTCCTTCTCACATACAGCACTGTTACATTTCATTTCTTTAGAGCTGAGTTTAAAGAAAACAATCAGATCCAATACAGTGGGGGTAAACAAGGTGCTGACCTATATTTTAGCATTGGAGAAAATAAACCAAACACAGCTTTCCTAGATTTATTTTTAATTGAGGCTGTTTTGAAGAGAAACTTTCAGGTTGTCGTTGTAGCATTAATTGCCATGTTATCTGATGGGAAAGTAAATTTCAAGATGGTGAAACAGTTCACATTATAATGGGAAGAAACTTTAAATGTGACTGCAGCCAGTGTGTGTGAAAATGTTGTAAAGGGGCAATGGTCATAATATAAGTCAATCCCGAACAAAGGATTCCTCTACTGCAATATATTTTTAGTTACTTAGTACGTGTTTCTTTTATCACATTGTGTCACTGTTGTATCCTGGTCCAGGCGGTGGCCTAAGTTGTGAATCTTCTAAAAGGTTTGGTGCAGAACCACCATATGCCGTAATGAAGTCATTTTGACCAAAGGTGTGTGGATTCCATCTTAACGATCCTTGGATTGCTTCAACTTCATTGTCCACATTTACTTTCATAAGTTCTTGGTAGCCAGTTGTGTAGACCTCTAGTGCTTTTGCGTGAAACATCATTTCACTGAGCATAAAGTCCCCAAAAATTTGTTTCAAATCACTTGCCTTCTGACGATGAAAGGAAGTAACCTGGTCATTAAGAGTTAGGATTGATCTATTTGCCTCATCTGCAGCTTTTTGAAACCTGGTCTCAGCCTGGGCAACTTTGAAATTTTGATTAGGTGACTTGACCTTTAACCTCTCAAGACTTTTGTGTTCATTCAATTCTTTCATGTGAGCTGTTGCATGTTTACGAAGATCTTCTCGTGCCTGTTTGCATCTTGTTTCATACACAGAAAATTTTTGTAGGACTTTGGAATCAAGACGTCTGACAAGTGTATTTCTCAAGTCTTGTGTTGCTGCAAAGCACTCACCAAATGCCTCTAGTCCTCCTGTAAAGGATTGCGAGTAAGCATATTAGAATAGACCTAGTACACCTAACAGTGAAGAGAATGCTATTCTTTGATTAACAAATAAAGTTTTCACATCTTTTTATGAATGAGAAAAAGTATAGTCTCAATACGCGCAGTTTGCAACACCAAACATTCTTCAATTCGGTCACCCTTAATTTCTAATTTAATTTTATGCAGAAGGTATTTTGTTTACTGGCCTGAAAGAAGATCACAAAGTTGGATTTTTTAACAACAATTTATTAGACAAAAGCCATTGAAAAGCATTTTTGATTCTCTGTTACAGTCAAGGCAAGAGTAGCATGAACAGAATAATCAAAGAACAAATGAAACAAATTTTTTGTTGAAGAAATATTCTTCAAATAATAATCCCAGAATAATCAACAAGCACATGTCTTATTAGTAGCAACCAGGGGTTCTTTGAGGGAAATTGCACAAGGAACTAATTATCGGGGCAATTTTCTTACCCCCCATCAAACTTTCGAAGCAACTGAGATGTTGATTGTGTGTGAATTGAAACATTGGATGATTTTTGAAGACATCATTTGATTCTACGGAATGCGATCACACTTCTCCTGCTTTGACTGTAAAGGCATTTTTAATTTTGCTTACATATAAATGTCAACAGAGGAAGAACAACACAATATTCCATCTTTGCTGGGTTTTTTGTTTTATCTCAACTTTCAAATAAATAAAGTTCATCTAAAGGGGAAAGTGTACTTCTATCCCAGGGGAAAAATACGAATGGTTTCAAGATGGAAACAATAGATTGAATTAAGAGAATCTTTGAATGGAAGTCATGGTCAATTTTTAACGGTGACACCACAATTTTTTTGCACTATCCCCCTTTTTCTGGGGTGTAGATTTCAAATATGATGCAACAAATACCTGCCAGAGAATGATTAATGGTGAAAGTACATATTTTAGATTCTTTCTCCTCATCATTGGAAATAAAATTACTTTGAGGACCTGGGTGGGAGAAAAGCACGAACAAAAACTAGATTTTTCTGCCGTTAGCGAGAATTTCTCTGAAACGGGTAGATAGAGCTGGTTAGGTATAGGTAGGCCAAGATACATACAAATACAATAGTTTTGTTGTAGGCCCACGCCATTCATTGACATTATTGTCTGCTTTATTTACCTTTTAGCGCTGGCGATTCATCTTGAGCGTACTTGATGAAACTTTTATGCAAACTATCACCAGAATCTCGGAGCTTTGCTGTCCTCACAATGTAGGTGTTCAAATCTTGCACTAATTGCGGGTAATGAGTTTCTATTTTCGCGATGCTTTGGCTGACGATTTTGGTTTGCTGTTCTCCAGCTCTTTGGGTTGACTTCAAGTCTCCAGTGGAAAGACTTCTCTGCTTTGTACTCGCTGTTAAACTATGCTGTCCGCTACCATACATATTGAAGATGTGACCACAGCTTTTGTTAGCTTTCGATGTACTTTAAGTTCTTACTTTAGCTTGTTCAGTCCCCACCTGAAATTGTAAAGGGTTTTTCTGACTCTAACTTTTAGGCCTTGGCGTATTTTTGTTGTGGTTGTTGTTCACATAAACAATGCGCAGAAAAGTGTGCGGCGCTCAGACGAGTGTTTCAGAAAAAAGTACCCCAGCCACAGCGCCCGTTTTTGTCGCGCAGCACAGTAAATTTGAAAAATATTGTTGAAAATTTTTATGAATAATGATCTTCGACACAGAACTCATGTCATGGCAGTCGACCAAAAACTCGTTGATTTAGCAATATCCCCAGGGGGACTCCCTATTGGTAGGTGGGTAGGTGACGAGGGGGGGGGGGGGGGTGGGGTCAGACACAGCATATTGTTGAAAAACCCAAAAATATATACTAAACGTAGGACATTTTGATACCCCAAAAATATGGTAATTGCTACATAGTATAAAAACCAGAGGTATTATAGCATTTTTTCTATTGCATTGCAATATTTTCCAGCTTAGCACTCACCTTCTCAAATTTTCTCAAAGCAACCCCCAACAATATACTAGTTTTACACAAAATAGCATACCCAAAGGTATACTAGATACTAGACAACTTTTCCCAAACCCAAAAAGTGTCCAAACCCTGCCACCTACAAATGTGCATTTGTATCAAAGACCAAATCAATGTAGTGTTGGGTATATCGCAAAGTCTTGAAATAGCTTTGAATTTTTGGAAATTTGTACTTTTACAAGCTGCCCGCACAGGCGGCGCCAGGGGGAGATTGGGAAGGACATGCTCTCTCCATTTTCCGATACTTGGCATTGGTTGGTAATGACAAGTGCCATGGGAATGACTCGGTATACCTTGTATCCTCCCCATTTTGGAGAATTTAAGAGCTTATCCTCCCCAGTTATCAGGGGTGGTCATGTCCTATGGGGACAGTGGTTCTAGGTCTGTCCCAAATTTTGGCTTTTTTCTCTCAACTTTGGGCCAGCTCTGTCCCCAAACGGTGGCTTTTTTGCTTTCAGTGAGTTTGGTTTTTTTCCTGTAGATTATTGGACAATAGATCATTTGGCAAGGTTTGTCCCCAAAACTGGTTGTTTTCGTGCAGTCAGCACACTAGTTTTTTCCTACTCAATGTCAAGGAAAAACTGAAATCGTAATATTTTAAGAAAATTTTGGCTTATTTCTTCAAATCATTGGACAACACATATTTTGCAAGTTGTTTGGCTTTTTTCGGTAAATTCATGGACACTATTGAAATAATTGCTCAAAACCGGATGGGATCCAGCAAATACTAAGGACAGAGGTAACACCAATTAACTCAAAATACGTACTTCACAAATACAAAATACAAAAACTGGGTGGGATTTCACAAAAACTTGGGACAGAGGTCACAACAGTGCACCCAAAATTCAGCAAAACTTGGCTTTTTCCTGGAAATTTCAAGGACATACGTTACGTCAAACGGATGCAAAAAGCCTTACGATGTTGAGGAAATTAACTGAACAGCACCAGAAATTCTGCTAGAACACCTGAAATTTTATTCTGACCAGCTATGTCCCAAAAACTTGGCTTTTCTGGGGTTTCTTCCATTAACTTCGGTAAAAAACCGGGTTGGTTTATTTTTGTTCCCAGGACAAAGGTGGTGTCAAGAATTTTACAGTACTTGACCACCCCTGAGTTATTCAAGCCTGGAATTGCCATTTGCTGCCTTGGCTGCCTGGTTTTGAGTATACTCTGAAATCACAAGAAATTACTATCAGATGCAATTTTGATCCTGCGCAACACCTTTTAAATACGTTGCTTATGTCATTGACAAGACTTTCATGTCATGCATAGCTCGAACTTACATATGAATTTGCAGGATTTCAGCTAAAATACGTTATTTTGTAAAATGTAAAATACTGTTGCTCAAAATATGGTTTTTCACGGCAAAGTTTTGTCGGACTGTATGTGATTATAAGCGGTTCCTATCTCATCACCCCTTTTCCTCCCTCCCCCCACCTATCAATGTTGGTTTGATCTCGGTAGCAATATTTATTTAGGGAGGGAATGAAAAGAGGGATTTAGGGATAGAATGTCGCTGAAGTCCAGTAATTTAAGTAATTTATGTGCAAGACCGTGCAAGACTGTAACTTGGGAGAGCGTGGACATTAACATCGCGGGTTCAAATTCAGCTCTGGTTCGAATTGGGCCCCGTTCACACTACTCCGTTTTTGTTAATATCCGTTTTTGTCGAATCGAAGCTACCCGTTCACACTACTCCGTTTTTGTACAAAAACGGAGGGAAAAACATCCGTTTTTGTCTGTTCACACTGATCTGCTTGATTACAAAAACGGAGCGAAAAACATCCGTTTTTGTGCGTTCACATTGCTCCGTTTTTGTGAACCTCATTGTTCAATATTGCAGCGTTTTTAAAAACCTCCGTTTTTGTGCGTTCACATTGATCCAGTGCGTTTTCAAAAACCTCCGTTTTTGTGGATATCCACTGTTGACAGCGTTTTCGAAAACCTCCGTTTTTGTGCCGTTTTTGTGCAGATTAGTGTGAACGCTTTCACAAAAACGGATGTTTTTCTCTCCGTTTTTGTACAAAAACGGAGTAGTGTGAACGGATTGCTTTTCAAATATTGGTTTTCTCTGATCCGGCCTTTCTGTAAAAATTGATCTCTTTAGGGTGTGTTTGATTGGTACCAATTCTGAAAACGGTAGGTTTGGTAGGTTTGGAAGGCCTTCTAAACCTTCTGCTCCAACAGTCAGGAGGTTTGGCAGACTTTGGAGAGATTCTCATTTTCATTAGCAAATCCCTGGTGATGAATCCGAAATCTGCTGTTTTGAAGATTTTTGTGTTTGATTGGGAAATATATTTCCGTCTCTGCGAAGTTTACTGTTTTCAGAATTTGGTAGGTTTGGAATTACCAATCAAACACACCCTGGATCTATTTTCTCCAAAATGACTCAAACTCCCCTCAAACGCAAAGCCCAAAGATACTATAGAAGTGAAATATTGTTGCAAAATTATTCTTTGATACACAAATTTTTCAAAGTAACTTGCAATCTTACCAAGTACTGAAAGTTTCATACTTTATAAAATTTGAGTACCAAATGTCCTGAATGTTTTTCAAGAACTTCTCAGCAGTTTCCTTAAATTCTTCTTGTTTACATTTCATAACAACTTCTAAGCAAACGTTAAATAAATTATTTATATTATTATTGTTTGCCTTCACGAATACAGTATTTCACGAAGGTTTTACGAACCAGTCCTACCAAGTAAAGTAATACCGAATATTAGAACCCAATAAACAAGCGAAAATACAGCCTGGATTTACCAGGCTAAATGTAAAATAAACGAAGTTTCTTTAATGGTATTCTCAGCACTAAAAGTTTCTTAATTTTTTGTGATATTAGCTGTTCGTTGCAACAACAGAGAGTTTCTTGTAAAGCAATGTCGTACGTTTATTCTCAACTGTCAACCCGTGTCAACCAGGATATCATGACGTAATTCATGATTTCTTAGAAGGCGTCTTGGAACAAAGGCTTTTCTATTGAATCTGGTGAATAGGTGAATCCCCTTCGTATTCTTTGACCAACCAAAGCGACGACAAAGTTCAGTCTTCAATTCGTTCGTGCAATCGTGCAAGTTTCAAGACGGCGAAAAAGAAGTTCGAGCAGAAGGACAGGCCTATCATTTTATGTTTCTATTCTAGTTTGCACGGTAGATTTTTAAAAGCAGTTTATTCCACCACAACGCAGTTTATTCAGCTTGCTCTTGTGGAGCAGTGTTAGAGAAGAAGGCAGCTAAACCTAAACATTGGCTAGCCGCGAAGGGCTTAGCGACGATGTTGATTTCAATTGCAGTGATTGCGCTATTCGCGCCACTAGCAACGGACAGCCTTTCCTCATACGGGTACGTATTATGGCAGTAAGTTTATTATTATATCCTACATTTTTTGTAGCAAATATATAACTTGTACGTTGCAGTGAATAAACTATTTATTCGACAAATACAAAACAACTTTCGCTTTCTGTTTACGCCATTGCGCACGATTGATTTCTTTAACAAATCTCTTTATGCAGTATTCTTGGTGTCAAAAGTGTACACTATGACTATCCTCATTGGATTGATTGCGTTGAAATATCTCACTTATGAAATTCCCAAAGGGGCGTGCGCCCCCCTTGGGACGTTAGTCGTATTTAAGCCCTTGCAAACCTCGTGCTAAGTCGTCATTCCAGCTACAAGAAGCACGAAAAGAATAAGATAGCCCACCCTCCTCCCTCGACGACGGCGGCTTTCAAATCTGTATCAGCCATCTCAATAAATAAATCAAAGGACCCTTGGGGGGACTCACGTTAAATTTATTATTGAGAAGGTCGTAGGAGATATATCATTTTTAGAAAATCCCATTACATAACAATGTTTTTCAGCTTCAAAAACTTCAATTGCTTCTAAAAACAAGAACAACTTTTATAAAAAATGAAACCTTCAAGAAAAAGTTCATAAGCTGACTTGACAAGCCTTGAAAATGTTCTTTGAGGACGTTATTTAAACCTTCAAAAGCTGTAAAAAATGTCAATGAAAAAGTATGGGGAATCTAGTTTCTAGCTAATATCAAAGTACATATCTGAAAAGGCAGCATTCAAACTCTGTTCCATTGTTCCTGAGCTGCGACGGAAAATCTATAGGGTTACTTCTTAGGCGTACAAGATGTCCTATTGCCCTCAACTCTGTATGTTCTTGCAATCAGATTCCGAGAAAGCCCTTCAATGTTAACATTGACGTCATTACTGTTTTCAGCAACAATGAGTCAATCCTTACTTGAATGCAAGGCTAGCCTGATAACCAGACCCGATTTCAAAGGAAATAGTTTCCTTTGAAATCGGGTCTGGTTACTAATATTGTGCACCCAAGAAACTGAACAGCCCATTGTGGTAGTAAAAGAAAGAATTTGTTTTGATCATACACAGATATAAAATCCTATTTGTTTAGCCTGTCCTTTCTCCCAATCAAGCAGAGCTTTCGAACAATTATTGCACCGGAGACAAGTAATATCGCAAGGCATGATCACAAGCTTTGTTTGTTGAAAAACAATCAACCAGACAATCGCTGTCTGTTTAAAAACAATACCCAATTATCACAGGAGACACGAAATTTCCCTATCATCCTATAGACTCCACTTGTACTTTGTACACGTGAGTCAATGATCATTATCGGTATCTTGGGCCTCGTTCACACGGGAACGCAATCGTTACGTTCCGAAAAGTGGAACGCTCAGGGGTTGGGTTCACACGGGAACGCTTCGAATAACACCGTTGTTCCGTTCCAAAAAGTCACTTTTTAAAAGTGGAACGATGAAAAAAGTGCTACGAGACGTATTAAAATAAATAGTTTCTGCTTAAAAAGTAACTATAGATATTATTGTTAATATACAGTATATATAGTTAATATAGTATAGTATACTATATATATATTTATAAACAACTTCGAATCTTTTCTTTTTTTGTCAGATTTTCACTTTCAGAATTATCAAACGTAAACTCCAAGGGCAAAGCAATTTTGAGAGCCTTCGCACCAACTCTGTGCTTAACTTTCCCCAAAAAGCATGTACTTTGAGCTCTATTGTGTAGTTAACAGTTATTATGCAGTCTGTTCTATTCTTTTGACGATAAATGTTCAGGTATCAATTACTTATATTATTCTTTTTAGCTCTAATGTGTGCAGCTACTCAGTTCCAGCAACATACTCATACAGAGTAAATGTTGGATATACAGCGTACGAAAGATTCACCACCTGTTGCTCGCATTTCATGTGGTGTTGGGAAAAGTGTACACGTTACAGGTATATTAAAGGCAATCGACGGAGTAGGCTTTAAGCTAGACTTGCCCCAAGTCTATTTCATGAAGTCCGTCTGACCGATCCCTTTTCCATAGTTCCGGGATCCGCTATTCCAACATTCCATAAAGGAACAAAGTGGCGAGAGCGGATCCAGAAACGATGGGAAAGGGATCGGTCAGACGGACTTCATGAAATAGACTTGGATCAAGTCTAGCTTAGGAATCTTTTTGTTTAAGTATTTGGTATTAATTAAAGACCCATTGCTAACCATGATCCTTTGCAAACACAAATTGGAATTTCATATGATACGAAAGTCGTTTCTGGCCTAGTTCTATTTGCTTTGCTTTCCATTCGGCGTGCAAAGGATCATGGTTAGCAATGGCTCTTTAAAGGGGCCTGTGCAACCAGCATACCTTGCACGAGCCATCTCTTTGTTGTCAGCCATTTTAGTGAACCATTAAAATGGCGTCAACAAAGAAACCACAAAAAGATGTATTCACAAAGTATGCCGGTTGCAAAGGCCCTTTAAAGGAGAAAACGGGAAAATGCTAAATCTCCACTAAATGTGTATAGTTTGAATTCAACGTCAAACAAGCACTGGATGTAAAATAGTATCAACGACTTCAATTCAATTCAATTCAACCAACCAACCACAATTAAGATCCCTGCAAAGTGGAAGATAGATACTATTTCTACCGAAAACTGCTGAAAACATCTATTTAAAGACAAAACTTGCCAAATTTGAATATTTTTTAGTGTTTAACAGTAGCGCCAATATCACTTTCCAACTTTGTGTTGCAGAGCAGTGAGAAGGTACCGTTCGGAAACAAGATACGCCATCAGATACAATACCTACTATCGGTGCTGTTCAGGATGGAGGCAAGCCTCTGGATCCAGTTCGTGTCTCATACGTATGTATCATATTTGATTACTTCAAAACGGTTTTTGTTCTCTTACGTGAACGTGGGTAGTTTGTTTCAACAAAAGGCGAGGAGGTTCCTGGCTAAATTTTTTCAGGAGTGTGCCGACCAGCCGCGCTCAAGGGTATACTTTTTTGGACTTCTAGCCTAGCCAAGGGTATACTTTTTTGCAATTTTAGTCTATCCACGGTCTAGCCAAGGGTATAATATTTGACAATATTGGTCTAGGGAACGGTCATGCTCTCAGCTAAGGTAGTCTGGGCAAGGGTATCACTTTCTGAAATATAGTTACAGGAAAATCGAACTTACTTTTTCTCCAGCAATGTCGTTATTATCATTATGTACACCACTCTTCGTGACCGTTCATTCGTATCATGGTTCATTTCAATCATAAGTGAAGGGGTTTCCCCTTCAATTTTTTAATCACGTGACTTTTCGTTTCCATCCTAAGGCCTCCTAATCTAGCCAAGGGTATCATTTTTGTAGAAATTAGTCTAGGCAAGGGTAACATTTTCGTAAAAATTAGTCTAGCCAACGGTACCACTTTGAATATGCTCGCGGCAGACCCCTACCCAAAATTTAGCCAAGAAAAGAACCCCCCGTGCGTGCCTAGGCCAAGTAAGGTACCTCTGCCGTGACCAATTTTTGCAAAAATTATAAGGTGTCCCAGGCAAATACATCAAAATACGGAGAAATGAACTCAAACAACGGAAATTCCTGGAAATAATTGAAGGATTAGGAAAGCTTTGTTTCCTGTAGCTATCTGTGTTCCCACCGTTGTGTGCTCAAAAATGTTGTTCAAAGCGAATATCATGTTTTGATGGTTCTTGCGCTTGCACTTTTGAGAAGGAACACCGCAACACGACAGCCCCCAAAAATTCCTGCATGGCAGGGCGAAATATTGGCAATTCGTATTATCATTATCAAAGGGCCTTTACAACCAGCATACCTTGCACGTGCTATCTCGTTGTTGTTGGCTATTTTAGTGGACCATTGAAATTGTGACAGCAAAGAAATTACAACAGGATGTATTCACAAAGCATGCCGGTTGCAAAGGCCCCTAAGTGGTTAACAAAGTCTAAATTACATTTATCTTGTAGCGATTTGTACCAGTCCTGGATGTGTTCATGGTCAATGTGTTCGTCCAAATACATGTCGATGTTCCCCTGGATGGACAAGTCCAGCAACTGGTTGTAATCGTGGTACGTAATAAATTCAAATTAATTTGCATACTGAGTGAGTCAGAAAAATGTGTTGATGTTTATAAACCTTTAGCTCTCAAACCATTGATCAGATTCCTATAAACTGACAATATCGGTGTAGCTTAGATACCAACGTAGATAAGAAAATTTATTTTGTCAAAATTTAAAGTATCGTTCTCAAATTACAGGCAATTTTATATAAATGCTTCAGATCAAAATCCTCCCATAACCCAGGCGTAACATCGAAAACTGACCTATGACCAAGGCATAATACTGAGGCCTGACCCATAACCCAGGCATAGTATCAAGCACTGACCCATAACCCAGGCATAGTATCAAGCACTGACCCATAACCCAGGCATAGTATCAAGCACTGACCCATAACCCAGGCATAGTATCAAGCACTGACCCATAACCCAGGCATAGTATCAAGTACTGACCCATAACCCAGGCATAGTATCAAGCACTGACTCATAATCCAGGCATAGTATCAAGCACTGACCCATAACGCAGGCATGATATCAAAAACTGATCCATAAACACGCAAGGCACATGCTGATTTGACCAAATATTCTCCAGGAACCATTATCAAGACTTTCCGACCTAAATAAAGATCAAAGCATTGATACCAAAGTTGATATGATGGAAGTTTGAAAATAAAAACCATGTTTGATGACTTTTTGCTGCTTCAAGTGCGGGGGGGGGGGGGCGCAATCTCTTAGGAACTTTTTTGGGGATTTTTGAAAGTAACAGCAAATATAAAAAGTCTTTCACTTTCCCATTAGTTTCACTTCTCCAAAATATTTGCATCTTTATCTCGTAGACGTGAACGAATGTGCTTCTTCGAATGGTGGATGCGATCAACAATGCCATAATTATCCTGGAGGGTACAACTGTGTCTGTCGTAGAGGATTCACGTTGGTTGGCACAAAACGATGCCAAGGTAATTTTACGTCACTGGGAACTTCGTATTGAATACACATGTTTTTCTATCAGGAACTTTAAGTAAGAATCTGAGCTCTTATATCACGTTTACTCTACACTGTAAAGTCTGCAAACAGGAGGCTCATCAATTATACTTTTATTACGGATCCAAAGTTGTACCAGCAGTGTAAACGGGGTCCTAGACCACATTTACACTGTACCAGTACAGTTTTGATCCTCTGCAAAGTTGTTACGGTTCTATAGCGTTTGCACTGCTCCAGAACAAGATTATTCTATAGATAGAAAGAAACAGTGTTACAGATTTGCAGGAACAGTGTAAAAGGGAGGCGGACTAGTTATAATTTGGTACAGATCCAAAGTTGTACCGGTACAGTGTAAACGGGGTCCTAGACCACGTTTACACTGTACCAGTACAGTTTTGATCCTCTGCAAAGTTGTTACGGTTCTATAGCGTTTGCACTGCTCCAGAACAAGATTATTCTATAGATACTGTAGAAAGAAACAGTGTTACAGATTTGCAGGAACAGTGTAAACGGGATGCGGACTAGTTATAATTTGGTACAGATCCAAAGTTGTACCGGTACAGTGTAAACGGGGTCCTAGACCACGTTTACACTGTACCAGTACAGTTTTGATCCTCTGCAAAGTTGCTACGGTTCTATAGCGTTTGCACTGCTCCAGAACAAAATTCTTCTACAGATACTGGAGAAGGAACACAATTGTTACGGATTAGTAGGAAAAGTGTAAACGGGAGGCTGATCCGTTAAACTTTTGTTGCAGATCCAAAGTTGTACCCGTACAGTGTAAACAGGATCTTAGTATGTGTTTATTTTCTCGGGTCTTCTTTATGTAATTTTCGGAGTTTAGCTGATGGCCGTGCAACTTGAGTCGTCCCCTCTTGAAAGCGAAAATCCCTTAATTGTGATGGAGTGTATTAAGGGACATTCCCTCGTGAAAATGGAAAGCGTCTGGGCGGCCTTCCAGTTGCTGAAACATTACATTAATCTCTATATACGTTTTGTTATTTTGTTGGCTAGAGATGATCATGGTAAAAGGATCGAGATTCTAAAATGTTATTGTAACAATCTGGTTCCAAAATGAAAGGGTTTTAATAAGAAAGTTAATTTGATATTTACTGTTACAAAGGAACGACTAATCTGTTCTGGAATGTAATTGGTAACCTTGGTTACGTTTGTGGGTGTCACTATGTGGAATGCTTTGAAGGCTCTGCAGCAGAAGGATGTTTTGATGAAATATTGGAAGTTTCCAAGTCTAGGCTTGGTTAGTTATTGGAAATAAATTTGAACTGCTTACCATTCAGCACCACTTTTAAAAGCTTCTTTCTTTAAAATAGTTCCCCAGTGTGCTGTTGCTTTGCTTATTTGTTTCGTGACAATATGCAAGCTACACTGTACAATAATTGTATTTGTAAAACAATTCAAATGTTTAGGCATGGATGAGTTCTTGGAAATAAATTTGAACTGCTTTCCGTCCCGCACCACTTTTTAAAAGCATCTTTCTTTAAAAAAGGTCCCCAGTGTGCTGTTGCTTTGCTTCTTTGTTTCGTGACAATATGCAAGCTGCACTGTACAGCAATAGACCTTTTCACGGAAAGAAAAGCATGCTGGGAAAATGGGGGAGATTTCGAGATTTCGACACCACGCAGCTTCGAATTTCGCAATGTTTTGCGAGGCTTATTTTCGCAACAAAACCTCTCTCCTAAGCACGAACTACAATATTAGATATCTTGTGTGCATATAGATAAACTCCTCAGACTTCGGAGATTATGAAATTGAAATGCACTCTTGGATCTGCCTCCTTCCAATCTTTTTATATGACGAGAAAGAAACCCGGTGCAGTCTCGAAAATCGTAAAATCAGGCTTAGGCCCTCGTGACCAAGCGCCACATATATGCTCATAATTTCACGATCTATGCGGAAAATCAACTGAAATTCAAAATGAAAGCACCTCATTCGTCTCTGAAAATGGTTATAAATTTACAAGCTGCTACCTAAACGCAAACCAGTACAGGGAGCTCAGACAGCTCAGATCGCAGGTCTTCCTTCCCGATAAAAAAATTCGAGTAAAGTGATCTTCGGTCATCTGAGTTCAATTTTCTTACAAAACAAAAGAAGCCCTTTAATAGCCCATTTTTTCATTCACATATTGTTCACAGGTATATTTTCTACCATTTCTTCGATATTTCTAGCAACCACCAACTTTGAAACAATTTTTTGAGAGAAGAACTTTAGCTCCTAAATCCAAGTTCGGCCTATCCCCTGTTCCTGAGAGAGAAATTTTAGGCATTGTCTCTTCATTCATTCCT
>REGM01000019.1:837531-894134 GCA_004194415.1 Aurelia aurita
GGGGGGGGGGCACTTCACTATTGGGTCATATGGGGGTGTGCGTTGCAAGAATTTCTGTTATGACCCAATCCCAGAATGTAGGCGGGATTTTGAGACCCAATCCCAGAATATGGGTGAGGTTTCCGACCAGTGTTTTCACTACAAAACAATAGTAAAATTGTTGTTTATCCTAAACCTGATCATTCTCAGAATTTCTAGTAAAAATTAGACCCAATCCCAGAAAATTCCTACAAAAAGCATATCCCATTCCCAGAATTTTCGTGCCAACAACTACCCCAAAACTGGCGCACATCCCCGTATGACTGGATAGTGAAGTACCCACCCCGGGAATGTATAGCTCAAAATATGGTTTTTCAGCGTGTAAATTTTTACGTTCTAAGCTTTGAAAGCAAAATTTTATCATCTTTAAGTATATTTGGATCATTGACAAAAGAGATAAAAAAGAACATTTTAAAGTATATTCATCTATTGCATCATATAACTGTGGAGTGGTTGGTGAGGTATAAGCCTTGGGTATAAGTTACATTGACATACGATGATTTATACCGGGTGTCCGAAAAGTACCCCTGTTAGAAAATTCACCAAAATTTGATAACAAGGCCGATCTTCAAATTTATTGTTTTTGCAAGTAGATCAAGTTCCGAATTATTTTGCCAGGTATAGCTGATTTTGTGATTGGTTTAAAAATTAGCAAGTTCCTTCAGCTCTTTTTAGGGCTGCCTGGTTTTGAATTATACTGCAAAAAAGCACTGATGATTACAAGATCAATTTCTTTGCGTATATGAAGCTTCTAATTTGGTCATAAATGACAGAAAGAAACACACACTATCATTGGAGATTTTATGGATGATAACAAATCTGAAAATTTTGGCTCTTAGGCAAGATGGACTATGTTGCTTAAAAATTATTGCCAAAAATAATATTTTTTTAAACGTGTCATTTTTAACCCATAAGTATTGAAAACAAACATTTTTATCATTTTTACATATTTTTGGGTCATTCAAAACAAATCAAATTGAGAAATTTGTCATAGATTTGATGCTTTTGCTGGATGACTCTGTCACAGTGGGATTGGGCCGTGGTATACAGAGTACTTAAGTTTTAATTGTTCAAAAATTGTCGTTGTTAGAAGAAATGTTTAAGTGTCGTTGATAGTCAGAACCAGATGACGTCATGTCTATTTCTGCTATGGACGGCACATAATATTGTTTTTGTTGCTGATTTTAGTTTTAACTGCGATCTGAAAAATCTTTTCCTCTATTTGTAGGAAAACATTGCCTTCCACTGGAAGCACCTGCTAACGGAGGATTACAGTTGCCATGTTTCACTTATTTCCAAGCAACATGCAACATAAAATGCAGTGATGGTTACTATGCAACGGGACCAACAGAACGGACATGTAGAGCAACTGGTAACAACACCATGACTTGGAGCAGTGCAGCAACTATTTGCAAAAGTGAGTGCTTGAGAATGTATAAACAATGCAGATGGCGTCATTTACCTTACAGGGTGGTCCAAAAAAAGTGAAAACTTTTGAAAGATCATCAAAATTTGATTGTATTACTAATCATAAAAATTTCGTATGAGCATTTGATTCATGGACAAAATTAGCTCTAGCTATAGAAATGGCTGTGAATTTGCGGGAATTTGTGAATCTTGTTTTGAAGCATATTTGAAGTATGCTCTGAAATCACAAGACAATATTATCAAATGGAATTTTTGTCCCGCACTACCACGTAAATTGGTTCCAGATGTCTTTGTCAAAGCCTTTATACCATCTAGGACTCGAAATTTTGTATAAAATTTCAAGATGTAGCTTTTTGGTCAAAATACATTTATTCTATGAAATACTATTGCTCAAAATAAGGTTTTTCAAGCCTCAATTTTATCATCGCTCTCCTGAAGAAATAAAACAACGATCATCGACGCGTATTAAATTCATGTGGTCCTTGATCTAACAACGCTAAAAGGAAATTTAAAGATCGGCAACATAATCAAATGTTAGAGATTTTTCAGAACAGCTTACTTTGTATTGGGTCACCCGTTATACTTGTAAAAAAGAGGACTAGAGAGAGAGAGAGAGAGAGCGAGAAAGAGGGTGAGGTTCATCGTCAGGGTGACGTTCGTCGTTAGAGTGACGTTCGTCGTCAGAGTGAGGCTCGTCGTCAGGGGAGTGTATCGTCCCAGTCCCTTGAAGATCTCCTGTGTTGATCTATTTGAGTGCTGAATCCAAGTCTGTAGTCGAAAATCTCCTTCTGTGAGATTTAGAAAAGTTTTCATGGTGGCGGACATTCATCGAGTAAGCATTTCTGGAGTTGCTCTATGTTTCGAACTCTTTTATTTCAGAAATAACAGTATGCAGTCCAAATCCTTGCGAACATGGTGGAATCTGCACAGTGGTCAACAAACGGCAATACAGATGTATTTGCAATGGAGTTAGTCATATAGGAGATACTTGCAATCGAGGTATCGTGGGATTGCCTACCTACCCATTGATGAACTTTGGCCAGGATTATTCATTCACAATGACAGCCCACCCAGATGTCAATCTCACTGTCGATTTGACACNATATGGGTGAGGTTTCCGACAAGTGTTTTCACTACAAAACAATAGTAAAATTGTTGTTCATCCTAAACCTGACCATTCTCAGAATTTCTAGTAAAAATTAGACCCAATCCCAGAAAATTCCTACAAAAAGCATATCCCATTCCCAGAATTTTCGTGCCAACAACTACCCCAAAACTGGCGCACATCCCCGTATGACTGGATAGTGAAGTACCCACCCCGGGAATGTATAGCTCAAAATATGGTTTTTCAGCGTGTAAATTTTTACGTTCAAAGCTTTGAAAACAAAATTTTATCATCTTTAAGTATATTTGGATCATTGACAAAAGAGATCAAAAAGAACATTTTAAAGTATATTCATCTATTGCATCATATAACTGTGGAGTGGTTGGTGAGGTATAAGCCTTGGGTATAAGTTACATTGACATACGATGATTTATACCGGGTGTCTGAAAAGTACCCCTGTTAGAAAATTCACCAAAATTTGATTACAAGGCCGATCTTCAAATTCATTGTTTTGGAAAGTAGATCAAGTTCCAAATTATTTGCCATGTATAGCTGATTTTGTGATTGGTTTAAAAATTAGCAAGTTCTTTCAGCTCTTTTTGGAGCTGCCTGGTTTTGAATTATACTGCAAAAAAGCACTGATGATTACCAGATCAATTTCTTTGCGCATATGAAGCTTCTAATTTGGCCATAAATGACAGAAAGAAACGCACACTATCATTGGAGACTCTATGGATGATAACAAATCTGAAAATTTTGGCTCTTAGGCAAGATGGACTATGTTGCTTAAAAATTATTGCCAAAAATAATGTTTTTTAAACGTGTCATTTTTAACTCATAAGTATTGAAAACAAACATTGTTATCATTTTAAAATATTTTTGGGTCATTCAAAACAAATCAAATTTGAGAATTTTGTCATAGATTTGATGCTTTTGCTGGATGAATCTGTCACAGTGGGATTGGGCCGTGGTATACAGAGTACTTAATTTTTAATTGTTAAAAAATTGTCGTTGTTAGGAGAAATGTTTAAGTGCCCTGATAGTCAGAACCAGATAACGTCATGTCTATTTCTGCTATGGACGGCACATAATATTATTGTTTGTTGCTGATTTTAGTTTCAACAGTGATATAAAAGATATTTTCCTCTATTTGTAGGAAAACATTGCCTTCCACTGGAAGCACCTGCTAACGGAGGATTACAGTTGCCATGTTTCACTTATTTCCAAGCAACATGCAACATAAAATGCAGTGATGGTTACTATGCAACGGGACCAACAGAAAGGACATGTAGAGCAAATGGTAACAACACCATGACTTGGAGCAGTGCAGCAACTATTTGCAAAAGTGAGTGCTGTAGAATGTATAAACAATGCAGATGACGTCATTTACCTTACAGGGTGATCCAAAAAAAGTGAAAACTTTTGAAAGATCATCAACATTTGATAATATTACTGATCATAAAAATTTCGTATCATTGATAAAAGAAAAAAATTTGATTCATGGATAAAATTAGCTCCAGCCATAGAAATGGCTGTGAATTTGCGGGAATTTGTGAATCTGGTTTTGAAGCATATTTGAAGCATACTCTGAAATCACAAGACATAATTATCAAATTGAATTTTTGTCCCGCATTACCGCGTAAATTGGTTCCTGATGTCTTTGACAAAGCCTTTATACCATCTAGGACTCAAAATTTTGTATAAAATTTCAAGATGTAGCTTTTGGCCAAAATACATTTATTCTATGAAATACTATTGCTCAAAATAAGGTTTTTCAAGCCTCAATTTTATCATCGCTCTCCTGAAGAAATATAACAACGATCATCTACGCGTATTAAATTCATGTGGTCCTTGATCTAACAACGCTAAAAGGAAATTTAAAGATCGGCAACATAATCAAATGTTAGAGATTTTTCAGAACAGTTTACTTTGTATTGGGTCACCCGTTATACTTGTAAAAAAGAGGACTAGAGAGAGAGAGAGAGAGCGAGAAAGAGGGTGAGGTTCATCGTCAGGGTGACGTTCGTCATCAGAGTGAGGCTCGTCGTCAGAGTGAGGCTCGTCGTCAGGGGAGTGTATCGTCCCAGTCCCTTGAAGATCTCCTGTGTTGATCTATTTGAGTGCTGAATCCAAGTCTGTAGTCGAAAATCTCCTTCTGTGAGATTTAGAAAAGTTTTCATGATGGCGGACATGCATCGAGTTAGCATTTCTGGAGTTGCTCCTCTATGTTTCTAACTCTTTTATTTCAGAAATTACAGTATGCAGTCCAAATCCTTGCGAACATGGTGGAATCTGCACAGTGGTCAACAAACGGCAATACAGATGTATTTGCAATGGAGTTAGTCATATAGGAGATACTTGCAATCGAGGTATCGTGGGATTGCCTACCTACCCATTGATGAACTTTGGCCAGGATTATTTATTCACAATGACAGCCCACCCAGATGTCAATCTCACTGTCGATTTGACACCAAGCAACAAAGAACTCGCAATTATGCCTCAAAAACTGGATTTCAATAGCACACAGAAACGATTNATTTCTGGAGTTGCTCTATGTTTCGAACTCTTTTATTTCAGAAATAACAGTATGCAGTCCAAATCCTTGCGAACATGGTGGAATCTGCACAGTGGTCAACAAACGGCAATACAGATGTATTTGCAATGGAGTTAGTCATATAGGAGATACTTGCAATCGAGGTATCGTGGGATTGCCTACCTACCCATTGATGAACTTTGGCCAGGATTATTTCATTCACAATGACAGCCCACCCAGATGTCAATCTCACTGTCGATTTGACACCAAGCAACAAAGAACTCGCAATTATGCCTCGAAAACTGGATTTCAATAGCACACAGAAACGATTGTCCTTCATCCTTCGAGCAAACGTCTCCGGGCCTCATGTTATTTACTACAAACTGGACGGAGTGGATGTGAAGACTTTTGATGCTCCATTGAATAGTATTGTCTATGTACGAAATACTGCAACTGGCAATACAACCATCACAGACCGAATAATAGACGATGAAGGAGGGTTGGCTAGAGGATGTTTTGATCAGCAAGTAAAACAGAACTTGAAAAATGCAACAGCAGAAACGATAAAGTTGCATTCATCAGCACCTTGGGAGCATCTTCCAAGCTATCTTTCTACAGATGGTGTTATTGTTATGGATATTGAAGGCACCAGCCTGCCCAAATCGATAATAGGTGCCAATGTCTCCTTTGAACATATAGTCAATCATAAGTTTGATGAGTTCGTTGCACAGTTCGGGAATCCTCAATATGGTGACAAAAGCGTCGCTTCAAAGGACGAGAGTAAGAAATGTGCATCGCAGATGCCTTCCACTCAATATCTCACAGATATTGTCGAGTTGAATTCATTTAAAAAGACTGTAGCAGATGCTGTGAACAAACGCACACCGGGATGGTTTAGAATGACTGCTGAGAAAACCGTGAAATCATTCCAGCCAAGAGACTTTATTGCAAAAATAATCCCTGGGAAAGAGTTGAAAAAGGTTTATTCTGATTGTGGTGAAGTTCTGAAAGGTTTGAAGGATGAAAAACGGTATTATGCTTACGCTACTCATCAGAATGTGCTACTAAGCATTGGAGAAGAGGACCTGGTCTTAGACGCTGGAACTCAAGTTTGCATATTCCAATCCGTCAGCGACAATGACACCCTAATTGGTTTTCCAAAATCAGGTAAAAAGTCTGAGACACTGAAGTCAGCAACGAGCTGGTCAGGAAAAACAAAAAGCATTCAATTCTCGAACTCGAGTGGATCACAAAGCTTACGGGTGTCTGGGGAATACTCAACGACATTGACATCTGAATTATCAAGCATCAGAGTAACACTGGATGGAGACATGCATATTGTGACGGGAATAAAATCAGAGGTAAATTATTCCCTTATATTTGGTTACGGGGTTGGTTAAGGTCTTTTTTATTGATGGAAAATATTAACCAAATGTGCTTAGGAGAGGCGGAGCCAGAGCTTGGGAAGTAAGGGGGCCAGAGCATAGCCCCAGGAAAATTTCGTGACCACGTTCTTCAAACTCTCGAAAAACATGAGCAACGCTTTTTGGCTATAATAACAGTTTTAGATTTTGATTTGACCCTGTTTTTGAAAAGTGAAGCAAAGGCGTCGAATCTTTTTCAAAATTTTAAAGTTATTCGTGTTATTGCCCCATTCTTTGGAATTAATTGCTCTAAAGGAACTTCAGGTAATTTGCCATAATTCTTGTGAGAGCATTTTTGATTTCATCATTACTTTGGGAATTGCAACGTTTTCATGTGTCATGACATGAGGTACGAGAGGAATTATCTAATGCTTTGCCAAACAATAAAACCACCGTAAATTTTAAACTGATTGAGGAAAATCAATTTGATCAATACAAGAAAGTCTCAGTTTTTAAAGGTCTGCAAGATGGTACCTAGCGAACAAAAGTCTTATANCGAATCTTTTTCAAAATTTTAAAGTTATTCGTGTTATTGCCCCATTCTTTGGAATTAATTGCTCTAAAGGAACTTCAGGTAATTTGCCATAATTCTTGTGAGAGCATTTTTGATTTCATCATTACTTTGGGAATTGCAACGTTTTCATGTGTCATGACATGAGGTACGAGAGGAATTATCTAATGCTTTGCCAAACAATAAAACCACCGTAAATTTTAAACTGATTGAGGAAAATCAATTTGATCAATACAAGAAAGTCTCAGTTTTTAAAGGTCTGCAAGATGGTACCTAGCGAACAAAAGTCTTATATGGTTGATGATTTAGCAATTTGACACGTCACAATTTCAAAACTAGCAGAAATACAAAAAACGCTGTAATTCTGAAAATGCTGATGATGTCAACAATTCTCTCCCTGGAATTAAGAGAAATTACCTCAAGTTCTCTTCGAGCAATTCAGTTGAAAGAATAGAGCAGTAACGGGGATGACTCAGTGGTAGCGCTTAAATACCAATCTAAAGGTTGGTGGTTAAGTCCCTGCCTTGTCGAGTGAGTATTTTTAGGACACCCTGTATCTTTCACGCCTCAAACAAGGTCTCAAACACTAAGTTGAAGCCTATCCTATTCAACTGTATAAAAAACAGGACAACTGAAGATACAGCTCCTCCAAAGTAGCCGCAAAAACAGGGCACAGTATTTTTAGGACACCCTGTGTCTTTCACGCCTTTCTAGAGTGAGGCGAGTCGCCAACTCTCTGTAATTCCAGGCTAAAGGAATGACGAGGTATGGTCGCTTCGAGAGGAAGGGCCATGGCACTGCTTCCATATGCTTAACTTCTCAGTGCTCTTAAAAGCTATCTTCCAATGCTTGCTAAAAAGAAAAAACAATATCCAGTCACGAGAAATCAAACTTTTTGAAACGGTAACCAGAATTTGAATCCTCAGGGACGACATGTCAAGTGTTGCCTTATTGCAAGAAATATTTTGGGGAGCAAGTTGCGATTTTGACACGTGCACGCAGTTTCCGCTAGGTTCAGATTAATAATTCAGAAAATGATATTTATAGATAAATAACTAACTTAGTAATTTTGAAATTAATGTAACATTAGTATTTATGTAGATATTCCTTTGATTTAGCTGCTGGCAGATGGCATAGAAGCAACAGAGACATTAGCTGCAAGTGGAGATATCTCTGTCAAAATAGAGGACAACTCTACTGGAACAGAAGAGAAGACATCATTTTTTGGACCAGGTTCTATGCAGATGGGACAGATTGGTATGTGAATATGATTTTGTTTAGATAAAAATGAATCGAAGGTTGATAAATGATACCTGGCGTATAGCATTGTGTTATAAATAAACAACACTAACAACACTATTAACCCTTTTCAATTTAAATATATCCTATACAACTAGAACCGTTTCTTTCAATATTTACTTGATTTTGAAGTTACTGGAGAACAAAGGAACTTCTGTTTTTGAAGCAATAACTTTTTTGACTGTCCTTTACCATAAATTCAGAATTCCTTGTCAGATTGATTCAAACAAGGTCTCAAACGCTAAGTTGAAGCCTATCCTATTCAACTGTATAAAAAACGGGACAACTGAAGCTACAGCTCCTCCAAAGTAGTCGCACAAACAGAGCATATAGTATTTTTAGGACACCCTGTATGTCAACATTTAATTGTCGAAATATAATATAATAATAATAATAATTAGAGTTATCCGCTTCCAAATTTGGAAGCAATTGGCAATCATTGACTGTTACAGTGTCGCTGTTTCAGTTGATCTTTCATCAAGAGTTACTTTTTTCATCTGTTTTCTTGAAGCAGTCAGACAGGAATTGACCTTTACTTATTTTGCTTGACGATATGGTTCTTTCTAGTATAGAAGGTACTTTTCGGCCTCTTCTTTTGATCTTGTTTGTGTGGAAGGTCAACATCTTACAGGGGTGGTCGTTCCCTCTCCGGATGACATGTGCTATCCATTGTTTCTGTTGTTTTTCATAATAGGTGGTTATATTGACTGTATTGGTTATTTCGTAGAGTTTGCCTTTAGTGGTTTTATATGACCAATCCATTTCTGTAGTATCTTCATCGTTATGATTACAATGTTCCTGCTTTCTTTTAAATCCATTCCATATGCTTCGTAGAAATTTGTTATAAGTTGCATTCAGTTTCAAAAGTTCTGCTTGTGTTGGTCGCCATGCATGGCACCCATATGTAAGTCTGCTGGGTACAATTCCATTCAAAATTGTTATGCGTGTTCTCGATGTGATGTTCTTATTTGCGAGCATTCCACGGTGTTCAGCAAATGCGCACTTTGCAGAGTTAATTCGGTAATCGAGTTCTGTTTTACCAATGTGTATGTCATTTGCAGTATTCCATACCCCCAAATATTTGAAGGTCCTTGCGTTATTTAATGGGATTTTATTTATAGTAATTATACTCTTGGGGTAGTCACCTTCTTCCTCTGTGTTCCAATTCCAAATCATTGTTTCTGTTTTCTCAATATTGATTTCAAGTCCAAATTCACAGAAGACGTCATATAGCATTGTAGCTTTCTGTTGTAGCTCATCTTTATCCCAGGGGTGAATCCCTATAAATAGTGATCAGAATACTAGATTTTTGGTGAGTTTTTACCCTCTAAACGGCCTTCACAAAGTTGATTTGTCATGGAAGATGAGTAATGATTAATGATTGGTTTGCGTTTAGCTCAAGGCCCTGTTGCCTCAGTATGTCAACTTTTGAATTCATTTAAGACAAACAAGTTATTACAAGCTCCCTTTTAGGGAAAACCCTATGGCGTAAAAAAAACTTTCAAGCTGATATCACATTACAATCACATTTACGAGGTTACGACACCTAGATTCTAACAAAGATACCCAGACTTGGTCTTTAAAGTTAGACTTTTATCGATACCAAAATCCCCGCATATGAGAACTTACACATGTAAGAAACTACAGGCTGTTTGTCCTTGATTATGCATCTCGTAATTAAGAACCTATTTCAATTTGATGGAAACACTATGTTCTTTTTATAAGGGTAATAAAGTCGATGTTTTTATTGTCTTTATTAAGTTCATTTTTTTCCCAGTTGGCTGATAAAATCTGAACCTCCTGTCATTCTATTTGTAAGGTTAGAATTAGTTATTAAGCCATAACATTGCGGAAACAAATAATAGGGCTGAAAATCTCTTGATGATGACTCGTAAAAGGTTTCCACAAGGGACCCTTCGAATAAGAACCTCTAAGAACCTTTCAACCTTGAAATCAACATAAATACCTTTAAAATAAGAACCTAATTCAGCCTGGTTCTCAAAAAAGTAGGTTCTTATATGCGGGGATTTACTGTAGATTAAAAGCATCCTGTCCCCTAATGTTCTTAGTTCTTTTGGTGGCCTAAATCATTGAATTTGTCTTGGGGATATACTGCCTTCAAAGCAAGAATATCTGAGATCGGTTTAGTGGGCTAATTTCTACAACTTGCAGGTTTTTTCTGACTCAACTGATACTTCAATTTGTTTTATGATCTTGATTCTATTTTCTGAAAAATAGGTCTTTTATTCTGTGTGGAACCCATTGGTACATCATCAACTCTTTCGTCATGGCCAGGCTCTTAGATAGGAATCATTTATTTGGCAGAATTGCTTAAGATGAGTTTTTTGATGGATATGAAAAAAGGTTTTATTTTTAATCTTTCAGGTAATGGCATACCTCCACAAAATATAAGAATTGACCTAAACGGTGTAAGACATGGATCTTCTAATCGCATTATGCAGGGTGCAGTACAACTTAAGAAAAATGCTACAATCACCATTACAGCGTCAACCGTAGACTCTGGTGGAAAGATTTCAGGCTCACAGAAATCCATTAACGTTGAATCGCTTCAAACAGATGTGTATTCGTTAAATAGATCTATGGAAAGACAATTGCAAGATTCGTTGAGACTCTATCCAAGCGTAAGAAATGAACTCTCTGCAATATCACGTGACTTGATTCAAGTTTCCATGACAACGAATTCCATGGTAACAAGCATCAGAGACAGCATTGGTCCACCAGTGCTCCAATCTTTGATGGACCTGAAGAGTTTGCTTGATACATTAGACAGGCGTTTTCAGGTTGTGGCAATAAAGCTCAGGAATCACGGTCATTCCTCTGCAAACATCACTACTTTCCAGAATATCACAGAAAGTTTTGAAAAATTTCGGAACAAAACAAACAGTCTTCTGAAGCAGCCGCTAAATAGGACGGAGATAAAAAGAACGGTTCAATCGCGTACTTTATCTACTAATGGGACAATGTGCCTTGATACGATTTGCTTTCCAGATTGCCTTGTTTCTGTTTATTACGGACTGTCACAGACGCAGATAAAGAATTGGTTTAATTATAATTCTAAGGGCAGCAATCTGAGTGCCATTGTTGGTCAGCTTAGCAAAGAAGTGGTACTCGCAGGAAAGCTTACCCTTTCTAAAAGTGCAAAAATTGTTCGCTTGGTGAAGAAATCTGGAAATGCAGTTGGCTTTTTCAATGCTTCGTTTACTATATATGGACAGACAAAAGCAGTAAACGTTAGGTTACAGGAGAACAAACTGGAATTTGTATCAAAAGCGTTCCTTCCAGATGGTTCAGAGACAGATGTAAAGGGGACTGCAGAGCTTAGAGATACATACAAAGCTGAGGAAATTGTCCTTAAAATCNAAGCGTTCCTTCCAGATGGTTCAGAGACAGATGTAAAGGGGACTGCAGAGCTTAGAGATACATACAAAGCTGAGGAAATTGTCCTTAAAATCAAAGGAGAGCTGGGTGGTAATGAATCCATTATCGAGGCTTTGAATAAGTATCTGCAAACAGAAATGAAACGAATGTCCAGAGAAGTTGGCCCCAGGATCAAAACTTTGAAACAGTCTGTAAACATGACTGCCAGGCAGCTACAAGATGCAGAGATGTACTTACAAAACTTGAAAAGCAGTTACGAGAAGAAGTTTACGAAGGCTGTAGAGATCGAAAGACAGCTGAACGCAACTAATGCCCGCTATAATCACTGGGAGAAACGTTTAATTGAAAAACTGAAACGGCATGACAGTGCAGTTGCAAATTACACAGACAAGTTGCATCAATGTGCTCCTCGATTGTGCATGAGCAAATGCACTCCCGGTGTTGTTGTTGATATATGCTATGATGCCACATATACGCATGCGCTCCGACAAGAATGCAAGCTTGTCACAAAAGCGTTTGTGACAACAGAAGTACAGGAAGTAGCCAGTCAGGGCTCCTATGTTTCCTACGATGCGCAATCACATTGCCAAACAAAATGCCCGCCGTTGACCGGCTTTTTCAAAAAGATTTTTGGAAGACGCAGACGCGAGGTTTCAAATCAGAAAATATCAACGGACATTGCGATTGTGAGGAAACGACGTGGAATTATATCGTTTGTTGTCAAAAAGGTTGCGGAGAAGTTATTTAAGACTGGGAGCGAGAAGCTCTTTGGATATCTTGGGGGCGAAGCCGGTGCTCTTGGTGCAAAAATTGGAGCAATGCTTCCTGGGCCTTTCGGAATCGTTGGTGCGATACTTGGTGGGGTGATTGGCAGTGCCTTTGGTAGGTGTGACAATATATGTCACACGAATTTGGTTCCAATTTTGAACACGTTCACCCATTATGAAGCTGAGAGAGTGTCAAAGACAACAACGTACAAAGAGAGTGAGTGTATTGATGTCGTTGGAAAGTACAAAACAGGATTCCATGATGGTTATGAATGCTTTCGCCAATCAAATTGTTCAGAGACTCTGACTGATGGCACGTGTGTTCTGCGCAATGCCCACTGTCAAGTCATCCGAGCTATGATTAATGAGAAGATAAGGCAAGAGAGAGATTTAGGCCCAACGTTTGACGAATACAAGAAGGAGAGTCTAGCTGTGGAGGCACTGGAGTTATCTCTTCGTTTTGCAATGCGGGACAAGAAAAACGAATATCAGAGAATGCAAGCTGCGAAGACATGGCTCCTGAAGCTTAACTACACACACGAGATTTCAAAACAATCCCTTGCCAGTGTGAGTCGCGTGTTGTCATTGGAAATGAAAGCAAGTAAAGTTGCTGGGCAATTAGGTTATGATGCATTCTCTGTGAAGAAAGGTCAGTTCTCATATTTCCTTTCAAAGATCAGCAGAGAGCCCACTGTGCTGGCATTGAAAATGGATGTCACCAAGAAAGATGGAGACAAATTCCAAGTTACATCGTTGCTTGATTTTGGTAATGTTAATGCAAGCATTGCGGACGCTACAAAAGAAGTATTGCTGAAAGCTCTTAAAGAGAATTCAAGAAATCGAAGGTCACTGCAAAATGGTGCAAGCTCTGGAATAACAGTCACTATTGATGGGATGTCGTTAAATAACACCAGAGAAAAATGCAGGAAAATGGATACATCCATTATCTATATAGTAGAAGTCGTGGAGATATTTCAAAATGGAATCGCTCAGCACAAACAGGCAGCTTCACAGATAAAGACTGCTGAACGTGCGGAGGCTAATTTCACACAAGGGATGAAGAGCTATGTGGCATCGCAGTCTATCTGTTTTCAAAATGAAAGTGCGAGTAACTGCTCGTCAAAATGGCTCAATAATCTCTACAAAAATACCACCAGTGCATCATTTAATTCTGGCAACATGTCGCTTTCTTGGCCCACAAAGCTTGCTCAAATAAAATCAAAAATCGAGATTTTCACAGAAAGGCAAAATTTTTCCAGATGCGCTGGAACCTATGACTGTGTTATTACATCGATAAAAAATGTTTCAGATCTTCTTCAGTTTGATAAGTCGAAGTTAGCTGCAACAGCAAGACAACAGGTTTCAAAATGGCAATCATCATTCGTCCAACTCCTCGAGACAGAACAATTGAAAGAAAATGAAACGGAAGCATGCTTAGCGGCATTGTTCCATTCAATTGCAAACTCGAAAGCCAGAAGCGTGTTTTGCGATTCACCGCCAGTTATATTAAAAGATTTGCCAAAACAAATTATGGTAACAACAAATTCCGTTGCTAATTTAAGCATATCGATTGCATCTGGTCAACATGAGGTTGCCTACGAGTGGAAAAAAGACGGAGTGGTGCTGCCAGCAGCCAATACCCACTTCTTGTTCCTGAGAGACATCAACAAGCAATCCTCTGGGTATTACACATGTGCCATTTCAAACAGATTTGGGACAGCGATCAGCCAAACTGCACATGTTGTATATGACCAAGTACCTAGAATAACAAAACACCCGAAGGGCAAGACAACTGTAATGAAAGGACCGAACTCTGGGCTGTCAATGACATGCAATGCTACTGGGCTACCTACACCCCAAATCAACTGGTTCTTTATTTCATTCAACAATAATTCGGATCCCATGCAACTGCCAAACAATGGAACTCTGTTAAAGATGAATTCAACCAATTCTGTCCAGTCTGGATTATACTATTGTAATGCAACCAACAGGCAAGGATATGCAATCAGTTCTTTTGCAAGAGTACATATTTTGGAATCAGTTGTTGCTACTTTTGCTATCAGAGTGTCATTTGATGTTCATTTGTCCCAAAATGTTAACCGTTCATCAGCGAATCATGCTGTGGTCAACAATGGAACAAAAAGTGGACCTGCTTCCAGAAATGAAACAGGAAATCTTAATGGTACTCTAAATTCCAATGGGACTCTAAATTCCAGTGGGTCTCATATCGTTGACAAGAACGATACACTCGGCAACTCTTCAAAGGATCACGAAGTTTCAATGAGTAGCAAAAATCAAAATGCCACTGCAAATGAAACACGAAGTCTACAGCTGCCAGAATTATTGTCTAATTATCAGAAGATCACGTTGGCAAAGAACCTGGCAAAGAGTATGAACATCTCTGAAACACGCCTACGCAACATTGCCTTTACGAGAGAAAATTCAAGGAAAGCTTACATCTCTCTTGAAATCATAGCGCAAGATTTGAATCCTCTACTGCAGAAAAGTAGCCCTGATTGGATGCCAATATCCGAAGACACAGTAATGGCAAGAAAAGGTCTTCTAATATTGCCGATTTGGTTGCAATATTATTACTCGAATGTAACTTCCTTCTTAACTATAGCAGGCATCAAGACTAACGTCGACGCAGACACGATGGAGCTTCATCCATTAAAAGAAGAATGCCCCGTTGGTTACTCATTGCATGAAAATGGATATATTTGCAGTAAGTATTATCGAGAATTTCAGGCCTTTTACGCTCAAAAGTGCTTGTTATTCGCTTAACCGTATTATTTATCTGTTAGTAACATAGATGGAGAAATGGATTAGAGCGTTATTGACTGGAGAACACTGATGCTAAAACGCTTCGAAATTTAGGAATCCGGAACTACGAAACAAAACAATTAGCTAGTGGTACCAAGAATAATATATTTTTTTATCCAAAAGATTGTAAAACTTTAAACTGAGCTCCAGTAAATCTGCTCAAAGCTGTGGGGATAAACATCCGTGGGCATCAGTTATGTTCTTTGTTTCCAATTGCCAATAACAGCGCGTTATTCGGCTCTCGCAAACCACGATATAAAGGCTGTTATTTGCCAACATTAGTTGGGTATTATTGTTTTATTCAAGTTCCTCTTGGCGTTGTTCTAGTTCTAGTTGAAGCATACTATAGTATGTCTCAAATTAGACGTCACGTGAAAATGCCCGTGAAGAACAACAATTCAAGTGTTTTCCATGAGTAATTTTGCGTTATCGCAAATCTCACGTGACATCTAATTTGTGACAGACTTTAGTTCTGACAACTTTTCAGATTTGTGATCATTTCAATCATCTAAGAGCTATAATTTATCGAAATTGTTAGATTTTTTCTTAATCAGGAATTTTATCAAACCACGTTGTACTTTTCTAGAGAAATGCCCTGCCGGGACAATGTATGTTCCATTGTTTGGATGTCAGCCATGCCCGATCGGGACATTCCAGCCAAATCAAGGAGAATTGCAATGCAGTGCTTGTGAAACAAATCACACAACAAGAGCTACGGGATCGGTTTACTATGGAGATTGCATTAGGAAAGGTAGGTTTGCATATGTTTTACACGAGAACTAACTTTACTTGGTGTTTCAGCAATTTTCGAAATAAAAAGACCTACAAATATACGAGTTCACTGCTGCGCATAAAATATGCGCATGGATTTTTTGAGGGAAACTGACGTAAACAACTGGTTATGTCACACCAACTTTGAATAATGATGATGAATGATTGATTTGATTTGATTTGATTTGATTTGATTTGATTTGATTTGATTTGATTTGATCATAAATTTTCTTTCATGAAGTTTGGTGTGATCTAGCCCTTGAAGTTTTTCTTGGGTCACCCGGTATGTAGTAACTTCGAGTTGCGCGTGCATACATTTCCTGGAACTATGGAACATGGGCTATAAAAATCATGAGTTGTTATTTCCTACAGCAGTTTTCTGCATCTCTGTGTCCCTGCTCCTACTATTCATTGTATCCCTGTGCTCTATAAGCGTTCCTGTGCTTTCAGGCACATTTAAGGCTNTAATGATGATGAATGATTGATTTGATTTGATTTGATTTGATTTGATTTGATTTGATTTGATTTGATTTGATTTGATTTGATTTGATCATAAATTTTCTTTCATGAAGTTTGGTGTGATCTAGCCCTTGAAGTTTTTCTTGGGTCACCCGGTATGTAGTAACTTCGAGTTGCGCGTGCATACATTTCCTGGAACTATGGAACATGGGCTATAAAAATCATGAGTTGTTATTTCCTACAGCAGTTTTCTGCATCTCTGTGTCCCTGCTCCTACTATTCATTGTATCCCTGTGCTCTATAAGCGTTCCTGTGCTTTCAGGCACATTTAAGGCTGACCTCCACTCCAGTTTTTTTTTTGTCGGCGAACGAATAGCGCAGCTGCTGGCTGCAGGTGACGAACGCAACCTGGTGATTGGTGATAATCCAGTGCTGTTATGCTCGCAAAAGTCATGCTGCTGATGTGATTGGATGAATTTTCAGCTAAAATTTTCAGCGCGTGACGTGCCTTCTGTGATCATGTATGGCCATGAACCACGGGTTTTAGGAGAAATGTAGAGAAATAAAATTATGACATAAAGTGCCCCACCTTGTCTCCTTCTTGCGTTTGTCTTTCTCTTCACCTTCTAAGGCAGCAAATATAAATACAAGGGCATCGTAAAGCAGCTCGGATGACCTCCATGGGCCTAATTGTTCAACTGTCAAATTTCAAAATCTTGTTCTGGTTTGCTCCTTCGTAGCTAAAAAGGTTTGTGTAAAGGAGCAAACCAGAACGAGATTTTGAAATTTGATAATTGAACAAGTAGGCCTATTATGGCGGCCATCCGAGCTGCTTTACGGTGCTCTTGTATTATATTTGCTGCCCCAGAAGGTGAAAAGAAAGACAAACGCAAGAAGGAGACAAGGTTATGTTGATTTTGTTGATTTGGCTAGTCAATATCTTGATGTAATTATAATAGCAGAGACAAAATTAGATGATACATTCCCTACTTGCCAGTTTCATATACCTGGTTTCAAAAACCCATACAGGCTTGATGTCACATCAAACTCTGGTGGCCTTTTGGTGTATGTTAATGAACAAATAATATCAAGGGAATTAAAGAACTTAACGCTGCCAAAAGATATCCAGGCTATCCCAATTGAGTTGAACTTTAGGAAACGTAAGTGGCTGTTACTACCATTGTATCGACCTCCTGATCAGGACGAGGCTTACTTCGTGGAGCAACTACAACGAATATCTGATTTTTATACTAAGTCCTCACAACAGTTGCTTGTAATAGGCGACTTTAATATGATTACTAGTAATCCGATACTTTCCTCTTACATTGAGAACAATGGCATGTATAGTCTTCTGAAAACCCCGACTTGTTTCAAATCGAGGCTAGGACGGTGTATTGACCTCATGTTGACTAATATGAAGCACAGTTTCATGCAAAGTCAGTCTTTTGAGACTGGCTTCAGTGACTGTCATCATCTAGTTTATACGATCTTGAAAATACAACACAAAAAGTTGCCCCCGAAACGAATACAGTTTAGGGACTACCGAAACTTTTCGAAAGAAAATTTTGAGGCAGATTTATCCAGTAACATTGCTGAGAAGTGTCCATATGATCTTCAAGAGTTTGAATCACTATTTGATGAAACCCTAGGAAAGCATGCACCCCTCAAAAGCGTAACTATCAGAGGAAATAACAAGCCCCATATGACAAAGTCTCTACGAAAAGCAATGATGCTTAGAACTAACTTGAAGAATAGGGCAAATAAAACCAAGGATCAAGCAGATATGCTGCAGTACCGTAAACAAAGAAACCTTGTTGTTAAGATGAACAAAGTCGCGAAGCGTGAATTTTACACTTCTCTCGACCCCAGTAAAATTGAGACAAACAGGAGTTTTTGGAGGACTTTTAAACCATTGTTCTCGAACAGTGAATCTAGGGAAAAAATTACGCTTATTGAGGATGGTAAAATCGTAGTAGACGATAAAACTATAGGTCAGTATTTTAATAATTATTTCGCCAATATTACAGACACGCTAAATATACCTAGGCCAGTTGATATACTACCTACTGAAGAAACTGGTGACCCTATAATTGATGCAGTTGAGAAATACAAGACTCATCCTAGTATTTTAATGATTAAGGACAGGACGAGGGATCTAACTTTTGAGTTTACTCATATAGATCCAAGTCTTGTCCTCCATGAAATCAATAAACTAAACAGTGCCAAGAAAACAAGTGGCCCAGTGCCAGTGGATAAACTGAAAGCCGTTGCAGAGTCTTGCTATAAGGAGATCTCTTATCATATCAACAATGCAATAGATCAGAACACTTTCCCCGATAACCTAAAAAAAGCCGATGTATCGCCTATTTTCAAAATCGGAGATTCCCACATAAAAGAAAACTTTAGACCTATCAGTGTTCTGTCAACACTCTCAAAAGTCTTTGAAAGACTGATGTTATCGCAAATGTTACCCTTCATAAGACCCAGCCTTTCAGATCTACTTTGTGGTTTCAGAGAAGGCTACAGTACCCAGCATGCATTGATAAAGCTGGTCGAAAACTGTCGTGCAGGACTAGATGATAAAAATATAGTGGGCATGGTGCTTATGGATCTTTCAAAAGCATATGATTGCTTGCCACATGATCTCCTTATCGCAAAACTTGAAGCCTATGGCTTTGGGATGAACAGTCTACGACTGCTGTACAGTTACCTTACGGCGAGAAGACAGCGTGTCAAAATTAACTCCACGTATAGCTCATGGCTCGATATCACATCAGGTGTACCACAAGGCTCCGTGTTAGGACCACTTCTATTCAACATATTCATTAATGACATGCTCTTCTTTGTAAAAAACTCAAAAGTTTGCAACTTTGCAGACGACAACACCTTATATGCAACCAGTAAGCGTTTATCTGAAGTTCTGGCATCCTTGGAGCTTGATGTGGGGATAACATTGGATTGGTTTGAAACCAATTTCATGGTGGCAAATCCATCCAAATTCAAAATCATGTTCCTTGGATTACATCAAACACACAAACTGTGTCTTGAGATCAATAACCAAATTGTTCCATCATCAGATACAGTTAAATTATTAGGGATAGATATTGACTCAAAACTAAAGTTCGATAACCACGTTAAGACTATCTGTGCCAAAACAAGCAGGAAGGTAAGTGCTTTCTCTAGGGTTGCAAATTTCATTACCTTCGAACAGGCTAAGCTCCTTTACAATTCATTTATCATGTCAAACTTTGGATATTGCCCCCTAATTTGGATGTTCTGCGGGAAAACTGCCAATGAAGAGATAAACAGAATCCACAAGAGAGCTCTTCGTAGACTGTACAATGACTTCAGTTCAAGTTTCAACGAACTTCTGGCCAGATCAGGCCAAAAAACAGTCCATTTACAAAATCTTCAAAAATTACTCCTGGAGGTTTTCAAGTCCCTCCATCAAATGAACCCTGCATTTATGTGGGAATTTTTTGAGAGGAAGCAATCAANGGATCCGTAACAAAAGTGTCCCGCAACAACCTCCCGTTTACACTGTACCAATACAGCTTTGGATCCGTAACAAAAGTGTCCCGGATCAACCTCCCGTTTACACTGTACCAATACAGCTTTGGATCCGTAACAAAAGTGTCCCGGATCAACCTCCCGTTTACACTGTACCAATACAGCTTTGGATCCGTAACAAAAGTGTCCCGGGTCAACCTCCCGTTTACACTATACCAATACAGCTTTGGATCCGTAACAAAAGTGTCCCGGATCAACCCCCCGTTTACACTGTTCCAGCTAATCCATAGCACTTTTGTTTCTTCTATCTAAAGAATAATTGTTCTGGAGCAGTGTAAACCCTCTCGAACCGTAGCAACGTTGTAACGGATCAAACCTGTTCCGGTACAATGTAAACGTGGTTTCTATGTGACTACACCTCGTGATTCTGTTGGCAGAGCACTGAAGATATTACAGAGCACTGAAGTTATTCCTCACCCCTTGTGGCAGCAGGGGACTTAAAGCATCAACCTTTAGATTGGTAGGCCAACTTATTCTCACGGAGCGATTCTCGCAAAACCAACATGCTTCAACTGCATCGCGAATCTGCAAGGGGTCTTGATTGTAGTTGAAAAATTAATTTGGAAACGTATTCCGCGACTGGAGATAGTGGAAAACGTTTGAGCGTATTCTGGTTTTTAACTTAAAATGAAAAAGAATTCCTACTACAAATTATGTTTTATTTTCAGAAAAGCCAACAACATCTCCACTGACAACAACAACAACATTACCACATAGTACTGTTCTAACAACTGAGAAAGAAAACGGAACGACAAATCCCAAACAAAGCAGACCACCAACTACTGGCAAACATACCGCGGGTACATTGAAAACAACAGACGTACTTGATCCCACGGATGCACCTATCACCACAAATTCACCACTCAAGCCACCAGGCAAGGTTCACAAAGAAGGCGATGCTTCTAAGATTGCAATGCTGGTTGGAATTTGCGTCGCCGTCGTGATAGTAATTGTTATGGTTGTTGGAATCGGTAATATTCAACAAAACGTCGTAATGCCTATGGAATATACCGAATGTCATAGAGAATAGTTTGTTGGCAGGAACACCGCAGCACGACGAAAACAACTGCAAATATTTTTAAATTTAATGAATATATATTTTGCCAATATATCGTCCTGCCATGCAGAACTTCCTCAGAGCTGTATATTCCAGAGAAGCTGTCATTTATTTAAGTGATCTAACATACCGGGTGAGTCAATGAAACTTTCACCTTTTGGAAAATCATCAACATTTGATTACATTACCGATTCTGAAAAGTTTTTTATGTGCGTTTGTTTCACGACAAAATTGGTTTTAGACTTATTTCTAAGTCTTGAAATGGCTTTGAATTTGTGGCAATGTTTGCTTTTAAAAGCTACCTGGTTTTGAAGCATACTCAGAAATCACAATAAATGAGTATCAAATTGGCTTTGATGCCGCATGACCACTTCAATTGGTTTCATATGTCCTCGACGACGCTCTTGTGACGTGTAGGGCTCGAACTTTCATATGAAAAAGCAAATCTTGTAAATGCTATTACTCAAAATGTGGTTTTTCATATACCGTAATTTCATTGTCTCTCTCCCGAAAGAGCAAAATAACAACCCTCTATTAAATTTATTTTATTCTTGACACACATCCAAAGAAGGAACTTTTAAAAATCGGTAACATCATCAAATTTTGGTGATTTTCCAAAAGTTGCAAGTTTTCTTTTACTCACCTGGTAAATATTGAATGATATTCGCATTCATAGCATTGAAAGTAAAAATCTATCGAGTAAAGCCAGTGGTCACATTCTAAGAGGGGACAGTCTACTTAAAATAGCACATGCAAGCAGGTGCATAGGAAAGCCTTCACGTGGATGGCAAAAAAAACAGGGTTTGTTTGATTCCCGCATGAATGCGCAAGGTATGAGAAAATGAAAGGGAGAGCCGATGACAGAGAACAGTGGCTGAACTGGATATCATGAACCTCCCAACAACTAGCAGATGGCTAGACGAGAACAAACTAGACCACTTGGTGTCCCAAAATGATGCATCGGCGTTTGCTGAAATGTACCGTGTGTCCCAAAAAGCTGTATACAACTTTGAAAAATTATGGACCGATTTGGTAAGATGCCAATCTTCAACCTCGTACCCAGTGTCAATGAAGGTTTTCCGTAAACTGAAACGCCTACACTGACCCTGGATCCTGTTAGGCTGTTCTGCTGTTTGATTGGCTCCTTTCGAAAAAAAGAAATTTCTCACCTTCAAGAAGTTACGTTCAGTCGATTTAAAGAACGTTCGAACGGCTTAATACCACAATGAGTGGTGTTCGATTCATGGAATATCTATTTCGAAATATCGAATATGGGATTCGAAAGTACCTGCTGTCTGCCTAATTATGCTAATTATTCTAATTATTCAAACCAAAATCTGCCAAAATTCGACAACACGTCGCAAGAGTATCTGTTGAGGGCTTGCCTAGACTTACAACAGATACCCTTGGGAACCAGGTTGACCAATCTTTTTTAACAGAAAGGCTAATAGATGTACAGTAGAAATTTATTTCCCAACATCAGTCATACCGTTCTAAAATCCAATCTCCATTAAAGTATTTTCTCTCGGATACATGCAAGAGAAAACAACGCAATACTAAAACTGATTTAGAACTTCCCATGCGAAAATCTGCTTATGGCCACAAATGCTTCTCATATAAAAGCGCAACAATGTTGAATCATCTGAGTTTGGATACAAAATTGTCCCCCACATTGAAAACTTAAGAAAACATAGCAATCTTTACGATTTAGGTGATTCTCTCTTTCATATTCATCGTGTCATATGATTATATCAACGTCAATTAGTTGTTGATAATAATATTTATTTTAGTTTTCTTTTAGATTACTTGTAACATTTAGATAGTTTTTTCCTTTGTAAGTTTGAACAGAGTACATTGTAAAACAACGTAAACTGAATGTTTTACCCTGTATAAATATTATAAAATCAAATAAAATCAATCAAATCAAAGCGAATTGTAGCGATTGGTTCGTGAGATTACCGGTGAACCGCAGGAAAATCGATCTCCATTTGTTCGTGTGATCGCTGGCGAGCCAATAGAAATTGCAATGGGATTGAAAATCTGAATTAAATTGCTAACTTTTCGCTGGCGATCGCTGAAAACTTCAAGCAACTTGAACTCCAAGAGTGAACCGCGGCGACAGGCTTGTAGGTGTGAAAAAGTGAACTAACGCATGCTCAAAATGCTGTGATCGCTGCGGTTCGCTTTTAGGGAGATTGGCCTTAACACTCTTATATTTTCTAACGCATGAGACAGTTTTGGATATTTTTGAAATTGTTGTCTTTGTTGTAGGAGTGAGATGCTACAGAAAGAAGGCAAGCAAAAATGGAAAAGAGGACGATGGGATGCCTATTCACCACTGGCCATATAGCAGAGTTGACAATCAAGCATTAAATTTTGACAATCTCATCTATGACACTGGAAAACTAGAGAGTACGAGCGGGGTTTAAAGTTTTTCTTGAAGGTACATTCACAGGAAAACCAGGATTTAGTTGGTCGCCGTTTTCATTCTCCTTCCCCCGCAGTCATCGCACTTATTCGCAGTTTGCAAAATTCCCCCTCTCCCGCAGTAAATATTTATTGATTCTAACCCTAATCCACATGGGGGTGTTTTCCACCCCCCCCCCTTTTTACATTTTTTACTGCATTTTTGTATTGATTCTCATAGAATAGGTCTATCAAGATAGGTTTCACATAATAGTATTGCTGCCTAATTTTATCCCTTAAATATGTGTTCATGTGAAGGGACTTTCCTTGCGTTCCTTTGGCAATCAAAGCAATCATGATTGTATTGTTTAAGATTTTAACATCGTTTCAATTCAAAGCATTTAGATCCAGCTGGCTGAATTTGAATGAAATCATGATTGTTTTGATTGCCAAAGGAACGCAAGGTAGATGAAGGATGTAAGGATAACTTATGAAACTCCTTGCTCGGTTAGTTTCAAGATCAAAAGCATTAGCAGAATCCTGAGCAGAACAATAATTAAAACCGCGCTAATGAACATGACCATACTCACCACAGAAATCACGTGACTATGAATAAATGCCTAACATTAGTCGAGCGGCCTTTATATAGCGACATAAAAGCTTCAAAACCTGTAAAATCTCATCTTTAACCCAGGTTACTCTTTTTAAACCACAGTTGACGCATATTGGAATCTTATCTTAAGTAATAAACTTTAAAATTTGTATTTTACGCATGATTTTACGCAAAAATCCATAGTAGTTCTAAAAAATAGAGTTGTTTATGTCATTTGACTTTGGACGACTTTTGTTTCCAAGGAAATGCCAGTCGTCTGAAATGTAGGATTTTAAAGCACAGTGGATGCATATACAGTAGGTACGCAGGAATAACAAACGCACATTTAAGAAGCTCAGATACTGAATTCCGAAAAGACAATGGAAAGAACAATGTTATTTGTTTTGAAACAATTGGCTGAAAATGAAAATAGTGTTTCTTATTCGCGGGTTCCAACTGTAGCTATCTTACCTGGGGGTATAAAACTTTCTTGTATTATTAAGCATGAGTTTATTTGCGTAACTAATATTAGCTCACAGTTTGTTATAAAACAATCGATATGTCATTTGACTTCTAAAAAAAACTTTTCCAAGGAAACGGTTTTCTGAAATGTACAGCAGGATTTTATTGATAAGTGACATGTATGTTAAACTGTTATTAAGATCACTCCAAATTGAATTGCATTAATCGGATATTGTAGTCGTTTGTTTTATTGATTTGCGCATGCAAATATTAAAATGCATTCGCTCAGCCAATGTCCACGTTTCAGAGCAGTTTCAACGTCACAGCGTTTGGCCAATATGATTGGGTTGTTTCAGTGACAACAATAGAGTCAGGTTGGTTCTCAAATTGGAAGTTCGATGTTTTAAAACGGTGTTTGCCCGAACATCTTGGTACGAAAAAGGCGAGGAAATATGTGCGCAGGCATGATAGTTGTTGTTGTTGAACATTGAAATGTTTGGGTGCATTGATCATTGTTGATTGTCCACGTCCACGGCGAACATAATGCTGTCGCTCTCATCCTTGAATGGCCGCTTTTGTTTTGGGTCTTCAAAGCTGTCGAGCTGTGCGGAAGGTTTCTTACCATTTGGAATCCTGCAGTCACAGTGGATATCAAGTACGTACTCTAAAATCTGGAAATATGGGTTTATATAAGGTGCAATTTGCTGTCAAGTCTTACGCTATCTAGGAGACAAGAAGCCTTGTGTGATTACTGTTGCGATACGGAATTATTCCTTACAGTCAGCATGCAGTCAGACAGTTAGGCCTACCAAAGATGCCTTACATTGCTTAGAAAATTAACAATGAGCGAGACAATTACCTCTTGATGAACAAACAACCTTTGAATGGAAACGTCATATCAATTATTTACTGAACTCAAAGCCCATTATATGAGGGGTGTCCTCTAGCAACATTTCTCATCTCATTAAATAAGGATTTTCATGGAAACAGGAGAAGGGTTTTCCACCGCGAAGAAAAGTATAGTCTGCACGCAGGCTAGAGAAGGGGTAATAGAATTAGCTGCCCTCCCCTCCAAAGCTACAAGGTGAAGTGGCACACGGGCGTAGGGGAAAATAAAATCTGGGGGGGGGGCTGCCCGATAAAATTTCTATTGTTTACCAAATTTTTTGCCCGACTTAGGGTGGATTTTTGCCCGAAAAAGGGTGATTTTGGTAAATTTTTCCAACGTTGGGGGGCTATAGCCCCCCCAGCCCCCTGGCTCCTACGCCTATGAAGTGGCATAACTTTTTGCAGTAGGAGCAAGTGCAGCTGTTTGATGGCGATAGTATGCTATCCTTGCATAGTGGGGGGGAGGGGGGGGGGTAAATAGTTCATCTCACCAGTCAATAATTTGCACTATGGCGCAAATCTTAAGATAGGGATATCTCTTGTTTTGTCTTGCGATCGCACCGTTCAGAATGTTGTAAAGCCGAATCAAGGGAGCCTCTTTTGCACGATTAAAGGGTTTCTGAATCAGATCTGAATCATTAAGGCCAGGACCTCTTTTAAGGGACCAGGACTGGGGGGGACAATCAATTGTTTCCTTGATTAAAAGGGACAATAGGCCTATTGTTTGAAAAAGTAAAATAATAGATCTAAAGAAGGGACTAGGGGGCCATTTCCCACCCAGCTAGTATGTTAAAAGAGGCCCTGATCAAGGCTGCTGTCTACTTAAAACGTTCTACCTGTATCAGCACGGATCGTCCCTATCCATCTATGTTCCATTGGGATCTATCTATCTGTCTACGTTCCGTCAAGTCGCATGCGATCTAAGATCTACGATGTCTTAAGATCTAAATAATTATAGATCAATTTTTGTAAGAATATCAGTTGCGAAAGATTGGAAAATATCTTAACTTTTCAATAAAATTTGTTTCATTTTTCATCATTCACAAGCAGTTGAACGAAATCAGGCTGTCTATAGTTTCTTATAAAGGAGAAAATATTCTCTATTCTTGCAGGCTGCAGTTTTTTTTCTTATATTTTGGCACGTACTGTATGCAAGATCAGCCTCTAAGTAGGCCTGCCTCAACCTCGTTCCCAGGGTATTCTTACGTCATACGCTAGTCGCGAAGCCGAGTGAACACCCTGGTACACTTAGTCCCAATCCGCCCAAAATAAGGGCGGATTAGCAGCCATTATGGATTTTCGGTTGGCAGGGTAACGCTCATTGTGCGACCTCGATTCCAAACAACACAGTAACATTGTATTGGTTGTTGCTTAGTTACTAGATTCTATTGTGGTTATTCGAATAATTAATAAATTTTCGAGAAGAGAAATACTTTGTGTTATCTATTGTTTTCGAATAGCCAATCAAATTGCAGAACGGCCACTTGTATCCCAGAGTAGAGGTAGAGCAATGAACTCACTCTGGGGACGAGATTGGGCCTGCCTGGCTTCTAGAATACTGCAACGACAAAAAACACAGGAGCTATCACAAGCGTCTTGCGCTAAGATTGTTATCTACTCACAGCTTTAGCTTTACTTTCTATTTCTGTTCTTCTAATAAAATGTTGGAGTGCAGCTATTCTTTAAATACATGTGTTAAGGTTAAATAGTCTCATGAATAGTCTTAATGGGAATGTGTTATGGTAAATAGGCTTGTCTATAAATAGAACAAAGAAAACACTCAGACACAGCATTGTTTCTTTCGCTACCCATTGTTCACGGCGTGTGTGCAACTTCGATTTGAATAGGATGTTTTTAGATTTTCTTGCTCTGTGCATATGCAAGCTTTTAACCTTGCACAAACCCTTTAAGAACGAAAGCAAACTCAGTAGTATAATGTGCTTAATAAACGCACAATTAAAGAATATAATTTGAAATTCCAATCAAATTCTAAGCCTGCGTTCACACGATACCGGCACAATTTGAAAACGGCATAAAAATTTTAGGGATAGGCTTCCCGTTCACACGAAAATGGCACATTTTGCCGGCACTATTTGAAATCGGCAGAATCTGAAAACGGCATCGTGTGAACACTGAAAAACGATACCCTCCTTCGCGAGGCACGGAACTGCGGAAAATATAAAGAAACCTCGCGAAGGAGAGTAGAAAAACGGTGAAAACGGAACATTTTTCGACGATTTCGGAACGAGGCTGATCGATTCTTTATGCGTAGATACATTTCTGTGGCGTCAAATTTTAGCCTCGTTGTTGGAGAAATTGCAAGGAGTTTTTTACCGTCTAATTTTATACCGTTTTCAAATTGTGCCAGTATCGTATGAACACTAGCTAAACTTCTTGTACCGTCACATTTTTTCCGTTTTCAAATTTTGCCGGTATCGAGTGAACATTGTCTAAGTGACACCAAACCCACCAAACAGCCTATGTTGATCTGATCAAATGAATTATTTACATACTTAAACCAAATTATTTTTGAAACACACTTTAAAGAAAATTTCTATATCGTTTCTCCCTAGTTTCAGCTTCAAAAATGATAGCAAACATGATAATCCTCCAAAGAGTAAAATTTAAAGGGGACCTGAAGCGAAAATTTTTATTTGCAAAAGGAAGTGACGGAATGGTTTGATTAGCGATGCCGTTTAAAGTTTTGTGATATTTTGTTTCGTTTCGGAATTATTTACTATTTTGTGTCTTGAAGCGATGACGTCAGTCTGTTTGCATGTTTATAAGGAAAGGATAGGCTGAGAGTAGAAAAATCGGTGATATTGACTATGTTTGCGATTAAACCTGCTGCTGAAGTATGTTAGTGTGACAAAAAATGCCCAGGAATGTCTTATATCTCATGAAAGAAAGTCCAGTGCCAAAGCTTTGGGTTTTTGGGCTTTTTTATAAGAAACGTTGTTAATATCAATTGTTTCGTGTCTTTTTGCAAACAAAATGACGTCATCAGCTCCAACCATAAAATGGGGAATAATTCCAAAACAAAACATGATATGGAAAAACGGAAAGCGGTATTCGTCGTTGTTCAACCAGGCTATTGGCTTTCGCAAATAAAAATTTTCGTCTCAGGTCACCTTTAATAAGTAATGAAGTTCAATAGATATCGTATGGCTGATTTTGCATGTCGATGCTGTGTGATACATCATGGAGCATTTTTAGAAGAAATTACTAAATAATTGCCTGACAATTTCAAATAAAATTAACAAGCAACTATCACCCTCGTCCTCAATTATGACATCATACTGACATCATAGATGTAATGAAGTATTAAAAGGGAGTCCCATTGCGTGGATCTTATTACTATCCACCATTGTCATGCAGACGGCATGACGTCACAGCAGCGTTGAAAACACGACGCCATCTTGTTTTGGGGTAAATCTTCCGAAAATTTCTATATGTTTCTATGGGAAATTTGCAAAACGTTGCATGAAATTGCTCCTCTATTCTACCTAGCGATAGTGAGTAGGAAAAGGATTTTTAGCAATTGTCAGTCAGATCTAAACCTGTGAAATAATTGCACAAACATGCTATTTTAAGCACAACAAAAGTTTAGGCCAAGAAAGCTGTGAGAAACTTGCCTTTGCGACGATAATTTCGTAATCAGCACCACAAACTTCTTCCGCTGTAAGTTGCTAGTCGCTTCTTCAGAGTCAACCTTCCTTTCAGAAATTCGCCAATCTATCCACTAACGTTTTTGACTGATTTGAACAGCTTCCAAGCTTTTTGCATAAATTCATTGCGATAAATAAACGATACAGTTTCGAAATCTCAGTGCGACACTATACTTTGTAATGGCTTCATTTACCCCAACTCGGATTTTCGAGCGCGAAATGGTCAAGTCACGTGACATGTCGTCTGTATGAATATCTGAACTATTGGCAACGTTATGGAGGGGCTAAAAATCCCGGTGCCAATAGGGTTAATATTGTTCATCAAATATGGGGAGCTTTTTAATGAGACCTAAGATATCTTTTTACTTTCTTTTTCTTTCTATCGGTTTTTACGCGCGAAATTAATTGTAGCCAATGATAGTGACAATACATTGATAATTCATCAGCTATCAGCTACTACTAAATTTAAGATCTTCTATTAGGCAAATATAGAAGATCCAGTCACAATTATGTCTCTTCAATTGTCAGTGCACTATAAATTTCTGGAGAACTTACATTTCTAAAAATACTCCATATACTTCTACCTCGCATAATATCAAAGCTGTATACTTCTTCTCCAGATGAACACTGACGAATTTTCCTTGCATGCCAGCTGGGCATTGGAATACCTTCTTTTCATCAGGCATTATTGTAGCAGACGATACACAAGGTGGATTATTGACTCCCCCTTTGCTGTCATCGTCACCAACGCGAATATCAAGAGGGTTGATTATGTCGAGCGGCATGCTGGGATCACTTGTGCCTTTCATTGCAACTGAAAACACTCTGGCTCTTCTTTTCAAATCAACTTTCCACCAATGTTTTTCATAACCGGCTGTCTGTGCACACTTGTCATCAGATCCACCATCTTTAACGCCATTGTTTGCAAGAGAAGCACTGCTTTCATGTGGACCTTGGTGAGTCTTATATTTATGTGTGCTTATTTGGGACGTGGGTTTTCTCAATGCAATGTTTGATATTTCTAAAAGGACAGAGAATCTTTGTTTATTGGTTATATAATTGCTGCGAAGCAGCATCAACTTCTTGCTCAATTACACCTCTATGGTGGCCCAGGACTGCCACTGCAATTTCAAAAGCGAGGCTATGTGAAAAGCGCTGGAAATAAAGCACGAGGAGTACAGGAGGGGATCAACCTCAATGGCCCGAAGGGTTACTCTGGTATATTTAGGATAGGGATGCTCAGGTTACTTTTTTTGCTTTGTTAGGACTAAAATTTGGCCAAAAGTTTTTTTGGGTCAATCATTTGTACATTTCTTTTTGGGGTTCATGGAATTTTGGAATATTTTTTTGGGTTTCGAATATGAGAAAAATAAGAAAAAACTAACGAAAACATGATTTAGAAACAAAATGATAATCAATCGACCTTATCAAAATCCAAAAACGTATATATTCAAATACATTACTTGAAATCTATCAGTAAGGGTACTTTTCTATAGATTTAAGATGCTGACTGGGCACTCTTCAAATCAGTAAGGGCACTCTTCAAATTAATTTCACGTTATGATGTAATAATTTCTGTAATACTGTTTTATAGTCCTGTAGCCAGTGGCGGCGCCAGCCTCAAAAAAGTGGACGGGACGGAGGAAGACGGTGTCTGGGGGCGTAGCCCCCAGGAAAAATTGTCAGTGCCACGCCCTTTTTATACTCAGGAAACGCCCTTGTTAACCTCAGGAAACACCCTTATTTGTCTATCAAACTCTAGAGATAACTGCCTAACCCCTCCTTAGCTATTTTCTCAACGGATTTAGACGAATTGGAAGACTGACCTCAGACAAAAAGTGGGGGGACTCCGCCACTGCCTGTAGCTTAGTTATTTGTTTGTATAGTTATTTTTAATAAGTTGTATGTAGGGGAATTTGAAATGTGAGAACTGAACTGAATATATAGTAAACATTAATACACAATATAGTATATTATATTTGTACTTATAGTGCCGCGGTCATAAATATCGCCCCTTGCCGCTCTTACCCCCTGGCCCATTTGCAAGTTACTTACCGATGCATTTGTAGCCAGTAGCCACTTGACAAGACTCGATACATCCATAACCAGCTTCACATGAGTTATTAAGACATTTCGGACCAGTCTAGAAATCCAAGACAATTTCGTGAAAAGAAATTGGAAGAATGAGGTATTTATTGGAGGGCAGAAAATCTTTTATCAAAAGATGGTCCTCGACGTGCTTCTTTCAACACGAAGGGGAAAGTGGTTGGAGAGGCAGCGCAGGGTAAGAATTGTGCTGAGAAACGTTGGAAAGTGATGGGAAGAGTCGTTCTAAGCCAAAGTATTGGTTGGCATCCTTAAAAATGTTCCGAGATGAACCATCTCAGAATTTTCAAAGTTTCCAATTTGGCACAGGCAAACATAGGATCGAGATAGGCATTCTAAGCTAAAATAAATTATGTTTACTCAAAATTTTCTTGGGGATGCTAATTTATATAAAAATCTGTTACAAAATCGTCAAATATTTCATAACACCGGCAAAAAACATGGGATCGGGGGAAGAATTCTAAGCTGAATATCGGGTGTATCCTCGATAATTTCCCCGGGGGTAAGCTCGCAGTTGATTTGCCCTGGCCATACCACTGCGTTGATGAGCAGAACAAATTGCACAGTAGGGCTATTCTAACCTATTTTCAAATCACTAACTGCTCACAGGATGCTCCTCTTCTTCCTAGACTAAGTTTGATAAATTTGTGATAACCGAGAAAAAACATTCAGCCTTAGTCTGGCAGGCCAATTCGTATTCTGGCAGGGCAAAATTTTCATACAACGCTCCAATAATAATGGTCGAGTTATTTGCATATTCTTGCATTTCGACAATGGAAGACCATTTGGCAAATGATTTATATACTGCAGTATTTATTCATGCACGGACAATTTAGCTGAAAGTGTTGTGAGCGGTTTTTGTTGCTCAAGCGAACCAGTTTCTTTCTCGCCACCTTGTCCAGGTGTGGCCCCAGAGTTTGACCAGAGAGAGAGACGATGTTACTTTATTCGTTGTATCTTTACGTTGAAATTAATTACCAATACCTAATTCGATGAGGTGATTATTTAGCTGGTGGTGCTATATCTGTATATATATACCGGGTGAGTCAGAAAAAACAATCTCCGTTTGAAAGGCCACTACTCCCTGGATATCAAAACGATAATATCGACAAACACATTATTTAATGGTTGACATTTTCAAATATAATTTAAAATTTACCTGACTGAAATCAGCTACTCTGTTCTAAAATTATGAGCGATGTTCTGGAGAAAGCACCTTCAAGAGACCTTCAAAATAGGCCTAAAAGCACGAGCAAATTTTCGAAATATTTCTGCCTTACAGTAATGACTTGCACATGCTTTAGCACGTGTTATCCTCTTGGGAAGATAAAATCTCCGAGAATAATGTTGTTATGTTCCCAGGGGTGACACTTTCATTCTCCCAAATGGATAAAATGTACGTGCTAAAGCATGTACAAGTCATTGCTATTAAGGAAGAAATATGACGGAAATTTGGTCGTGATATTATGCCATTTTTGAAGGTTTCTTGGAGTGGCTTTGTTGAGAAAACCCCATATAATTTCAGAACGGAGTGGCCGATTTCAGTCAGATAAAATTTAGAATTTATTTTAACATGTCCAATATTAAATAATATATTTACCAATATTATTACCTCGATATTTAGGGAGCAGTGGCCTTTCAAACGGTGATTGTTTTTTCTGACTCACCCGGTCGGTATAAGCGATGAGAATAATCAGTAGTCAGCACTGACTAGTCAGCACTGAAAGAAAATAATAAAAAAGCGCAAAGATCAAACAGATGCCTGTTTTCTTCGAGTAGTTAGGCCCTCTTCAACGGTACACTTTATATCTATAAGCGTATTTAATGATAGTACTAAGACAGATGTAAATTGTTTCCGCCAGCTCCAGATGCGTCCTGCTGTCTTTCAGAATCACATCTGACGATTCTACAAGGGTAAGGATCTAATGAAGCAGCAATTTCATGGATGCTGCACAATAATGATGTAAGCTAGCAAAGCTGCACAATGCACATGACCGACCAGGTCACTAACATAGGGGTTTATATACGGAATAATACTTGTATACGGTCACACTTGCACAGGGACAATAAAACGTTAGTTAAAATAGCACGCCTCGGTGTCGTGCTCAAAACTCACAGATGATAACATTTTGTCACAGGTCAAATCCAATCACGTCATATTCACAAACTTCGTAAGCAACAATAACCCTGTATTCTAAGGGGGCAACGCTTCACTTAGCACGTCGCCTAAATAACTTATCCGAAATCTCTTAAAACTCTTTTAACGCCTATTGATACCTTGCTTAGCTATAAAGCCCAACTTCATTTAAACCTCGTTTTCAATATATATATATTTCTCACAATAACCTCGTTTCCAATAACATCCATTGAAAACCGTAGAACTTCTACATATCTTAATAATCCATATAATTTCTTACTCATATACTTTTATACTTTTGAATTTGGGTCTCATAACGAAAGTAATCTAGGACATGCCAAAAACTCCTTACCACTGTAACGGGTTCATAATGGTACCATCCCTTTGCCTTCTGAAGTCTTGCGCCAGCTGTATTCTTGTCAATTTTCATGATCTGGCAATTGGATTTACTTCCTTCTTTGAAATTGATAGAGCGACAATTGAATATTGCCGTACATTTAAGAGAACAATGCGGTGGGCTGACAGCAGTAACCGTTTTTAAAACGTTTTCTGGTCCCAACGTCAACTTCTTATCCACGTTTGCAATTTCAAAGGCAGCAGCTCTCTTGCAGCTAGAGCGGTAAATCTCTTCTCCAATGGCATATTGGAATATTGTGATGAAGGCTAGTATTCAGATCGCTGTGGTAAAGAGGGAAGGCATCGTAAATGGAGCCATTGCTTTTTTACTTGAACAGTTTTTCCAACCTCTCTCACCAGTCGATCAGAATGTTCTTAACGGCAACTTCAAAACGATTGCTTTAAGTTAGATTCCACTATCTGCAAGATTTCACACCCACAAACATTTGAACTGAATTGATTGGCTAGCTTGAAAGCAACGTCAATCAACAAGCGAGATCTTTGTTGCTGAACAATGAAAATGCAATACACTTGACATTTTGCACCTACAGGAAATACAGCTTTAATGGGCTTCTGGAAAAAATGACCTGTCATTCTTTGGAATTCATTTTGAAATTGATTAATTATTAAAGCCTTCAATTAAAAAGATAAAATAGAGATTCGCTTCCTCCTTACCAAGTCCTGGAATTTATGTGGACTTTGTTTAGTAAAAAAAAAAAATCTTTTAAAGGTAAAAATCTCATTGGCTCGCTTATTTTCAAATTTAATATCGGTTCNAGCAACGTCAATCAAATATCGAGATATTTTGTTTCATTGGCTAGCTTGAAAGCAACGTCAATCAACAAGCGAGATCTTTGTTGCTGAACAATGAAAATGCAATACACTTGACATTTTGCACCTACAGGAAATACAGCTTTAATGGGCTTCTGGAAAAAATGACCTGTCATTCTTTGGAATTCATTTTGAAATTGATTAATTATTAAAGCCTTCAATTAAAAAGATAAAATAGAGATTCGCTTCCTCCTTACCAAGTCCTGGAATTTATGTGGACTTTGTTTAGTAAAAAAAAAAAATCTTTTAAAGGTAAAAATCTCATTGGCTCGCTTATTTTCAAATTTAATATCGGTTCAGCAAAAAGTATTCACTTTTTATAGGCAATTTTTTTCGTACATTGGGCCAAGTTTTAAAATCGATGATGACATTTTTATTCAAAATCCTAAATTATTTTTAGCGATTATTTGCTTGCTTTTCAACCAGCTATTTCTCGGGCGGTACATGTATTTTTAAAAAGAAATCTCTACGAAACTCCACTGACAGCTCGCTAAGATATCGAGGAACTTCGGTTCTGGAACAAAATTATTTAGGATATTTCGTCTGCCAAGGAAATTCTTGGCATATTTCACTTTATTTTCACTTGTTTTATGTACATGTACACAATTCTTTTGTTTAAATGCATCAATTGCTTTTTAAGCCCTAATTGCTTGACCCGGATTACGTTGTGGCTTATTTCTTGATGTGTACATTTTGAAGTGCCATCAGTAAAATTTCCTTTTTTCAAGACTTACAAATCCACTAGATGCAGGTACGAAAAGCTGTTTGTATTCAAGGAACCAATCGAATGACTCCACATTTTGCACACTGCCAGAGCAGGCTTCAGGCAAGCAAAATCTGTCTCAGAATCTTGGTATGTCCTCTGGTCCGCCTTTTATAGCCAAATACAACTGTGGGAGGGCAGAGAAGATATTTGCAAGTTTAAGACAGCGTGTATTTTTAAGAGAAGGAGGAATTTAAATAATCTGAGACTTTTTTCATACTTTCCTTGCGTTCGTTTGGCAATCAAAACAATCAAGATTTCATTCAAATTCAACCAACCGGATCGAAATGCTTTGAACTGAAACAATGTTAAAATCTTACACAATACAATCATGATTGTTTTGATTTCCAAAGGAACGCAAGGTTCATTTAACGTTGGAAAACATAATTAATAATAAAGTGGCAAAAACGAAACGAAACGAAATGAAAATGATATCTAGATTTAGATTTTTAGCAAATCTGATTAATGTAGCCAAAATTCTGTAAATACGGGGTACAGAGCCTACAAATGCAAGGGATGGAAAACTGCTTTATTTTAGCTTTGAATATTCCTAAACTGCTAGCCATTCTAAGACAAGGTTTGGTAGCTTATGATGTGTGCTTCCTGTTGATATAAGTTAGATTTTGTTACGTTAAACGGTACAAAATAGCTTTTGAAGGAGGTATGCTCTCTTAAGCAATAAAGTTGCCTGGAAAATATCATTTTACAATCTTTGCCAATTAGTTTGATATGGTTAGAATCCCTACATTCTTACGCATCGAGCAATGTATAGTTTAACTAGATTCCGCTAATAGTTTGGCCTTTGGGGAGAGAAAACCAAATCTTGTGCTACAAACGTTTACCGTAACCTTAAACGTTTCGCTAAAATCTTCTTCGGTGACTGCTCCTTCGCTATTACAACGCCTAAAAGCCTAGATTACAAAGATAAAATAGATGTGTAATGAAAACGATTCGATCTATAATGTGAATTCCATTTATATGACCTGATATACGATGACCCAACCTCGTACCCAGTGTCAATGAAGGTTTTTTGTAAACAGCAATGCCGACATTGACACTAGCTTGCGTGCAGACTGAGGGGGGGGGGTATAGTCTGCACGCAGGCTACATTGACTCTGGATCCTGTTAGGCTATCGTGCAGTTTTATTGGCTCTTTTTGGAACAAAAGAAATGTCTCATGGCGTTCAGTCGAACTAAAGAACGTTCGAATGGCTTAATATCACAATGAGTGGTCTTCGAATCATGGAATATTTATTTTGAAATGTAAGTTATGGGATTTGAAATTACCTGCTGTCTACCTAATTGTGCTAATTATTCCAGCCATTTTGTGCCAAAATTTCACAACACATCCCAAGGGTATCTGTTAGAACCATTATTGTCGGGTAGCTTCGCTCCCCTGAACTAAGATTGTCGCTACAACTACGAATCATTTCCAATTTTCCAAACGCTTCCCGAAACGGACTGGCATCGTTATGATTCAACATGGCATAAACCACCTGCTATGTTCTTCTCAAGCCCACCAAATCCAAAAAGCCCGAAAAAATATGGTTTTGTGTAGTGCAGCACTGTAAAATTACCTATCCGGACTTAGATGGATGTTTCTTCGAGCCACTAAAGCAAGAAACTCCTATCTTTAAGTGATATTTTGCTTGTTTAGGAGCACAAAAGCACGGGGGGGGGGGGTTTTTCCATAGTAAAGGTACCTGGGGATGTGCCGCGCTCAAGGGTGTACTTTTTGGACTTCTAGTCTAGCCAAGGGTATGCTTTTTGGCAATTTTAGTCAAGGCCAGTCTAAGCAAGGGTATAGTTTTTGGCAATTTTCGTCCAGGAAAGGCCAAATTTTCTTAATTTGTGTCTAGAAACCCCAAATTTTGGCGATTTTGGTCTAGAGAAGGCGAAATTTTGGTGATTTGTGCATAGAAAACGGCAAATTATGGCACTTTTGGTCTAGAAATTAGTCTAGCCAAGGGTATCATTTTCACAAAAATTGGTCTAGCCAACGGTACCATTTTGAAGATGCTCGCGGCTCACCCTTATCCAAAATTTGCCCAAGAAACCCCCCCCCCCGTGCACAAAAGATCTCGTAAATTCGCTCGCTACTTCAAAATTTTGATCGTTACAGCAGATCAGTCAAACGCCTGTTAGTTTGCCTTGGGGAGAAATTTAAATTGAAGAAGAACCAGCCAATCAGAACAAAGTTGTTCAAGATGCATTGTGATTTGTCGGCTCCAAAAAAGTGGCGTGGCAGGAAATTTTGCTGTTTTCAAAAGAGTTTAGAAATAAACAGCAACAACATCAATTCTATTCAATACGGGGAAGTGAAGGAACTTAAATCGCGAGTCTATCGTGAGACTTGAGTCGATGGGCTTTAACAAGGTTAAAAGCTTGCATTTGCAAAGAGCAAAAAGCTAAAAGATGTCCCATTCAAATCAAAGTTGGACACGTGCCATGAAGAATGGATATCCAAAGAAATGATCTGTTGAGGGCTAGCCTCGTGTTGACAACAACAGATACCCTTGGGAACGAGGTTGGCCATGACCTGATTTACGATGAATTGGCTTTATTCCAACTCATAAAGCAATACTTACAGGAAATTACCGACCTATACTAGTTTAAGAATTTACAAAACAACACTAACAGTAAAAACAGCTGTTATAAAATGAATAAGATTAAAAAGAACGAACAATGGATTGATGTTTTGTAAAATGTTGTAAACAGAGTCAATTAGTAATGAACTAATGTATTATATAATAGATGTACCGGGTGTCGATAAACTCGATCGATAAACTTGTTCTCAATCATTACTTAAAGGGTATGAAATGACAGGTTGAAAAGCCTTATTCTGAGCTATACTCTTCAAGCAACATAGTAATTCTCGCTTAAGAGCCAGTATTTGAGATTTTTCATTATCCATCAAGTTTAAAATGATAGTTTGCATTTCTTTCTTATATTTATGACCACACTAGGAGCTTAAAGGGAATCGAAGCAGATATAAACCTGTGATAAAAATAGCCGTTCAAAGACAATAGGCCGTGACACATGCCGAACCATATTTGGGTAACTGATCTATATCAACATCAGGAAATACTGATATCTGATTGGCTAGAATTTGACCACAAGTGGCTCAAGCCACTTTTATATGCTTAGATTCCATTTACCCTTTACTATACAAATGAAATTATGCTGGTAATTGTCAGTGCTATTTTGAAGTATGCTTCAAACCCAAGCAGCCCTAAAAGAGCTAAATTTGCTAATTTTAAAACCAATCACAATATTAGCTGTACTTGGGAAAATATTTTGATCTATGATCTACTTGCCAAAAAAAGAAATTTTGAGATCGACTATGTAAATAAAATTTTTGTGATTTTTCAAACAGGAGTAAGTACTTTTTTGGGACACCCGGTACGATGAGCTACAGTTAGATGAGCTGACAGAAGATGCTCAGATCTACGATGAAATGATGCACCATAAAATTGTGTAAATAGAATCAATACGTAATGAATTAATTTACGACAACATAGATGGACTATGGTTCGATCTAAAATGAATTCAATTTAGATGAGCTGATAAGTTGACCTGATCTACGATGAATTGACTTACCATGAAATTTTATAAGCAGAATCAATAAGTAATGAAGTGATGTTTGATAAAATAGATGTGTAATGAATTGAATCGATGATTTGATCTACAATGAATTACAGTTAGATGAGCAGACATAAGATGACCTGATCTACGATGAATTGGTGTACCATGAAATTTTATAAGTAGAATCAATAAGTAATGGACTGATGTATGATAGAATAGATGTGTAATGAATTGAATCGATGATTTGATCTACAATGAATTACAGTTAGATGAGCAGACATAAGATGACCTGATCTACGATGAATTGACTTACCATGAAATTTTATAAGTAAAATCAATAAGTAATGGACTGATGTATGATAAAATAGATGTGTAATGAATTGAATCGATGATTTGATCTACAATGAATTACAGTTAGATGAGCAGACATAAGATGACCTGATCTACGATGAATTGAGTACCATGAAATTTTATAAGTAGAATCAATAAGTAATGGACTGATGTATGATAAAATAGATGTGTAATGAATTGAATCGATGATTTGATCTACAATGAATTACAGTTAGATGAGCAGACATAAGATGACCTGATCTACGATGAATTGACTTACCATGAAATTTTATAAGTAAATCAATAAGTAATGGACTGATGTATGATAAAATAGATGTGTAATGAATTGAATCGATGATTTGATCTACAATGAATTACAGTTAGATGAGCAGACATAAGATGACCTGATCTACGATGAATTGACTTACCATGAAATTTTATAAGTAAAATCAATAAGTAATGGACTGATGTATGATAAAATAGATGTGTAATGAATTGAATCGATGATTTGATCTACGATGAATTACAGTTAGATGAGCAGACATAAGATGACCTGATCTACGATGAATTGACTTACCATGAAATTTTATAAGTAAAATCAATAAGTAATGGACTGATGTATGATAAAATAGATGTGTAATGAATTGAATCGATGATTTGATCTACAATGAATTACAGTTAGATGAGCAGACATAAGATGACCTGATCTACGATGAATTGACTTACCATGAAATTTTATAAGTAAAATCAATAAGTAATGGACTGATGTATGATAAAATAGATGTGTAATGAATTGAATCGATGATTTGATCTACAATGAATTACAGTTAGATGAGCAGACATAAGATGACCTGATCTACGATGAATTGACTTACCATGAAATTTTATAAGTAAAATCAATAAGTAATGGACTGATGTATGATAAAATAGATGTGTAATGAATTGAATCGATGATTTGATCTACGATGAATTACAGTTAGATGAGCAGACATAAGATGACCTGATCTACGATGAATTGGTGTACCATGAAATTTATAAATAGAATCAATAAGTAATGGACTGATGTTTGATAGAATAGATGTAAAATTTGTAAAATTGTGGTATTTTTTAAGATTGCCGGATTTATGGGTATTATATTTTGTAAAACTACATTTAAGGGTATGCTTGTTCCACGTTCCTTGCTTGATGGGATATACTTATTCAGCTGTTTTCGGACTTTGGGTATACTTTTCAGAAACTTTTCCAGATTTATAGGTGGTACTTTTACGCTCCGTTTCAAGTGGTCTGGAACACAGGCTAGCACAGGCTAGCTCTGAATGGCCCAACCCCTTATCATGGAAACTTAAGTTACCCCCCCCCCCGGAAAAAGATAAATATCTTTTTTTGGACTTTTATTTCCCCATTAAAAGACAAATAACAGTCTGAGCGGTCTGAGCAGGGTTTTTACTGTATTTGTATTTGTGATATAGGCATTGATGATGATAAATACTTTCTCCTGCAATGCCACCAGTTTGATTTGATGCGCATTGATCTCTTTCGCCAGCTGGTGATACTGAAAAAAATATCATGTTTCATCTTCCAAATGCATAGCAGTTGACAACAAAGGGGAGAATCACTTCTCAGAGAAAATACACAATGTATTAACAAAAGAATTTATGCAGAAAGCTTTCCTAATTCCACAAAGGTTTTGCTATAATAGTGCATGAATAGAGACATTAGCACTTTATCTGTTTTAGGTGCATGCATGCAGAGTGTGGAAAAAGTGAAAAGTACAGAAAGTGCATTGAAACTGACTAAAATGTTCTATAAAATACTTGAAAGAAAAAGACTTGCCGCCACCACAAGAGAAGTAAATGTCTCATAACTTTTTGACGCCGCTGACTTCGGCTTCGGTGTTGATGTAACGAACATGATTCGATCTTCTTCGCCTGTTATTATTGGAGATTCAGACTTGATGTAATCGGCAACCATTGTCGCTGCAACATTCCCAGGATGACGTTTTATCGAATGCTTTACGAACACTTGAAAGTTATCTCCACCTCCCGCAATAAACGAGGCTACCAGAACCTGAACAAGACGAAATAAGTCAAATCTGGTTAAAAAAGGGCAAATTGAAAAATATAGCATCCGTTGCTTTTGATTGACACTCAGTACAAAGAGATTAGCAATTGCAAACAAAGGAATTTCTACAGCAAAATAGTTCAGCCACAGAAGTAAACAAGAAGACCAAATAAGTTGCCATGAAGCCTAGAAAGGTACCTCATTATTCGTTGCGCAAGCATGGGCGTTAAGAAAGGTATCTCATTATTCGTTGTGCAAGCATGGGCGTTAAGAAGGGTATCTCATTATTCGTTGTGCAAGCATGGGCGTTATGAAAGGTATCTCATTATTCGTTGTGCAAGCTTGGGCGTTAAGAAGGGTATCTCATTATTCGTTGTGGAAGCATGGAGGTTAAGAAAGGTATCTCAATATGCGTTGTGCAAGCATGGGCGTTAAGAAACGCGGTAGTTGTTCCTCCTACAACAGTTTTTCCTCCCTGTGTCCAAACTGTTGTAGGAACAACAACCGCGTTTCTTAACGCCCATGGTGCAAGCGAGACGTCTACTACTTGTATCACGGGCTGTAGGAAACTCTGAATTAAAAATAAGATTTACGTATGATACATTGGGTTCTCCTAGTTCATTATTTTGTCCCTGATATATCGAGTCGCCAATTTAATCCCCGCGCGTGGCAGATTGACGTGACATTCCGGTATAATGGCTCTTGGTCACATCAATACGCAACCTCGTCCCCAGGGCCTTTTGTCATATTTGGACCCTGGGGACGAGGTTGATCAATACGCCAATGTGATTGGCAATCCCTGACTCATCAATTTCAGATAATATTAGATTAGAATCAAACACGAAAATCTTCCAAGAAGTATGGGTTTCGAGTACAGTATGGCAAAATGAGAATCTCTCCGAAGTCTGCCACGAGGGGCAAATCACTCCAAAAATCTCGTACGCTTTCGTAAAAAATCCTAAAAAATCTTCAAAAATCCCAAAAATCTCGAAAAATCTTGAAAATCTCAAAAATCTTCATAAAATCTTAGAAATCCCAAAGAAAATCCTAAGAATCTTCAAAAATCTCAAAAAAATCCAGAAATCTCCCCCAACAAATGATAGAAATTCTCAAAAAATCTTTCGAAAATTATTTGAAAATCTCAAAAATTGTTTAAATCCTCACAAATCGTGCAAAGTCTCGAAAATCTTTGAACATCTCGATAAATTTTGAAATCTCAAAAATCTCTAAATCTCAAAAGGACTTGGAAATCGTAAAAAATCTTTGAAAATGTCGAAAAAATCTCAAAAATCTTTGAAAAATCTGAGAGATTTTTAAAATCTCAAAATCTCGTACGCTATTTTTGGAGTGATTTGCCCCTCAGTCTGCCAAACCTTCTGCGTTTTGAAGCAGAAGTTTCAGAAGGCATCTCAAACCTATCAAGTCTACCGTTTTCAGAATTGTTTCCAATCAAACACACCATAAGCGCTAGGTTTGTAAGTCCGTGGACGGGATTTGAATCTTCGCGGGTAGCCTACTGTAGATACCACGGCCAACAACAAAATAAAAAAAATAGATATATTTTTCGAGGCTCTGGTACCCAGGGTGTCTCGCTGGTAGACCCAACAAGATTCGAACATTGCGCTTTAACCACTTCACCACACCATCTGTTGAAAAAGATTGTTCAGTTATAATATCTAAGACGATTTTTAAATGGATTACCTTGTAGATTGTGCTCTTACTAATAGGACCATATTTTGGGACCCTGCATTTAGAACATCTCACTCTTAAATCAACGACTCTGGTTCCTTCCGGTTTGCTCATGTCGTAGGAAACGCGAATGCCTGCATCAAAAGAAAGAAAAGAAATTGTTTTTCAACTAAATAGAGTGGGGGGGAAATTGGTCAGAGTTGGGCAAAATAGGTCATTTAGCTTGGCTCCAAAAAAGAAAAACTAAAAAAACGGGAAGGAAAAAAGGAGTCGTTGAGGTCTCGATGAATAAAAACGCTGCAAGCGATACCTAAACTAGGTAGGCAAGTTTGATTTGATAAAACAAAATTTAAATTATGCGTAAATTATGCGTGCGCCATTAGGGGCGTTATCCACCATTACGAAAAAGTTTATGATTTCCAAAAATTCTCAAATTACTAAATTTTGTTTCATCCAATCAAATGTCTACCAAATTATAGGTATCACTTGTGAAGCGTTTTTATCCATCGAGCCCTCTGGCTCTCCTTTTCCCCTCTCTCCCTTTTTTTGAGAGCCTGATGTCATGCTAATTTTTATGTGCTTTCATCAAGAGAATCAGTCTCTGTCATTAAGAAAGACAACTTTGTTCATTGAAAAAGCTTCAAGTTTACAACCAAGAAGAATAATTTTCCTTTATTTCAGAATAAAAAATAAAGTGACCCGTTTTGTCCCCACTCCACCCTATGCCAATTGTTCTAATATCACCGAGCGACATGGAAAGTTGTTTCAGAACTCTTGCAAACCCACTGCCTAGTACTTCTTTTACTTTACAAGTCTTGCCCATTGCAAGATCGAAAGTTTTAGAAAGCCAAACTTTACATTTGTCGTTAAGGTGAACATGCATCAAATCTATTTCGTGAAGTTCGTTTTTACCGTATCGACAGTACCAATTCCGACCGTAGTCCCCATTCTGTGACGGAATGTAGGAACTGCGGATCCGCAAGAAATTGAAAAAATTTTACCTGAAACTTGCAGAAATCTTCCTTCCGGTGCTTTGGGGTTCCACTTTGTGACGCCAAATTCAAAAGCTTGAATAAGATGTTCCCCTTTGATTTCGATAATGTCAGCCGTGTCTCCAAATGGAAAAACAGTCTTCAGGTCTCCGTATGTTATTGTTTCTATGAGAAAAAGATTTCGTTACATAAGTAAAGTATGAGTCAGTTACTTCATATTCTTGATGGGAACTTGAGTTACTTCGCTATATCGTAGTGGTGTTTGATATCTTGACTAAGGTGGTCGCAGGGAAAAACCTTAATTCTTCTTGTTTTATGAGTTCAGAACCTATCCATGGGACACGGGCTGTAGGAAAATCAGTAGGCTCGAAAAGACATTCATCTAAGTACTGATAGTTAGTTGTATGGTGCAGCACTTCATTGCTTTCAGGGCGTTTTGGGTTCGGTCATTTGGAGAAGAAAATAGCAACCGAATTAGGCCATATTGAATCCTAACAAGGCTAATCAATTTCTGGATAATCTGGAAGCGTATGGAAGTGAGTCGTAGTTGTAGCGGTATATTAGTTCAGGCAAGGAATGAAACTACGATTGTAATGAGTCTAATTCATTTACCATTGGGCTGCTTGTCGATGGATGCTCTCACTCCTCCCCCGTTCCAAATAGCTATACCAACGTCTGCCCATTTCGTCTCGTCAGGTTGTTTTGCGTTTTCATGCACCAAAGCNACTCTTCCAGAAAGTCGTGTTAGGGTCGTGTTTCAAGTTGACTTTTAGATCTTAAAATAAACTTTTAGCTGCTTTTTGAATCCACTAAGGAGGGGGGCTTTGGAGGTACCAAAACCCACAAACCCGCATCAAACTTTACAACAAACCGAGAACCCGGAAGCAAAAACACTTAAAACCCGAAGCTGCACTTTTTGGACGAAAAGTTTGAATTTTTGCCAGTATTTCTCGATTATTTCTAACAATTTCTCTTTCAGCGACTGTTGCTCGTTGTTTTAAGCATTCAAAAAATGTTTTATTTCAATAAACTACACAAACCACATGACTGGGACAATGCGGAAACCTACGAATTTTAAAAAGAAAACCCGAAATACGAGCGAAAAAATAGGCTAAACCCGCAACCCGTGAAACATCTCAAAACTCACAAACCCGCATGTTTAAAACATAAAACCCGAAACCCGAGGGCTAGAATTGGCCAAACCCGCAACCCGTGAAACCCCAAAGACTAAGACTATGCCAAGACAAAGACTAAGTGCACTAAGTGCAGGGAGCTCTCTGATATTAATGGGAATATCCTTCCACTATAGTTAAGAACGTGATTTCTTGCACACAAGACATGGATGGGAAAGGAATTGCTAACATTTATGAGCATAGGCGTATGAGGCATAGGGGCTGGGAGGCCTGCAGCCCCCTTAATCCGGCAAAATTTATCACATTTCAGGCGGATTTCAGGCCCCATCTTTCGGGCAGTTTTATCTAGTCATCGTATTCGGGCAAGATCCATACTAAGCCCCCCTAAACGTTGGTCATCCCCTACGCCCATGTTTTTTAGCAACGACACTAGTGACGCGAGTGATAAAATGGAAATCAGGCATCAGCATGCGGTTGTGGCAGGAAGCGGCATTCGTCAAATCTTCTTTCTTTTTCCTTTTCATTATCTTTTTCGGTTCTCAGCGGGATTAGTCTAGAACAATACCAACTCGGAAATACAAACAATTTGGGAAAGAATTAACAAAGACATATGTTGTCAATTCAACAAGATTGATGGGATTTTGAGTGAAATACTCGAGCACGGAAATGGGTCAAAGTCGCAACTCGTCAACCATATTTAAAACCAGCACATTTGAAACATAATTCCCGAAACCCGAGGGCCAAAATTGGCCAAATCTGCAACTGGTGAAGCCCCAAATATCCCCTCAAAAATGTGCATCTTATTGGAAGGAGTGATTTATTTGATTTCCCTCCTAAAAAGAAATATTGGCGCTCTTACTTAAAAGGTGACAATTGTCAATGTGAAAATAAAAACGAAAAACAACCTACCATAGCATTATAGCCCAACGCGTTCATGAAAATTTTGGCTTCATTTCCTTTGTAGACATTAAACCAAAGAGTTCCCTGGAACTGATCCCCTCCGTCCAGCAACAACACATTTTGCTTTTTGCTTCGAATGTCATCTAAAACAGTTTTTCTCCTCGCCACTCCTCCAAAACATTTATTTGCTTTTGCATCTTTGTCGCTGCAGCTACCACCATATTTATTTGCTTGTTCTACTCTTGCATGAACGTCGTTCGTATGCAAAATAGTGAGGTTAAACTCGGCTTTGATACTTAAAACTAGACCCAGGATGAATAAGCAGCATTCTGTCTTCATCTTGATCCAGGCGTCACAACAGCATAGAACGAGTAGATCAGAATCTGGCTTCATCTACACATAAATACGCCCTTTCAACAAAACGGTGCATGATGGGTAATGAGGATCGCAATCTCGCAAGTGCATCATCATTTCTACTGTATCGTCGTTTCGCGTATCATATCGCTGTTGGAAGTTGTTTCTCAAACGTTTTTTGCCGATTTTACTCAATTAAACGAGGTGAGGTAAGAAACTTCTGGTATATGTTTTCCGCACTTTTAGGTACTCTTTCTTTCCAGTGGCGTAACGCAAGGTAGTTGGGGTTAGAGCAACTCCTAAGGGCCCCCGAGCTGTAGGGGCCCCTTAAAAAGTAATAAGGTATTACTTTATTAAAGCCCGTGCCCTCAATTGCTGAGCCACTTCTGCACTGATTTCAATTCATGTCGATTCGAGCTTAAAAACTACACGGCATTTCTGAACTTGAAAGATGAAAGGAAGCCTTTTGGCGACTCACGGACTGAATTAAATATTCACATTACAAATATCCATCTTGACGAGAGAGCAAATTTTTGATCTTTAGAGAATAATTAGAAAGAGAAGATCGTGAGCCAAAATTGGATTTGAATCATACAGATTTGCAGATTTCTTCGCAGAGAATACAAATCTCTGCTTTTCTGCGTAGTAACTAGTCCCAGTCCCAGTCTCCAAAAATGTTAGAGAAAAAGATTTTTGGGAGACTGGGACTAATGATATTATAAGAAAAATATGATTTAATCATATAATTTTTCAATAATCCATGTTTCATTCACAATCTTGTGTTAGTGGTGTATATTTCTGAAAATATGAAATTGTAAATGATCTTAAAGGACTTTCATTATTCTGAAATCAAATCAAAATTCAATTCTGAGACTATAAATAGCGATACATTAATAAATGCATGCGCTTGAGGAGAGCATAAGACCACAAAACATGTTGCATCATCAATAACAAAACAAAACAGATTAACAATTTATACAACATTTTGCTACAAATTATTAGCGAAATCAAATGAGTTGTTGTTTTTTATCATTACAAATAGTTTTCTATCAAAGCCGTCAAACTCCAGGTCCAGAGTTGGAGAGTTGTAGCTGATGATGCTAAATACTTCAGTACTATTAAGTGAATTTAGCTTGTATTTATAGATATTAAATTAATTACAACAATAGTACTAGTAAGTAACTGAGAGCTATCTCAGATGCCAGCAATGGGTAGTGGTGTTATATTTCTTCCTGCTTTACAGTACAAACAAACAAAGGCTATATGAAACATATAGGCCTATTATGCATAGTTCAATATATTGATTTAGGCCCATAATTGGTGAGCATGTTTAGATAGTCTAGGCCCAATTTGCTAGCATGTATCCGTCCTTGTTTTTTACACGAAACTACTGTTCATACCTTACTGGTAGTACCCTTAAACTTCCCATGGCATTTATCGTCTTCGCAGCTGCTCTGTAAACATCACCTTTTCCCCGTTTTCGTGCCATAACGTTTGCCTCTACAGACTGTTTCCGCCTCTTGATAGAATCACCGATTCAGTCACTGATTCAGTCCTAGGTTCATTTAGCGATGAGCCATATAAATGTCATACCTTATTTTCAATTTTTTTCAATTTCAATTTCATTCTCAAATAGCCTAACATAACACTACGGTTATATGTTTCAACAGCTAGACGAGAGAACTAAACTAAACTAAACTCTAAATTAAACTCCTCTGAAGTCCTCTGTAAATGTCATACCTTAGCAGTCGCCTATGACGCAACAAATTTTGACGATGCACTGCTAACATATCGTTATCAAATATATGACACGAGAACATATCATGAATCAAGATGCAATGATCACTTAAAATCACGGTTGCCATACGTCCCTCGAGCCATGACAGACAGCCCATGACCACGGAAGACAGGAGACACGAGACACGAGACACTATTTGCCCACTATCCCATAGACTGGACTTCGTACTCTGTACTCCGTGAGTCAAAAATGGACTTTTAATGAAATTTCCCGTTTTTCCTTGCAGATCTAATCCCTCGCAGAGGTAACAGCGAACAATTGTTCTTTGTTTGCACTGAATATACTTTGAGCAAGTTTAGAAGGGACTTGACGGACCGGACACAGATAGCAGAGTTTTAAATGACTTCAATTAAATCAACTAATTTCATGGATGAAATGTAGAGTTTAACGTAAGCATAGTTCTATAAATTTCATCACGGAAGTCTTTGTCACCATAAAGCAAAGTTGGGACCTCGCTAAAGAGTTCCATGCCCAAATGGGGGTAATAACGCAAAGCTGTATTTCATAAGTAAGATATATCCTTCTTTTATCTTATGTCTATTTGATCCCCTCTTCAAAGTCTATTTGATATTCATGGTTTCAGGCAGAACCCCCCTCCCCCTCCATTGAAAACTCTCTGAAAACCTTAGCGTCTGAAATAGGCCTTTATCAGCTATGGCGGCGTACTTTGGATAAGTATAAGTGGCTCTAACTCCCCTCTAAATATCATATCATCATGGAGCAATGCGGACACCTTTATTTCGAATTAATTTTTTATCCGCGGCTACTACCTTAAACGGCTGCTACCTTAACCTCTTCGGAGGAGCGCTGCGTCGCTCGCTCTGCTCGCTCGCTCCTCCGGAGAGATAACTCGCTACGCTCGCAGCACTCCTCCAAAGAGGTTGATTACTCCGCTCGCAGTTAAGGTAGTAGCCGCGGAAAAAAAATTCTTCCAAAATAAAGGTGTCCACATTGCTCCATGATATCATATCATATCATATCATATCTAACTGCTTTATTAGTCCAGTTACAGCTCAAATCTGATCCAAATCATATTGACGTTAACATAATGAACTCGAGGCAGACAAGGTTTAGTCTACCCTGGGTACCAGACTCTAAAAAAAGGTTTAGTCCAGCTTCTTAGTATATTTGATTATTTGAGCCCCTACCAATTGAAGTGACGTTAAATATTCATTTCTAAGGACGCAGGAAGTGATAAGAAACCCTTTTCAATACATTTTAATCAACCTATCCAACCTACCATCATAGCTCTCAAAGTCTGCTATCCCTTTGATCATGAAAGTATAATTTCTTTAAAGTGAATGACAGGTCTAAGCTAACAGCTTGTTTACAGCCCTGGTTCACAAACAGCCTGGTTGAGATCACTTGTTATTAGTCGATAGGTCGTTATTGATCGATAGGTTCGTTCCTCGGTTTACAGGAACCCCTTTCGGAAGTTTGTTTGTACAGCATGGCTCTCTAGTTACAGTATGCAAAGTAGGCAAAGCATCTTATTGTTCTAAGAACTAAGAAACTTGTATTGTTCCGAGATCATGATGTCACGTCATTGACAAGCGCAAGATTTATTCCCGGGGGTCTCATGACTTGAAAATATTGAATTTGTGTGTTCAATGTGCTAAATTTTGACGTCCTCCTTCTGTGCTGTTTGTTGTGACTTCTGGATCAATATGAAGACAGAATGCTGCTTATTCATCCTGGGTCTAGTTTTAAGTATCAAAGCCGAATTTAACCTCACTATTTTGCATACGAACGACGTTCATGCAAGAGTAGAACAAGCAAATAAATATGGTGGTAGCTGCAGCGACAAAGATGCAAAAGCAAATAAATGTTTTGGAGGAGTGGCGAGGAGAAAAACTGTTTTAGATGAAATTCGAAGCAAAGAGCAAAATGTGTTGTTGCTTGACGGAGGGGATCAATTCCAGGGAACTCTTTGGTTTAATGTCTACAAAGGAAGTGAAGCCAAAATTTTCATGAACGCGCTGGGCTATAATGCTATGGTAGGTTGTTTAGTGGTTTTTTTATTAGGGAAATAAATCACTCTTTCGAAAAAGAGGCAAATTCTCGTGGGGGTCTTTGGTTTGGCCTATTTCAAATGTAAATCAACGGACTTAAAAGTAGCTTAGCTAGGGGGACTGGGTGAATCTAAATATAACCTATTGTATTTGATGTTATCGATCGATGAAAACAATAGGAACATAACTGGCACTTGTGTTTCTTTTTTTGTGCTATGTTTTAAACATAGTCTAGTCTAGAATGCTATATCTCCGTTCATTTCAGTTCAGTTCAGTTTCATATTTTCAATTCCTCCACATACAATTTATTCAAATTAACTATACAAACAAGTAACTAATACATACCTCTAACACAATATTACACCAAATTAATACGTCAACACCTAAAATTAATACAATATACAAATACAGAACAAAGAAACAGGATAAATTGTATGGAGGGAATTACTAAAGGAGGAGCTCTCTCATGGTTAAACTGATCGAGGAGAGAGCACCTCCTGTTTAAAAGTTTCTCAAATAAATTTGATTTCTTCAAGGAAAAAAGAAACTATGGGCAGATGGTGACTTTCTATATCAATATTTCTACAATCAACTTTTGTAGTGGTTTTGAAAGAGGAAGGCTTTGAGTTTTCGTCGAAAAATATTAGCAGAGGGTGATTTTTTTAAATGCTATAGCTCCGTTCATTTACTTTCCAGTATTTCACTCAAAAATCCATTATTGTTGGATTTTCTAGGCTACAAGGTCTCTTTCGTACGGTGGCCCACAACTGCCACGGCAAAATCAATTGATCACGGCGCAATTTCAATGTTCACAGCACTAACAAACAAATTTTCACGGCAAATATACAATTTTGTCGAGACAAAATCACTTTCACTCTTTCACGGCACAAACACTTTTTCACGGCACAAACACTTTTTCACGGCACAAACACTTTTTTCACGGCACAAACACTTTTTCACGGCACAAATAGTTCTTTCACGGCACAAACAGTTCTTTCACGGCACAAACAGTTCTTTCACGGCACAAACACTTTCTCACGGCAAAACTTTCAGAGAAGGAGAGCAAGGGCTAAACTGCAGCCATGCTTCCCCTCTGTCTCACACAGGGAGGGCGAGGGCTAAAGTGGAGCCCTGCTTGCCCTCTGTGTCAGACTCGCAGGGGCAGGGGTAAACTGGAGCGGTGAAATTCTTACAACTTTGAAATTCTTTCACATTTGTTCTTGCACTCATAGAACGAGAGGTAAACTGGAGCCCTGTTTGCCCTCTGTGTGAGACTCACACACAGCAAAGGGTAAAATGGAGCCGTGCTGGCCCTCTGTCTCANTGGACGGGGCCAAAAAACTCGCTCGGCGTGAGATTTTTGCCGATTTCAGAAGAGATCGCAAATAAGTCCCTCGCTGAAGCTGCAAGAACAGCATCAATTCAAATTCAAATCAGTTGTGACAAGGCTGGATTGCTTCCATAAAAATAGGGCGTAAGTGCAACGAAGCCGATGATATTCTAAAAATGAATGCGATCAAAACTGAGGATCGACAATTCGTCTTGATCAAAATCAGACATAATATTGAAGCATATAGCTCTGTGAGACGAAAAGCTTCGACTACGATTCGACTATCCTACTCATACTATACATAAGTAATGAAATATTCTTTCTCGTAGAAACAATAACATACGGAGACCTGTTGACTGTTCTTCCATTTGGAAATACAGCTGATATCGTCGAAATCAAAGGGGAACACCTTGTCCAAGCTTTTGAATATGGCGTCACAAAGTGGAACCCCACAGCACCTGAAGGCAGATTTCTGCAAGTTTCAGGTAAAAATATTTTATTTTTATCAGCTATATTTTACTTATACATGCTGCAAAAGTGGTGTCTCATCTGTAATTTTTAACTTGGAAGCAGTTCTTATAGGGGCTGGTTGACGAAACTGTAAACAAACCTGTACTATCTATTGCTTTAGACATGTGTCAGTTGTTTTCTGCATTTATTTTGGTGGATGGGTGAATCCACTCCGAATGGACTGTTCGGAATCTGCTTCTATCTCTGCAATCTTACAGTTTATTAATGTTTTGTTTGTTCCTCTGTGAAATATAAGAATCTATCTTAAAAACAACGCTTTCATTTTGCACAAACAATGATGAAAATCTGTGTGAAAAGTCACCTTTTCGACAGAAATTGCGCGACGGAGCTCCTAGATCTATCTAAGATATAGACTTGTAATTCAACTCCTTTCCAAGTATTGCATACAACACCAACAAGCTCGGACGTCATAGGAGACTGAGTTTCGATTTATTGGTACACTAGATTTAAAGGTAATGTGTCCATATATAAGGTCAGCGTATCCCCAACCTGTCAACATCCATAAAATTATCGGCAAATGATTGGTTGATATTGAAACTGATCACATGAATGCAGAAGATTGCTGTAAGCAACCTTTTGTGATCACAAAATAAAGAAACTTCACAGGCAGTGGGAACAAAGCCTTCTTAATCTGTCCCTTGTTTTGTGGAATTTCTGTTTGCTAGATTTCAATAGCAGTCGCAAAGCAACCTTTTATATGTGATTGAAAAGAAATTTTAGTTGATCACATGCCTTCCTCTGGGAGGTGTACTTGTATGGACACATTACCTATAACCAATGTCTATTTCATGAAGATCACAAAATTAATGACCCTTCCCATTCTGTTGGTTCTATTTGCCAGACAACTTTGATTCGATAAAACAAAATTTTAGTAATTTACGACTTGTAGAAATTATGAAATTGTTCGTAATGGCGGATAATGTCCCGTAATAACGCATAATTACTTATAATTACTAAAATTTTGTTTTATCGAATCAAAATTGTCTGTCTAGTTTTAGGTATCACTTGAAGCATCTTTATTGATTGAGTCCTGAGGTTCTCCTTTCCCCTCTCTCCCTTTTAATTTTTTTTGGAGCGCCTGATATTGAGCTAAATAAAAATGGAATCCATGAATTTCCCATTTTTCCAAACTCTGACCCATTTTTATCGACCCTATTTAGTTGAAAAATAATTAATTTTCTTTCTTTTGATGCAGGTATTCGCGTTTCCTACGACATGAGCAAACCGGAAGGAAGCAGAGTCGTTGATTTAAGAGTTAGATGTTCTAAATGCAGGATTCCAAAATATGGTCCTATTAGCAAGAGTACGACATACAAGGTAATCCAACCTGAAAATGGCCTTAATTTCTAGACATCAAAACCTTGTTTTCAACAGGGGAAGTATTCCACTTTGTGCCCCCCCCCCCCAGGGCCGTAGGAAGCATCTTAAACTTGGAGGGGCATGACACTTCAAGGGCACTTTTTTCAATTAGCTAAAGGGGCATTTCCTGAAGCAAAAAGGGCACTTCTTTGTTTATTTCAAAATCTTGGGGGGGCACGTGCCCCCAGTGCCCCCCGGTTCCTACGTCTCTGCCCCCTTCCCCTGGTAGTAATAGGGTTAAAGAGGAAAATTCCAAATATGAAATGGGGATTCCATCATCCCATTCCATCATTCCTTATTCTGTACTTTAAAGATAGCCATTTTGTCTTTTTCAGGTTCTGATATCGTCATTTATTGCGGAAGGTGGTGATAACTTTGAAGTTTTCGTAAAGCACACGATAAAACGTCATCCTGGGAATGTTGCAGCGACAATGGTTGCCGATTACATCAAGTCTGAATCTCCAATAATAACAGGCGAAGAAGATCGAATCATGTTCGTTACATCAACACCGAAGCCGAAGTCAGCGGCATCAACAAGTTATGAGACATTTACTCCTCTTGTGGTGGCGGCAAGTCTTTTCTTTCAAGTATTTTATAGAACATTTTAGTTACTTTCAATGCACTCTCTGTCCTTTTCATTTTTTCCACACTCTGCATACGCACATGCACCTAAAACAGAAAAAGTGCTTTTGTCTCTATTCATGTGCTATTATATTAAAATGGTTTTGGATTAGGAAAGCTTTCTGCATAAATTCCTTTGCTAATATATCATGCATTTTCTCTGAGAACTTATTCTCCCTTGGTGTCGACTGCAATGTTTTTTGGAGGATGAAACTTGATGCTTTTTCAGTATCACTCAAGACATCGAAAAATGACTTTTAAAAGTCCATTTATATCCGAGCAATCATGAAGGATATGAATGTTTGGTTTGTTTCTTTGTGAAGAACACGAATTTATCTTCAAAATAATGCTTTCATTCTTAAAAAAGATGAAAATCTGTGTGATATTGCCAATCAAAAAACTGCAAAATCATCGTTTCGACCGAAATTTGAAGACAACCTTACTATTGTCACATCTACATAAAGTTTGTCACATTGAAGTAGATTTAAATGTTCAAATACACAGGACCCATAGTATTTTCTGCTTTTGTGATGCACAATCTCATATTGAAGTAGATTCCAAGGATTTAGAGGTAACTCTAACAACCCTCGTTTAAGCGTGTTGCTAAGTCATTTGGTACAACCTTACTATTGTCACATCTACATACAGTTTGTCTCATTGAAGTAGATTTGCATTGTTCAAATATAGCAGCACCCATACTATTTTCAGCTTTTGGGATGTACAATCTCATATTGAAGTAGATTCCAAGGATTTAGAGGTAACTCTAACAACCCTCGTTTAAGCGTGTTGCTAAGTCATTTGGTACAACCTTACTATTGTCACATCTACATACAGTTTGTCTCATTGAAGTAGATTTGCATTGTTCAAATATAGCAGCACCCATACTATTTTCAGCTTTTGGGATGTACAATCTCATATTGAAGTAGATTTCAAGGATTTACAAGTAATTTTAACGACCCCCATTTGAGCGTGTTGCTAAGTCACTTGGTACAACCTTACTATTCACATCTACACACAGTTTGTCTCATTGAAGTAGATTTGCATTGTTCAAATATAGCAGCACCCATACTATTTTCAGCTTTTGGGATGTANATCTACATAAAGTTTGTCACATTGAAGTAGATTTAAATGTTCAAATACACAGGACCCATAGTATTTTCTGTTTTTGTGATGCACAATCTCATATTGAAGTAGATTCCAAGGATTTAGAGGTAACTCTAACAACCCTCGTTTAAGCGTGTTGCTAAGTCATTTGGTACAACCTTACTATTGTCACATCTACATACAGTTTGTCTCATTGAAGTAGATTTGCATTGTTCAAATATAGCAGCACCCATACTATTTTCAGTTTTTGTGATGCACAATCTCATATTGAAGTAGATTCCAAGGATTTAGAGGTAACTCTAACAACCCTCGTTTAAGCGTGTTGCTAAGTCATTTGGTACAACCTTACTATTGTCACATCTACATACAGTTTGTCTCATTGAAGTAGATTTGCATTGTTCAAATATAGCAGCACCCATACTATTTTCAGCTTTGGTGATGTACAAATGCTATAATGGTAGAATTAGAAGTCATTCTATCAGCCCTCATTTTCGCACGTGCGTTAGCAGGTATCACTTGATCATTCGGCCCAACCCTATTATCGCCGCATCTGCATACAGTTTGGAAAAAATCACAAATTGCCAGTGCATAGTTCTGTGCCTTGGATGAAACGTAGTCCCTCGCTTCTTTGTTAATTACAATAAATATACAAGGGTCTAAAAGCAAACTGATTGCAGCAAACTGGCCAAGAGTGGATTGTAGTTTCATCTTTCTCGGTGTATCATTTCCAGTTAATCGTATAATAATAAGTAAAACCACTGGAAGGAAAGTTAACATATTTTTCAAAGTCAGAACAAGCGACACAAAGGCAGCCTTTAAGTTATTCCTTCTGACAATTGCCGGATGTTTTCTATCATCAACCATGGCTGCTAAGGCTGATCTAAGATCTTTTTGGTACAGTGTATACCCCATCACCCACATATGTAAATTCATGATTAAAATTGTCGTAAGACAGAGAAGGTAGATCGCTGTGAAGAAGTAGAAATCGAATTGAGACAACGCAGCCTTGGATTGCACAAGGGAATGATTTCCGAGGAACCCTAAACAAAATCCAATGACAGCTAAAACCCAGGTTGCCAAGATGGATGTGAAACTTCTTTGATCTGTTATTATAAATTGGTATCTGAGTGGGAATAAGCACGACATATATCGATTGATGTTCAGAAGAATATAGTTCATGAAACTGCAGTTGTGAGTGGCAAGAATAATTTTTGTCATCAGCGTGGTTATTATATTGCAGTTCTTCTTGCGTACTAGGAAACAGTAGCGTAGCCAGGGGGGGGCAAGGCGGGGCGGTCGCCCCCCCCATGTTCAAAAAGTTGGTGTCTGAGAAAAGCCCAAATCTGCAATAAAATCGGCACCTCAGGGGG
>REGM01000019.1:898287-939397 GCA_004194415.1 Aurelia aurita
TACGAAATCAAATCATACGAAATCAAATCATACGAAATCAAATCATACGAAATCAAATCATACGAAATCAAATCATACGAAATCAAATTGAATGTTCATCCAGAATCATCAGTTAAAATGGCTGCTTATATCCTTAATGAAGCTCTTTTATTATGTAAAACTCGAGCTTTCATATGAAATACATGAAAGATATAGCTTTTTGGCTAAAATTACAATATTTTGTAACATACTATTGCTCAAAATGCGGTCTTTCTTGCGGTAATATTATCTTCTCTGTCCTGAATTAATAAAATCACGATCATCCCTTAAATTCATTTGGATGTTGCCACAAATACACAGAAAGAAAATGTGAAGACCATAAATCAAATTTTGGTGATTTTTCAAAAAGTTTAAATTTTCATTGGGTCACCCAATGGCAATTGCTACTCTTCTTACCAATTTTTCATCTTCTGCTTACCTTTCCCCATGGATAGATATTTTGTTGTTCTAATCCAAAACAAACACCAAAGATTCAACCTTCTTTGCTTGTGAATTCCTCGAAATTCTAAACCATGAAATGATATAATTTACAACGAAATGTCTGCTTGATCTGTCCGTACATGTTTAAATTGTAGTGATTTGAACATTGACCAGTGCTATGGAAGTTACAAATGAGCTAAGTGTTAACAGGTAGCAGTAAAAGCAAATGTAGACCCGCAATTGGAAGTCATTATATCGATATTAGCTGCTATGATGAGAACTATTTCTAAATTTCAAGTGTTGCGCAAGGCGATTTCAGCTGCTAGTTTCATCGTTATGTGGTGTATCTCAAAATGCGTAATTATTTTCCATTACCTATCGATGACTTGTCATTTAAATTCATATTATTTTAGCAAGGAACTCTCTTCCGTGTGATATGGCCTATCAAAAAACTGCCAAATCATTTTTCCGACAGAAATTCCGTGACGGAGCCCCTTTAAATACCGACTATTGACCAGCATGCTTTGCGCGAAGTCAGTGATTTTGCCTTCCACAGCCCCACAGTTTCTGACTGTCAGAAAGCAACTGGCGTTTTCTATCCGCGACGTCGTAGCTATTCCGTTACGCAGAAACAACGTTAACGTTGAAGCTGAAGAAATAGTGGATCTCGCCAAGTCTGTTGAGAATAAGGACATTGAGGTCAAGATTTCTGGTCTCATACCAAGGGGTGATGGATTGGAATCTAGGAGATCAAAAGTCAATCATGTTTTGAACGATCTCTGCAAAGAAAATAAAATTGAATTTATGGAGCATTAAAATATTGACCCTGAGAAACATCTCAATAACAGCAAGATCCATTTTAATAGACATGGCGACCAGATTTTTTAAAACAATTTGTTCACATGATGTAAGACCCTCAAGCGCAAGCATTGACTTGAAGAACCTTTAGCTTCACAGTTTGATATAGCTGATGAAAGATCTTCTTTCGCACTAGATGGTGCTCCTCCCCCGGATTTAGCTGATAAAAATCGGCTCTGCGCCTAGCGTGAAACTAGGATTTCGTAAAGGTATGGTCATTGCACGACTCAATGTAAATGGCCTTCCTGCTCTTAAAGATGAGGTGGAAATGCTTTTGAAAGAAAAGGGTATTTATATTTTAACCCTTAACGAAACTAAGATTGATGATAATTGTCCTAGTGACCTTCTTAAAATCGACGGCTACAGATTTGACCGACACGATCGTAATCGGAACGGCGGAGGAGTAGGGTTCTACATTAGCAATACTATTGTGAACATTAATGACATCAAAGAGATAACAACAAGAGATGAAGAATGGTTTGAAGCCAACAAAGGACTGAAGGTATTTGATTAGTGGGCTTTAGGCCTACATTTCTATCTTCATGTTACCTACGATTCTCTTTATTTCCCACCTGACGACACTGAAATACAAGATCTTGACAGAAAATAATCTTTCGTGTAGCTGATGATTTATTCTATATCAACAAAATAAATAACATAACCTCAAGCTTTTTGTTTAGAAACTTGACAATTTGTACAATTTATGAACAGTTTTAGTCAGATTGATTAAAAAAAGGCTCTCTGAAGCGATAGCCTGAACAGATATCTGGTCCAGGTTTTAGGGCAGTAGGCAAAGATAGCTCTGCTAAATAGCGAATATATGCTTCAGCATTTTTCTTAAGTACTTCCTAGAGATAACGGGTTGAAGTAGCAAGCTTTTTAACAAAGAGTCTACAAAGCCAGGACGGCAACGCCAGAACGCCATAATGTATCCTAATGTATCCTAATGTATTGTTCCCATACTTTTCCTTTCACATATTATTCAAAAGGCAATACGAAACCTCCTTCTTCAGTTAAAAGCCCTAACACGATTTTTTTTCTGTGGAGACAAAATCTAAAATGAGTGAGTTCTACTTCGAAGGCCTAGATCTGAAGTACGGAACGACAGAAATCGGATGTCCAAGTTGTGCAGAAGAACAACTTTGTAGTCTCTCAAGGGAAGTAACTTCGCACAAAAAACATGGAATCTTTTGAAGTTGAAGTTCTAAAAAAAAGCAAAATTGCGTTGCAGTTGCCGTCGTGGTTTCGTAAACTCCCTAACTATTCAATAACAAGACGTTGTTTATTAACATTCTTAATTATACAGTAATTAATTTGAATTTACTAAAGCAAGGATATCTGTGGCGATGGCCTGAGTAGATTTTTGGTCCGGGTTTGAGCCAATACCTGAAGATAGCTCTTCCAAATNGTGACCACTGTCTGCACTTTGCATGTGATGCATCAGGGCTCCAAGGGATTCGACGAAAAAGTCATCGATCATACGGGGTCGGAATACTTGACTCGTTACAACGTAGAGCACAATTGATAAATGGGGTAGACTGGCACGTAGTTGCTTCATTTGTGATGCAGGAGGGTGCTGACGTCCTGATACAGCGTCCAATGCTTTAACAATACCTGAAATGTATTTGGAAAATCTTAATAATCATTCGGCATAAGCTGACACGGTGAAATAATATTTAACATGAATGGACCACCACGTTCTTCCAGTGTTCTTCAGGTCTCTAAAAATTCTCGTGACAAATTCATTGATTTTTAGATTTGTCGCAACAATTTTTGGAGACTTGAAGGCAGCCGGATCGAGCCCCACCAGGAGAATTTACTTTTCCAATTGTGGAAGTCCACTCGTCTTAAATAAAATTTAAAATAGGGGCAAACATCTTGTTATTAACAAAGAGCAGCTGCAATTTCAATTGGTCATATCATATTATCTTCTTGGCTCATATTTATACCCTAAATGCCAGAACCAAAAGAAATAAGAAAAACAAAGTAAATTTGTACTTTGATTTTTATTCCATCGTTACTGGTAACAGCCATCTCCACATGGTTTGGTATCCAGAAACTTTTGTCAAAACTTCCTGCGAAATGTTTTTAATTTTACAGTGATCTAGTGGATTGTACAGCGTAGTTCGTGCAAGTTGTAGGTAGAATATAGTCCACATGCTACTTGGTGAAATTTAACATGTTCATATACCAACAACTTAACATAACATGAAACAAATACCTATGATAGGTTGACCTGGACGAAATCTATGACTTATAACGACCACCATTTTTTTCTTCAAATTAAATACAAGCCTCTTTGTCAAGATTTTGCTTCAGTACTTCAGTTCCTTCAGCAATTCAATTTTGTTTTCTTGATAACAATTATGACAGGTTCTTGTGTTTTGACGGCAGCATAAAAATTTAGCTCTTTTTCAAAAAATTTCCTGCGGCCAAAAATCTCTCCAAAAATTTACCGGGAACAGAGTTCCCCTGTTCCCACACTTTATCGGCCTCTGGGCTCAGTAACATATGTAAAGAGTTCAGTGGAGTTCAATTGAATTAAATCATTTTTAAAAAGTTCAAAAAGACCTACAGTAGCTTGAATTAAAGAATACTAATTTCAAAACTTCGAATATGAAATTTTGTTGTAAATTCTCTGCTTCTGGCATTAATCCAATATTTTCAAATTACTCTAAGAGTTGTCATCCGGGATGATTGGAGCTTAAATAAGTATAAAAATCATGAAGTAATGATTAAGGCCCCAATTCACACTGCTCCGTTTTTGTTATTATCAGTTTTTGATGCATCCAAGCTACCCGCTCACATTGCTCCGTATTTGTGCAAAAGCGGAGGGAAAACACCCGTTTTTCTCCGTTCACATTGATCCGCCTGATTACAAAAACGGAACAATGTGAAAGGGACATAAGAAAGATCAAGATCTCACCAGAAATAACAGTGGGCACTTGTTTCAGCATTGTAGAGACCACTAATTCAAGGCATTGCTTGAGATACAACATAGCCTGTGCATCAGCTTTGGTATTACTTTTTGATGCAGTCTTTCTGCTATCACGTTCAATGTAGGTAACTATCTTTGCGTGACAGCATTCAAGAAGAGCGCTAAGCGATTTGGAAGTAATCTCAGCGACGAAAAGATAAACTTTGCCTCTCAGAACCAAAGATGGGCTTTCAAGGATCCGAACAACTTTGGTAATTACGTTAGCATCTTGAGAAATCCGTTTAAAATGTGTTGCATTTGACAGCAATGTTATCGACATCGTTAACATGGATTGCTGNTTTGCCTCTCAGAACCAAAGATGGGCTTTCAAGGATCCGAACAACTTTGGTAATTACGTTAGCATCTTGAGAAATCCGTTTAAAATGTGTTGCATTTGACAGCAATGTTATCGACATCGTTAACATGGATTGCTGTACTCGGTTGCTTCCAGCGAATAGTGTTTTGATTACTTCATCCATTCCAACCCTTTCCACAACATGTTGGAAGATTGTACTGGAATGCATCGTGAGACGGCAAAGTGCTGAGATAGCTGTATGCTTTTCTGCATCTGTGATAGCATGGCTGAATAATCTCCACAGGCTCTAAAAAAGTAAAAAGAGTACAGCGTTCTGAATGTTATAAACGGGGTGATATAAAAATGACCTATCAACTGAATACTACATTGCCAATGGCAGTCAACCACTTTCGAATATTCAAACAATTAGGCGCAGTTCTGGGGGTCCAGCTAAATCTATTGCATGTCTTTGTAGTTCTTTTGTTTATTTTTCCTTAAAAAAAGCAATCAAATAATAACAACGACATTTGATTTTGCTTCAACTGAATACTACATTGCAAATTGCAGTCAACTACTTTCGAATATTCAAACTATTAGGCCCCGTCCTGGGGGTCCAGCTAAATCTATTGCATGTCTTTGTAGTTGTTTTGTTTATTTTGCCTTAAAAAAGCAATTAAATAATAACAACGACATTTGATTTTGCTTCAACTGAATACTACATTGCAAATTGCAGTCAACCACTTTCGAATATTCAAATTATTAGGCCCAGTTCTAGGGGTCCAGCTAAATCTATTGCATGTCTTTGTAGTTCTTTTGTTTATTTTTCCTTAAAAAAGCAATTAAATAATAATAATAATGATATTGATTTTGCATGTGGAGCGATTCCAAATTTGTATTCACTGGAGAGCAGCATTTAGGTTTGTTCTGTAAGCAGCAAAGAAGTTCCAATAAGAAAGTAGCAAACCTTAAAAATGCATAGAATTGTTTGCTGTTCACTCAACTTAAGCCTGGTTTATATTAGGTCGTTGCAGTCGCTAAAGTCGCTGGGGTCGTTGGGCGAACGACCCAAAACTCCCAAAAGACTGAATGTGAACGGCAAAAACTCAGTCGTTGTTGTCGTCAGGGTCATTGGGGAGCTTAATTTCGCTGTTCACATTCAGTCTTTTGGGTGTATTGGGACGTTTGTTCCAGCGACCTCAACGACTCCAGCGACTTCAACGACCTAGTATGAACCAGGCTCTATTTATTAGAGACTTGGTTCATCGACCACAGTGTTAATATTGAGTTGTTTATGTCAGAAGTCCCAGTGGACGTGCTTGTACGTTCTTTCAAGGATATATTTTTATTTTTATCTATCCTTCAATATAAACGAGCATGCAGCAGCACCTATTTTTCGTGCTATATGGCGGTTTATCAGACTATGAACTGTGATTGATCGATTCGTTAAATGAGAATACTTTACTGTACTCAAACAAATGTTTCTTTAATTTGCCCTGGTTTTGAATGCTGTACGCTACCTAAATATGCTATTATTTCCCTAACCGCCCTTAGGAAAAATGCAAAGTCAATGTGCAAACCAACAAGTAGCTAAAGACAGACGAGGTAGACTCCGGTAGACTGATATGAACAGCGATTTCTTTGAATCGATATGAAAACTAAAAGAACGCAAGCAAAAATATACGTAGGAGGTTGTGAGATATCTCGAAATCGAAGTTGGCCTATCAGACGTACTTAATACTTTGGTGCAGTTTTGAGTAACAATAAACAATAAAGTTTCAAATGGCGACGACAAATTTACAACAAGAACAACGCTTAAACGCTTGCTGTCTATTCGAGCATTTATTCAACAACTGATGATGGACATTGGATGTCTGATACATGTTTTGTAAATTGAAATTCGTCGTTTTTATTGTGAGATTTCTCACGCACGTGATAGTGTCACAGAATTTTGGACAATACATTTTGGACTACAGTGCAAACGAAGGTACATGTAAATAGATGGGCGCATGGTAAGAGTTTCCAGTTGCGTCATCTTTAGTGCAGTCGTCTATCGTATTGGACTGTAGAGTAGATTATTTTAGCGTAGAGTTGCAACGTAGTATGGTTGTAACGTAGTTGAACTGGTTTATGAGAAAAAAATGGTAAATGTTTTGAGGCAGCCAGCAGGCAAGATTTACTTACATGAGCTACTTCCTTTGTAACAAATTTCTTGCAATAACGCCCTGCAGTTGTTGCGATGTTTTCAATAATTTTTGCTGCAGTATGCTGGACTGTGACATCTTCCCCTTGTTGTAAACACCTTGCCACTATTGTGAATGATGCCCCTGTGAACCAAATTTAGAGTCATTGCTTAGACCTCACAAACATGAAACCAGTACAAAACGAAACATAAGATCCTTTTGGATGATTACAAAGTCTGTCCTGACCTATGATCGTGCAATCGGGACTTTAGCTTATGAAGGGTTTCTGATGCCTCAATGCGGGTCGACTTCTAACTTAGAGCCTGTTGTGTGAAATGAAACACACTGTGAACTAAAATTTGTCCGTATTCATTTCACGCCGGTCTCAAGTTATTTTCATACTGGTACTGTGTAAACGCAACGCTAAAACGGTGCGATTTCATGTATTTTTTCACTTCGTACCAGTATTGTGCAAAAACTTAAATCAGAAGAAAATGAGGATAAACAAATGAGGGCAATGACAAAAAAAGAAAACAGAAGATTGATTAAGAAATGAGGAAAGGTAAATGCAAAAGGTGAGGTTTACAGCAAAAGAACCGAGATTTGATTAGTATAGAGTTAGCTCTGCTCTGATCGGAGTGATCTACGTCCTGAAGGAAGATAAAACATTTAAAAATAATATCAGGACTCATTTCAGGTACATTAGAGAATGTATAAGAACTAGTTGTTGTGATCTTTTAACATGGCGTTACTAACTAAAGTAGCAGGAAGTAAAACAGTAAAAAACTATCCTACATCAATTCAAGAATTACAGGAAGGTTCAATCGACTTTGGCAAATTTTTTGAGTGAAAATAAACTAGTAACTTTTGTGTAATGTCTTGGGAGATGCAAATTAATTTCTTCTCTTTGTAACTTTAATCTTCCTTTTGGCGTATGAAAAATACACTTAACCAAACACTAATTAGAGTATGATGTCTTTGCTACCATACAGTAGAAGCACAGAAGAAATGTCCTATTTCAACTACAAGTAAAAATAAACACCTGAATTGCTAATTTATGATGTACTTCTACTGCACAAACCTGGTGCATCCCAGTTGGAGATTCTCTTATCTTCACCCTCCTCTTGTGTAGCGGCATAGAACAGAAATTCTCCAAGTGCAGGCAATAACACCATTTTTAATTTGGTGATGCAAAGATTGTCTCGAATCGATTCAGTTAAAGCACTGAATATTTCCATCATCTTCAATTCTGGTGATATGTATGTTGCAGAACAGGCCAGTCTTCCCAATAAGTGCCCTATGAAATGAAAAAAATCCGCTGCATCACCCTCTATTTATTGAATTTCACATCCTATCAAGAGATGGGGGGGGGATGCAAGAATGAGCTCTGAGAAAACAATCACTGGGTGGAGGATATTTTTTACACCTCCAACAGAACTTACTGATTGGGTTTTCCATCTGTCATTGAAATTGCTAGCAGAAGCAGCAACTGCAAGTTATTCCACAGGGGGTCCAGGGGTATCCCCTTACGAGTACCCTAGTTTTTGTTTCTTTGCTTCCCTGTGATCCGGATTAAAAAACAACAACTGTGTAATTCGGGATGTCCTCATCTTTTTAATGTGAGATCTTTGTTCTCATTGATTGCGGTTTAAACTCGCGGTTTCTTCAAATCCTGCACCTCGTATGGTTGGAAAAGACAGGTAAACTGCAACGATGACGTAACCCGATCTCGAATTACACAGGTGTTGTTTTCATAATCCGGATCACAGGGAAGAAAAGAAACAAAAACTAGGGTACTCGCAAGGGATACGCCTGGACCCCCTGTGGTTATTCCTGATAAATACTGTACAGTAAAGGCCTTGCACACATTAACATGGTTTTCCTGCCTAAGAATTCTCTCTGGTTTCTTAAGAATGCTTCTTAGAAAAAAATTCACAGTCTTTCATATGAATTCTTATCATAATGTGTAGAATTCTTGAAAAGTCTTAAGAATTCTTGTCATGTTAATGTGCACAAGGCGTGGAACTGTAAATCTTAGACAGACAAAATTTTCTTGGTGTCAAACACTAGGACATGCTCTAAGAAAAATGTGAATCTCTATTTGAGATCATACTTCAGGGCCCTCGTTGATAACAGCACTTACAGTACAGTGTTAAAGAGGTTTACCCTGTGTAAACATTGTTCTTATTACTTTGAAAAACCAAAATATTCCAAAATAACTCAAATACATTTTGCCGTACCTGCTCTCATTTTCAGTTCTTGTGATGCAGAATTTTTCAAATCATTCAGCAAAAACGTTGTGAAATTCTTTTCCAGAAGCATATTTGCAACCTTTTCGTGATGTGCGATGCTGTACACATATGCAAGGATGTGCAACCTTTGTCTTTGTGTTACTCCTCCATCAGCACCTTTTTGTCCACTGTTTTGTGATGACATCCCTTCAGTTATCATTTGAACATGTAACTCAGTTTCTTGTTTCGTCAATGAATGCAATCTATCTGTTTTAAGAGCGGCAAATGGTATCTGATGTGGATCCCATTTTGGTAGTTTCTGCTTTTGGATCTTGGGATTGTCAATTATTGGGCTTACTTCTATATCACTAGGATGGTAAAGAAGGTCAATTAGATTTAGGCTGATGCCACAATCTAAAGAATTTTCTTCTTTACTTGCAGGGTCAACAACTGAACTATGACTGATGTCAGCAGATCTGTCAGTTCTTCTCTTTGAATGCCTGCTGAGAGAATAACTTTCTCTTTCTTTACTGACAGACATCGACAGATCCAAAGATGCTTTTCCAATATTTCTTAGATCTAACACTGCTAATCCCTTACCAAGTAGACCACCCAATTTGCTCTCTGTTTGGTTAGATGCCAAACTATCATCTACAACTGATTGGTNGCTTTTGGATCTTGGGATTGTCAATTATTGGGCTTACTTCTATATCACTAGGATGGTAAAGAAGGTCAATTAGATTTAAGCTGATGCCACAATCTAAAGAATTTTCTTCTTTACTTGCAGTGTCAACAACTGAACTATGACTGATGTCAGCAGATCTGTCAGTTCTTCTCTTTGAATGCCTGCTGAGAGAATAACTTTCTCTTTCTTTACTGACAGACATTGATAGATCCAAAGATGCTTTTCCAATATTTCTTAGATCTAACACTGCTAATCCCTTACCAAGTAGACCACCCATTTTACTATCATCTACAACTGATTGGTCTTCTGGAACATGGTCCTTGAAGGGTGAGTCTTGATTTGCTTGATTTGCTTCTTTCAACAAGGTGTTAGTTTTCTGGGCAATAGGTTTTGTGCTTCTCACAGTCCTTATGCTGCTTCCATGGGAATCTGCTAGCTGCCAAGCATTTGTAAGATCTTTCACATCACTGAGACTTTCATTTGCTAGATGATCTAATGCTCCCTTCCAGAATTCATGCTTACAAATTTCAGGCAAACTCAATCGTTGTGATGGGTCTTTGACTAATAATTCTCCAAGGAGTGACTTGAGGCTGTCAGTAGCTACTATGGCAGAGTTTCCACTTTTTTGAATGGGAACAGGGAGATCTTTTGAAATAATCTTTGATAGCAGCTCTTCAAACTGCGTCGCCACGTAAGGTGGTGTTCCTGCAAAGCATTCAAAAATCAAGCATCCAAGTGACCATAAATCACTGTATTTAGAGTGTGGCGCTCCTTGTAGAACTTCTGGTGCAACATAAAATGGCAGTCCTCTTACGAGACGTTTTGAAAGTCTCTCATCTTCTAACATGCCACCTTCAAAGTCAATGTCTTCATGATAATCATCAAACTCATCTTGCTCCCCTTCAACTTTAGCAAGTGTGAAGTTGCTCAGCTTCAAAACACCAGATCCATCAAGGATAACTTTTGATGGTGTCAAGTCACAATAGATAATATCTTGTGAATGCAAATAAAACAGGGACTCAACAATATCTCTGCCAAATTTTCTGATTGTTTCTTCTGGCAAGCAACCATCTTGTGCTAAGATTGTCTCCAAAGATATTCCACTGCATAATTCTACAACCAGCCATAAGTGATTTGATGTCTCATACCATTCAAAGAAGTTGACAATATTTTTGTGATTCAAATTGTGGCTGATTCTAACGTAGTTTTGGAGGTCTTCTCGTTTTGTTTTGTCAACACAGTGAATTGCAAAGTAGTTGGTCGTTCCCTTCCTCCTACCTTTGTACACTATTCTCTGCTCTCCACGGCCAAGTTCGTCATACAGCACGAAGTTTTCCATGTCTTCTAGCAAACGTCCTGGGACATCCTTACTTTGTTTGTCTCCATAAAACTGGTCTGCAAATGTATTACCAAATGTTTGAACTTTGTTGCTGTTGCTGATATCAGCTACCATTTTTAGATAGTCTCTTTTCTATGATATATTATTTTGGCGGGAAGCTGGAACCGAGGCTTGCCAATCAAAAATGTCTGCCAAAATGTGGAAAAGAACACTTTTAGGCCTGAAAGAAACGCAATTTTTGGCTGTCAACAAATCGGTTTTACGCTGCATTTGTTCTTGCCCTTTGCTGCAAAACAAAGACAAATACTCACTAAAGAATATTGGAGCAAATAAGCCTCGATCTTGGGGGTAAGTGATGAATGAAAACCACAGTATAGTATTTATATATGACATGAGTGTTAGTGTTCTGTTAAAACAAGGTAGGGTACCCAGTCCCAGGTACCTATTTTTGAATCTTTCTGTGTGATTTTAATTAACACAATAATACTCACCACCTGTGTGCAGACCGCGTGTGCATAACCCTTCTTGTTGTCATACATTGTGGCCAGATTGGAAAGTTTGCCAAGTGCACGGGGGATTTGTGGGGGATTTTTCATTTAGAAGCACAGTGAAATTAGAAGTGCGTGGAGGATTAATCCCCCGCGCATGTCAAACTTTCCAATGTGGCATTGTGGGGTATGTGTGTGACCAAACTTTTCCATAAAATCATTTTAGTTCACTTCATTCATTATTTGGCAAGCAGGTAGGTAGACACCTAGAAAAAAGTGATAACAAGCTGGAGTACATAATAAAATCCATGCAGAACTTGTTCTACAACATATCCAAAAGCTGCAAAATCTGTTCTAGAGAAAAAAGCCAGGGTGCATTCCATATTTAAATTCCATGCGGAAGACTAAGAGGTTGTGCCGTTAAAAAGTCATTTACGCCAGGAAAACAACAGATCTTTTGAATTTGCAATTAAATTACAATATCAATAATTTTATATTGTTTCTATCAGATTTTCACACCACTATGCCAAGGATATTTCTTTTCCGCGCCGAAGATCTTCAGGCCTAAGTGCATGGAATACACTCTGGGAAATAAGGGGATTAGTCATATATCAATTATGTCCCCGCTTAGCATCATTCTGAGGTTAATGGGTGGGGGTCAACAACCATGGCGCTAAAAATAAACATTATTTGCATCAATTTTCATATCATTTTCTACCCTGAACCCATTTCCACACGATCTGCTCGGTCGGAGACTTTTCTTTAAATCATGGTTGGATCACCGAAGGAGTTAGGGCTGGTACTTCCCCTGCCCTTCTTGTTAGGCCTACAGTTAGTCTTTTATAGGCCTTTTATCGGTTTTGAATGGACCGACGCTAAGTTAGCATTGGAATGACGCTGAGCGGGGATGAAATCAATATATGACTGACCCCTAAGTTAAGCAGCATTAATAAGTAAGGTAAGATTTCTTCCTTTTTAAGACCGTAAAAAGTGTATAAGAATTGTGATAACCACACAATTGGATGGTAGATTATTATGATAAAGCACTTTTTGGTCACATTGATCACTGACAATTTTTTATGACCGGTTAAAATTTGAGTGCCATGCCCCCCCCCCCCTCGGCTGTTATTCTAAACAAGACCTTAATTTCACAGGCTTCTTGTCATCAAATTATTTCCTGTTCAATTCTTGTTCTTGGAATTATTTCACATGGTAGTCACTTTTCAAACATTTAGTCATACTGTACTGTATGTGTCTTGTAATAACCACAGGGAGCTTATGGAGTCTATTACTTTTCTTTCGTTAGTAGGTTGTCATTGTCTACCCCTGCCCTAGACTTTTAGAACCCATTCACACGTTTAATCAAACTGGTACACATTAGCCCAAAGTAGATGCANAATTTAAAATTTGTGGTTGCCCCCCCCCCCCCCCCCCCTCGGCTGTTATTATAAACAAGACCTTAATTTCACAGGCTTCTTGTCATCAAATTATTTCCTGTTCAATTCTTTTCTTGGAATTATTTCACATGGTAGTCACTTTTCAAACATTTAGCAATGAATTGTCATACTGTACTGTATGTGTCTTGTAATAACCACAGGGAGCTTATGGAGTCTATTACTTTTCTTTCGTTAGTAGATTGTCATTGTCTTCTCCTGCCCTAGACTTTTAGAACCCATTCACACGTTTAGTCAAACTGGTACATATTAGCCCAAAGTAGATGCATCTGGGTCGGACCCCGTGTAAACGTAAAATATTTTAGGATCAATCCCCTGGTGACACTCTTATAGGTGAAAAACAACACAACTTCCTTGCCATCTCAAGACATTTTCATTTTCATTAAGATTTTGACTAGTTCAAATGCAGTTGCAATATTGTTGCTGGCTGCTAGTCATATACAGTAATCACTTCACAAAACCAAAAGGCAATATTGATTGCAGGGAAAACAATTTTATTTGTATGTCTTTTAATGTTTCAGAAAATATTAACACTATTCTATCTTTGTTTTCAGGCAAAGGATAGCTCCAAATTTTACAAGTATGTACTTGTAAAATTTTACAGTATTAGACTGATTACATGAGTCTCAGTTTTCCGCATTGAATTGAATGATAGTTATGGCTTCAAACTGTACAGTACCGTACAGTATATCTCAAAACAACACAACTTCAGTTATGCCGTATATCTCAAAACTTTGTGATCTCAAACAAATTTTCATTTCCCTTGAGAGTTCAAGATAGTGAGGTTCAACTGTATTGGCAATCCTGGTGACAATTTGTGGGAAAACTTTGCGTAATTAGAGATATAAGTGCAACATTCTGTAAAGGCTGGTTTCCAGTCAGTGGAATTTTCTGAGTGGGTGGAAATTCTTTTGTTTATGACAGAAAATGTCGCTTTGCAATTGAATAGAAATTTAAGGTTGAATGACTTTTGATTGTGTAAAATTCCGCGCGCTCGGAGAATTCCACTGACTGGGAATCAGCCTACAGTAGAAGCTATCTTAAAAAAAGTGTATTGCAACTTAATAAACTTTTCATGGAGGAACTGATGAAAGTTATGCTCAATTTCTTTCAACTGATTGCCAATTAAAACTCTTCATGTTTAAGTAATTGTGAATCTTCATGATTTCTTTTCTTATAGAATCAGGTGGCAGTAAAAGCTTTCCTGTAGCTGTTTTTCAGCTGCCAAAACAACGGCAAGGTGAAGCTGAATTACAAAAAAGTTCACGACATCAGTCAATGATTGAAAATGCCCTGCAAGATGCCATTGAATCTGTTCTGTTTTCCGGGGGTTTCAATGATCTCCTGGCTGGTTCTCTTATTGAAATAACAAAGGTAAGTGCAGCAGTCTCAACATGACCAATGACGACATCATCAGGCTTCTTTGATATTACAATATTTTTGTTTTGAGGAATAGACGATAATGCTAAAGATGGCGGTGAGGAAATTTTTACCAAGATGCATCAGCTTTTTGGTAGAATTCCTTTAGAATCGTTAAAAATTCTCAACTGGAACGCAATTCATCTTGGAGGAAAGTTCCTCCTCACCACCATCTTTAGTGATATCATCTACAGTATTAACACAAAGTCGTTCTTTCCGAGTCAAATTTGCCATTTTCAAATTATGCCTGCAGAATCTGTGTCTTTTTCGTGTAAACAGGAGGCCTATCTGTGACAATTTTGCGCCGTTTCAAATTGTACCGGCATCGTGTGAACATTGTCTTGGTCTTTTATTCGAATTTTTTGTTTTAGGTTGATCTTTCGCCAAATTTTTCAAGTGCCACTGTATACTGGCGATATGATGTTGTTGAAAATGGACCACCAGAGGTAATTTTTGCAAATATATACCCAAGCATCTGTCTGAAGTAACTATATCGCTGTTTTACAAGCCACAACATTTCATACGGTCTGATTACTTTTCCGTGTCCTAACTTACACCTATCAGTGCGACCTTCTCGACTTTTTTGGCCTCGTACGAGGGAAGAATTTTATGAAATTCGTTCACTGATACAGTCTTTAAGACATAAGATAACCTCAGCCTAATATTTTGAGATGGAACTCGAATTGTGAGTTAATTACTTCAAGATCGATTGAGAATGTTGTGTAATAATTTGCTTGTATTGGGTGAATAAAAAATGGCAGCCATCCTGCCAAACAAATTGCAAATTTTTACTTTCGTTAATTTAGCTCCAAAGAAGCCTTGATTGTAGTGAATATAAGGTCTTATCTGTTTAACCACAAATATAGTCTTCTTTTCATCAGTGTCGTTTAGTCGTTTTGACATTTCCTTTATACAAGGTATATTTAGCATTCTCTTGTTGTACCGCTTGCAGTCTCAGAGGTGCAGATTTATGGTATCTACCGGGTGTCTCAGAAAACATACCCCTGTTTGTGTCACTGTACAACAAATCCAAAAGCTATTATCGTAATTATTTGTCGATAAATGTAATTCAGATGCTTCAATTTAGACTTTGATTGAAACCCCATGCAAATCGGTCTGAAACTTGCTGATTTATCAAAACTTCAACTTCAAAAGTAGGCCAAAAAAGTTTAAACCAGAGCTTCTGATGAAGTAACAACGAAGATTGATTTAGACAATGCATCAATCCAAGTGAAAATTGCTTCGTCGCGAATAAGGAAAGTCCCGTACCACCTCCAAACCATATGACCAGAACAGATTGGTGATAATTTGTCTCGTTACTTTTTAAAGTGAAATGTCAAATTTACATTTACAAATTTAGAAGCTGATTTTAATTTATCTCTCATTGAAAATATGCGATTTACCTTGTGAGATACACTTATCTCTGTTTCAATTCCATTGAAATTTGCAGCTTTCGTATCTTGTAAATTGTCTTGGTGCTCCTGGTTGCTTCAGTTTAGGGTTTGATTTTGACATAGAACTTTTTTGAGGATTGAAATTATGATAAATCAGCGAGTTATTGACCCATTGTGACAGGATTTTCATCAAAGTTTAAGTCGAGGCCTCTGAAATTACTTTTATTGAAAAACTTTGTTGATAATGATTCCTAGGTTCACTGTGAATTGATTCAAAGGGGGGTATTTATTTCTTAGACACAGATAGAATCCAGGAATCCTTCATTGAAGCCTTTTTTTCGCAGAAGTTTTGTTCAATGATAATCATCCTCAACCATCAGCCTAACAAATTATCTTTAAAAATTTTTTAAACAAGCTTGTTTTCTTTCATTTTGTAGGATGAAGTTGTGGAAGCTCTGGATCAAAACGTTGATTTGATAAGGTAATTATCTTTCATTGAACTCGTTAAGAAAATAAAGATTAGTCTAAGACGGGATTTTGTGGTCTTACGAATTGCGTGATGTTGGATACAGGATAGGAAAAAGAATAGAAGATTAAATTGAGGTTAGCATCAATCATCTTCAGAGGCCGATAAAGTGTGGGAACAGGGGAACGCCGTTCCCAGGAAACTTTTGGCAAGATTTTTAGGCCGCAGGAAATTTTTTGAAATACAGGCTAAATTTTTATGCTGCCGTCAAAACACAAGAACCTGTGATAATTGTTATCTAGAAAACAAAATTGAATTGCTGAAGTAATTTTAATTAAGCAGAATCTTGACAAAGAGGCTTGTATTTAGAATTTGAAAAAGATTTGTCGTTATGATAAGTAATAAAGTTCGTCCAGGTCAGCCTATCATCGAGCTTTTCAGTTGCACCTTGAGCTCTTCAGTTGCACAGTTTAAACCTTAAGTTGTTGGTTTATGAAAATGTTAAATTTCGCCAAGTAGCATGTGAACTATATTCTATTTACAACTGGCACGNCTCTTATTGAAATAACAAAGGTAAGTGCAGCAGTCTCAACATGACCAATGACGACATCATCAGGCTTCTTTGATATTACAATATTTTTGTTTTGAGGAATAGACGATAATGCTAAAGATGGCGGTGAGGAAATTTTTACCAAGATGCATCAGCTTTTTGGTAGAATTCCTTTAGAATCGTTAAAAATTCTCAACTGGAACGCAATTCATCTTGGAGGAAAGTTCCTCCTCACCACCATCTTTAGTGATATCATCTACAGTATTAACACAAAGTCGTACTTTCCGAGTCAAATTTGCCATTTTCAAATTATGCCTGCAGAATCTGTGTCTTTTTCGTGTAAACAGGAGGCCTATCTGTGACAATTTTGCGCCGTTTTCAAATTGTACCGGCATCGTGTGAACATTGTCTTGGTCTTTTATTCGAATTTTTTGTTTTAGGTTGATCTTTCGCCAAATTTTTCAAGTGCCACTGTATACTGGCGATATGATGTTGTTGAAAATGGACCACCAGAGGTAATTTTTGCAAATATATACCCAAGCATCTGTCTGAAGTAACTATATCGCTGTTTTACAAGCCACAACATTTCATACGGTCTGATTACTTTTCCGTGTCCTAAATAACACCTATCAGTGCGACCTTCTCGACTTTTTTGGCCTCGTACGAGGGAAGAATTTTATGAAATTCATTCACTGATACAGTCTTTAAGACATAAGATAACCTCAGCCTAATATTTTGAGATGGAACTCGAAGTGTGAGTTAGTTACTTCAAGATCGATTGAGAATGCTGTGTAACAATTTGCTTGTATTGTGTGAATAAAAAATGGCAGCCATCCTAGCCAAACAAATTGCAAATTTTTACTTTCGTTGAATTTAGCTCAAAAGAAGCCTTGATTGAAGTGAATATAAGGTCTTATCTGTTTAACCACAAATATAGTCTTCTTTTCATCAGTGTCGTTTAGTCGTTTTGACATTTTCCTTTATACAAGGTATATTTAGCATTCTCTTGTTGTGCCGCTTGCATTCTCAGAGGTGCAGATTTATGGTACCCACAGGGTGTCTCAGAAAACATACCCCTGTTTGTGTCACTGTACAACAAATCCAAAAGCTATTATCGTAATTATTTGTCAATAAATGTAATCCAGATGCTTCAATTTAGACTTTGGTTGAAACCCCATGCAAATCGATACGAAACTCGCTGATTTGTGAAAACTTCAACTTCAAAAGTAAGCCAAAAAGTTGAAACCAGAGCTTCTGATGAAGTAACAACGAAGATTGATTTAGACAATGCATCAATCCAAGTGAAAATTGCTTCGTCGCGAATAAGGAAAGTCCTGTACCGCTTCCAAACCATATGACCAGAACAGAGTGGTGATACTTTGCCTCGTTACTTTTTTAAGTGAAATGTCAAATTTACATTTACAAATTTAGAAGTTGATTTTAATTTATCTCTCATTGAAAATATGCGATTTACCTTGTGAGATACACTTAATCTCTGTTTCAATTCCTGTGAAAATCCCAGCTTTTGTATCTTGTAAATTGTCTTGGTGCCCCTGGTTGCTTCAATCTAGGGTTTGATTTTGACTTAGACCTATTTTGAGGATTGAAATTATGATAAATCAGCGAGTTATTGACCCATTTTGACAGGATTTTCATCAAAGTTTAAGTCGAGGCCTCTGAAATTACTTTTATTGAAAAACTTTGTTGATAATGATTCCTAGGTTCACTGTGAATTGATTCAAAGGGGGGTATTTATTTCTTAGACACAGATAGAATCCAGGAATCCTTCATTGAAGCCTTTTTTTCGCAGAAGTTTTTTTCAATGATAATCATCCTTAACCATCAGCCTAACAAATTATCTTAAAAATTTTTAAAACAAGCCTGTTTTCTATGGTTGCCGAAAAGTAGCATTATTCAATAATTTTGCATTCGTATTCAATAAATTCACGTTCATATTCAATGAAAGAACCATCAGCCTAACAAATTATCTTTAATAATTTTTAAAACAAGCTTGTTTTCTTTCATTTTGTAGGATGAAGTTGTGGAAGCTCTGGATCAAAACGTTGATTTGATAAGGTAATTATCTTTCATTGAACTCGTTAAGAAAATAAAGATTAGTCTAAGACGGGATTTTGTGGTCTTACGAATTGCGTGATGTTGGATACAGGATAGGAAAAAGAATAGAAGATTAAATTGAGGTTAGCTTCAATAATATCAGAACACAGGGAAACAAGGAAAACCAGGCACAACAACAACAACCTTCACGGGCATAGGGACACAGGGAGAAATGGGCAAAGGGACACAGGGAAGAAACAATTTTTTGTAGGAATAACTACCGCGTTTCTTAACGCCCATGGTCAAATGCTATGAAAGATTCTTTCTTTACTATATGAATTTGATTAATCAGTTAACGTTCTTCTTTAAACATAAATGGGTAATGGTGAGATTCATTGACTGAAATCGCATCTCAACGACCCTGTGGTTCAAGAAATTACCAGCATAGGTTCCAAATCTTTAAAAAGATTGTTGTACAATTCTATGACCTATTTCTTTGAATTGATTTGCTTGAAAGAAACTTTAGCTACTTTGCTATAATTTTGGAATTTTCCGAAATGCTCAATATTTCCCAAAATTACAGCGTATTTTATATTTCAACTCATTTGAGGATGTGACGTTATCAAATTTTTAAATTGTAAACTAGAAGAGTGAAAATTTTTTGCTTGATACTACATTGTAGACATTCATAAACTATGGTTTTCTTGAAAATTATTCTGTGTTTCTTCAAAAAGTTTAGAAATTATGATGGTTTTAAGTTTTTTCATAACGTTTTCTTGAATTCTTAAAAAGAAGACAAAACTTCTCTAGGTTTGAAAATATTGAAGATTTCAGAAAAGTTCAACGGTAGAATTATGGCAAAGTAGCTAAAGTTTCTTTCAAGCCATTCATTCAATTCAAAGAAATATGTCATTGAATTTTGCACTAATGTTTTTAATAATTTGGAACCTGTGCTGAAATTACCAGTTGAGTAAGTGAGAGCTCCGTGTGTTCGATTAGCGATAAAGCGCAGATCTGTCATTCGATTGTGTTGATTAAAATTTGTATGTGTAGCAGAAGGAATTGATTAAGCATACATGTGATTTTCGATGGTTTTCCTCAATTCCTGTGGTCGCAATAAAAGATTTTCTTCGAAATTTCCATCTCGAAGAAATGCAAAATTGTGCAAAAGCACTTCATCAAATAACAGCTGTAAAACTTTTAACAGAGTAAAATAAAAACACTGCTATAAAAGAAGCAAGAGAATTTTCAAAAATTCACAATTCTTGTTTATCAAACGACATCAACGAAAATAGGCAGAAGTCAACTCAATGGCGTCAGCAAACTATTTTCGCGGGTTGTTTGGTTATAGCTAGGACCAAACTCATTTTATTTTGAATTTACTCAAAGCGGTCGCAACAAAGACAAATTCTTTGGGTGCTCAATCGGTGCGAGGCCGCGCTACATACAAACATTTTACCAACACAATCGAATCACAGGTTTTTGATTTATTGCAGATCCAACATACGGAACTCTTTTTATTCACCCAGTAGAATATTAAAGTCTGTCTCATGTTAGATGTCACATGAGATTTGCGATAACGCAAAATCAATCATGCAAAACACTTCAATTGTTTTTATTCGCGGACATTTTCACGTGAGATCTAATTTGAGACTGACGTTAGATCCTCCTGAAAACAAGTATAGGAGTGGATATCCTTCAAAATTTGCCAATGACCAAGACCCTGTTTACATGAATCTGAGAGAATTTGAAAGTGGCAAACAATTTCTTTATAATTATTGCCACTAAGTTCAACCTTGGCATTTCAGTAATCAGATTTTCGTAGACCAATATTTGCTTACATTTTGTGTTATTCTAACACACAGTAATTTCTTGGATATTTTAGTAGCAAATTCTATTCTCAAAATGTTATACCATCGAATAAGTGAGCGAAAGTTGGAAGGATCTTTGTTATTTAGCGTGTTTTATATTTTGTTTTAGGAATATGCTACCGGCGTACCATTCAATGACACATACACCTTATGTAACTTTCATCAGAGATCTGCGAATGGAAAAAGAGCAAGAATTGGATAAAGTATTTTCAGAGATAAACAAGTTGAAGACGTAAAAATGGTAAATAATGTTGATTTAGACTTTCATTGTTACAATATTATGTAAATATCTGCACACAAGTGCACACAATTATTGCTACAATTATTTTGACTGCATTGAAAATACTAGGAAAGGGGCAGGGGGGTCAAATATGACAGCGAATCTTACCCGCTAAAATACAATAGGATGCTGCAATAAAGTGCCAAATAGTTTTCGTTAATCCGTAAATTAACGGAAACTGAGTCGACGCAATAGCTGACGAAATACTGGAGATACACGTTGTAGGTGCTTTTGTTTCGGTATTCTCGCATTTTCGATGATTGCACTGAGATCTCTACAAACTCCACCGAGATTGCATTAGACTGCCCCTACTTGATTTAGCCAAACAACTAAAACTTAATACTGTATCAAAGGCACATTCTCTGAAAATATGTAAATTTAATCATTCTAACCATCTATTTAAGTTAACTGGATGGGCCAAAAAAGTTTAAGTGTCTGAAAATTCATAGTACCTAGAGTTGATGATGAATGGTTGGGGACAAATCGAATTCTGTTAGTTAACCGAAAGACTGAAGTTTTTCGCGATTTTTCTCTTCATTATTTGAGCACTGAAAATATAGGTAAGATCTACTTTACGAAAAATCTAGGCTTGTGACAATACTCGATGTTGCTCGTACTTGCGTATTGCTCTGTGCAAGGAGATTCTTCAAAATCTGATCGAGGATTTTAGGCTCTTCATGCCTCCGGCAACCAAAGACTTCTTGTAATATCGAATTTGCTTATTTTGTCAGTCCTCAAAGAATAATGAGAAAAATCGCAAATATTAGTTCATTATTTTGGATAAGAAGCAGAATTCGATTCATTCCAATCCATCTAGAAATCTAGGTAATACGAATTTTCAAATACCTAGACTCTTTTTGCCGCACCAAGAAGATATCTACACAATTGTGCAAATGGAGTATCACCCGAGAGTGGTGAAATATTGTTTTTCCTATCGTCTTGGCAAATTCTTAGGACTGATTTCATACGACTGGACCTCATGATGTTGAGTGAACCTTGACGTTGTTTTATTCAGTCTTTCATTTCGTTCTCGCATGAGGACGACAGATTATGCGATATTTGACATCCTTTATGATGACTTTAGAATGCTTTGAAAGGTATCAAAGCTCTTCCAAAATTAAATCACAATTTACAAGCTGGCTTTCCTGAAATTGTAGTCAAACTTTGCAAAGTTATCATTGCTTTTGTACTGGCTCGTAACTGACAGATCGCTGGCCTAACCTGTAAATCCAAGATCGCTTTCTCTTCTTTTTTTCAAGTTGAAAACCATCCTTGATATCCACAACCGGTGATCCCACGCGTAACAAATACTCTGCAATTTCAAAATGGCCGTAACAATTCGCTAATTGTAGTGGCGTTAGTTCTTTGTAATCCCTCAAATGGATGTTTGCACCATTACGAACCAAAAGCTCGACGATCTCAAGACTACCTGACATGCAGGCTTGATGCAATGGCGCGATACCAGGTGGACGCAGATAATTAACATTAGCTCTCAAGCCACTCAGTATACTTTTAAGCAATTCAACGTCGCATTCTATGATCGCAAAGTTCATCACATCTTCTTCTGCGACGTCAGAGTTCCCTCTACGTACTCTAGGGCTATCAGTTTCCATGCTTGATGTACTGTTCGCTACGCAGTTTGATTCTGATGCAAATTTAGGCCTTACAGGTCGGCTTTCTTCAATCTTTTCAGGCTGCGGTTCTTCACGGGAAACTGTAAAACTAATTTTCCTTTTCATATTTTGCCAAATTGAGCTTTGCTTTTGTTCTTTTCCAGTTGTGTATTGTTCTGGTTGATAGCTCTGTGCTGGTAGGGACATTTTGCGACTTCGTTTGTCTTTTTCATCAGCTGGTCCTCCTCTGACCATGTTGCGAAGTGTCTTCATTTTGATTTAAGTTCTCACGTCACTTCAGAATCTACAAGGATATCGAAACAAAATTAGTTCTACGTGAAACATGGTTTATGTACACCTAATTCCCTTTTAACCTATCGAAAAACAGAGCTGCAGAGGAACGGCCATTCATCTCATAATCTCATAATCTCAAAGTACGAACTTCTTTAAGAACATATTTAAAAACACTGAGTGATTATTTATGGGCCATTAAGCTAAATCCACACTTGAAGTATCGTTCTTTGGCGCATTCAAGATAACAATGAAGCGCGGCAATGCCAAAAAGTTGGATTAACATCGCACTACAAAATTGCCTTGAGTGTGAAATCAGCTTTATGGGCATATGGGCCCCGGGTTAGCGACCCCCTGACTCCCCCCTTTCCTCAGCCTATCGACAGATACCACCGGTTGCGTCAAAAAGAAGATACAAGTTTTGAAACCTCAGCAATGATCGATTTCGCTTATATTCCTAGCATCTTTCCCCAAAGCTCTTCTGTTGATGACAAAATTTATAAAAGAGACTTTCTGTGTTCTTTCTGGAAGAAGTAGATAGTGACATAACAGTTTGAAACACTTTTTGTGCTTTGAAGCTCTTTCCTTTTCTTTTGTGATGCACGTGTCCGGTGGGAAGTGCAACTTCGTCCAGAATCACAAAACCATGGTGAGGACGACAAACATGTTTCTTCATATAATTTCATTCCACAAATCCATGTGTTATAATGTTACGACATATTCGATATTCAGTTCAGTTCATATATTTTAAATATTAGGAGATCATAGGCCAAAATTATTAGACCCAAATCGTGATTATATTAAAATTACACAGTCCGAAAAGTTTCGAATCATTTACGATTCATTTATCAACCCATGAAACTAGAGAGTAAACAGTCTATAATCAACACTACACGTGGTATTATCAACTTCCTCTCGTACATTCTTTCATCAAACGCAAAAGCACTATAATTCCAAAAATAATGATGATATCAAAAATGCTCTCTCTGAAATTATGGCAAATTACGTAGAGTTCCCTTCGAGCAATTCGTTTGAAGAAAAGGGCAATAACAATAACATAACATTTTAACAAGTTTAAAGTTTTGCGGAGATTCAACGCCTATGTTTAGAAAGCAAGAAATTACCTATCACACTTACCGCGGACAACCTGATATGTTGAACTTTAGGTGTTTTCAGCGTTTGAGACAGATATACAGTTTGTATCAACCAACAAGTGAACTATCAACCGGCGCTAGATTCCTCGTGCTTTCTTACCTTATCATCTAATGCATTCCATCACATTAGCAAATTCTCTTCTTTGTTTTCAAGTGAATTAATAGCCGTTTCAAANAACTATCAACCGGCGCTAGATTCCTCGTGCTTTCTTACCTTATCATCTAATGCATTCCATCACATTAGCAAATTCTCTTCTTTGTTTTCAAGTGAATTAATAGCCGTTTCAAAACATGTCATGTCCAAATCCCACCTTTTCCGACGTTCTGGACGTTGTCACGACAACTTGCTATCGATATGCGAATCTCTGACTCCTAAAGCTTGCGTTCGAAATTCTTTCTATGACGTAAAACGTCTTATTTCACATCTCTGTGTTAAAGCTTTCATTACAGAACTGCCTTTGCTGTAACGAGCCAACAAACATCCAAGCCTCGTGTCGTCAACTCATGCATCCCGGGGGTAGCTGGTGGTAGCTCGAACCACCTTTGTACAGGTGTGTGAAACCGACTCTCTGGTAGCCAAACCAACCTTATTATGGAAATACTTCAGATAACCAATCCATTCCCAGCAGTGAGCAACCCCTCTCTAATAGGCGTCCCTCCCTAAGAAGCACCCCCTTTTGAGATCAAAGTTTTTCTTTGACCCTTGTTATTTGAGTTCCCCGTGAATAGACCATTTGTAACAGATGTAGCATACTATATATCATATTTGTCCCTCGTTTATACCCCCCCCCCCCTTTAACGAGCAATTTCGGATTGAATATTATGTGAGCGGTCATTGCATTAGAGAGAATACGGTCAACCCCTTTTAACAATAAGAATTAAAAGATTTGCACATTTCAGATAAATTCTGGGTGATTTTTCAAAACTGCACCCTGTTTTACAGCTTTGTTTGCAACATACCTTTCATGTATATTGGTATGTACCCCCCCCCCCCCCAAGTATCAACAACAACACTGCAATGGAAGTCTTTAGCCACCACATAGAAAAAAGTAGATGAAAATCTGACGTACAGTCTCCACATGATTACTTTCACGTTCAAGCTCATGTCGTAGGTTTTCAATTAGTAATTAGCTATCTATCTTTGTGGCTGTGTGTTTTGTCGTGCGTATTGAGAAGTTTAAAATGTGGTAGAATCCTTACGGAAAAGAGCAGCTTTCTTGTGTAAGCTTCTTGACGACTAACGCATGTACTTCAGTTTCATAATAAAACACGAGAAGATGAACAAGATCTCATCCATATATCATGAAGTTAAAATAGAACTTTTTGAAATTGAGGCTCCTCCGCAGGAACTGTTCAAACACACACTTTTTGGGACAGCCGGTATAAGAAATTTGGCTCTGGTCTTTGTAGTCGGGTTTTCACTTTGAAATGAAATGTTAATCTGCCTGCAAAGTCAGAGGATTACACCACCATGCTCCACAACACCTTCATCTTATGAACCTCTTTCCTGATATGGAAGATATGAACCTGAGATAGCCAAACAATGACAGATCTTAAATTCACTTCTTTGTGCGTTGATTAAACAATTTTTATTCTTCAAGAACTCAAATCATATTAAGTTGTTTTTGTGTGTTTTTGCGAGCCGTCTGTCATCGCCATGCCTGTAAATTTAAGTGATCTGGCCTCTGAAATGTTTTCAAACAATTCACCTCGTTTAGCTCGGGCTCTTCTTTCCAGGTAATATTATAATATCACAGGGAGCATATTGATCGAATCNTGCGTTGATTAAACAATTTTTATTCTTCAAGAACTCAAATCATATTAAGTTGTTTTTGTGTGTTTTTGCGAGCCGTCTGTCATCGCCATGCCTGTAAATTTAAGTGATCTGGCCTCTGAAATGTTTTCAAACAATTCACCTCGTTTAGCTCGGGCTCTTCTTTCCAGGTAATATTATAATATCACAGGGAGCATATTGATCGAATCACTGATTATCTTAAGCCTAACATTTGCTTGTTTATGTTTTTCTACTTGCAGTGATCATCCCTATCATCCTACTAAACAGCATGGCATTACGAAGCAATGTTGACGTTTTTCCTATTATTTGTTAAAACTTTGCAGCCCTCGCTGTTCGACTATGTAAAGCCCTTTGAAACGTTTACTCACATCAGTTGGAAACGGTATGGAAACGTCATCCGTTTGTTGATTGTTTTTGTTGATCGAATAGCGATAAATTTCCCCAACATGGCATTAACTTTACTAAAACAAAGCAAAATAAAGCTGCTAATACATCTGAATAGGTAGCCCTGCTAATAGTGATTTAGACGTCGGTAATCGTGAGCTGTTCTTTGGAATCGTGTTAAATCTATCCCTCCCATGAAGTCCTCCATCGTTCATGGTCCATTGTTCACAGAATTCCGTACATTGGAGTATCCGAATTGCTGCAAACGCTCAAACTTGAAAGTAGTACCCCATTCACACTGGCAAGTCAAACCAGCTTAAACTAAACCAGGTTATTAAATGAGGCCTCCTAATTGGTCAATCCAGCAAATCGAATGCATTTGATTGGTTGAAATTTAACCTGGGTTAGATCAAGCTGGTTTAACTATGTCAGTGTGAATGCGGTATAAGTGTGGTTATTTGTCGAAGTGAGTTGGCTAGCATGGTCATCAAATATGTAAACTATCAAAATATGATGAAAACCAAAATCGATAAGTTTTTTGTTTGAAGGGTTACAGTAACGTTGAGTAAAGTTGAACCTCGATAAATCAAACACGGTTTAACTCGGACTACACTCTCTTTTTTTTGTAAGAAACAGCTTATAAGAAAAGGTAGGCTCGATTTTTCTAAACTTAACAAACTACCCTACCTGAATTAAAAAAGCTAAGAAACATTTGTAATTTGTAACTTTAATTTTCCTCAATCGAAAATGTTTTGACGCTGTTAATAATAGTGGATGTTTTGGCATTATTTTGAGTGCGAATTGTGTTATAACATGTTTTGAGATCTTACTAAGTAATTTGGATGCCCTTCTAGGAAAATTATATTGGCTAACACCTAAGAAACATTTGGTACCAAAATGAACCAAAATGGCCCTAAAATTTAAGAAACTGCCTACCAACCCCGGACCTTAGTTTCTTATAAAAAGGAGTGTTCTCAATAACTCGAACAATTTAGCATTCCTCCATATGGTTTAAACCCCTCGTTAACTCAAACAATTTTGTTGTATCCCTATAGTGTTAATGTACCCTGTATCAGAATAAAGTTTACCTATCGAATGGGCACAGGCAAGAGACTTTGAATCTTTTGAGAAGGCAATAATTTGATTTTTTCAGTCTTGGAATTTACATTGGAGTTTCAGATTGATAAATGATAAACTCCTTTCTAGTAACTATATAAATGTAATAAAGAATTATTTACAACATATAGTGAACTAAATTGACGTTTCCCTTTTGCTTCATCTGAAATATCATAACCTGTGCGCAGCCTCAACACTCCTCCGCCAAACTCAGCAATATTATTTGAATAATATAGAAATAGTATTACTTAAAGTGTGTTATTTGTGTACTTTGAGAGATCCTGTATTGGAGAGTTTGTGTGCTTCGGTTGATTTGATGGTCCTAATTTAAGTGAAACTTTATGTCGAAAACAAATTCTGTATATCACCGAAATGAGCTAGGCTTTACTGTTTTTATAATGCAAGTTGTCCCTGTGAAGTAAAACCGGTAGAAATATTGGCACACAACGAACAAATTTATTAGCCTGTCTGCAGGCTAGGCTTATGATAAGAGTTGCATCCTCAATGCTCGAAGGAGGACAAGAACCGCTTCCTTCATGATGTATCGCCACTCTGCCCACTGTACTTTACGAATGAAAAAGGATGTTCTCCATAGCAAAGCAGGAATTTTTAAGGGTTTTCAAAGAATGGTTGTTGAGTCTGCATTTTGCTTTCTATCAAACTAATTTTTAAATTTCAACTTTAAAATTTCAATTTTTTGACCAACACCTCCCTCTTCTTAAAACCTCCTTTTATTAAATGCCGCATCAAATATTCGAGATTTCAAACAAACTTAAGTATTTTTTTGTTTTTCCCCCTTTTTTTTATAAGAAACTAAGAATTTGAGTTAGTACAGAAAGTTTTTTTAAATTATCAGATTTTCAGTAGTCGGCGTTTCTTACGACAATTTTCATGTTTAGTTTCTGTGCCCTCGTGGTCGTGAACATTTCAAAACGACGTTTTTTTAAGCATTTCAAAAGTACCATCTGAGCAATATGATACAGGAAACAAGTGGAAATAAAGTAAAAATATGCTAAGGATTTCCTTGAGTAAAATAAAAAGATGCTTAAATATTTTCCCCAGTACGGGAGTTTCTTACTTTTTAGCGATCTGAGATTTGAGTTTCTTATAAATTCTTATGAAATAATACGTTTACTGAGTGATATCAAGATAAAATAAGGAACTATATTTTATAATATATATATATAAGTTCCTTATTTTATCTTGGTGATATGTACTGAGTGATTCCATTGAAGGTTTTCCATTGAAATATCTAANAGGTATCTACACGTATTTTTTGTAAGAAACTAAGAATTTGAGTTAGTACAGAAAGTTTTTGTAAATTATCAGATTTTCAGTAGTCGGCGTTTCTTACGAAAATTTTCATGTTTAGTTTCTGTGCCCTCGTGAACATTTCAAAATGACGTTTTTTTGAAGCATTTCAAAAGTTCCATCTGAGCAATATGATACAGGAAACAAGTGGAAATAAAGTAAAAATATGCTAAGGATTTCCTTGAGTAAAATAAAAAGATGCTTAAATATTTTCCCCAGTACGGGAGTTTGTTGCTTTTTAGCGATCTGAGATTTGAGTTTCTTATAAATTCTTATGAAATAATACGTTTACTGAGTGATATCAAGATAAAATAAGGAACTATATTTTATAATATATATATATAAGTTCCTTATTTTATCTTGGTGATATGTACTGAGTGATTCCATTGAAGGTTTTCCATTGAAATATCTAAAGGGTCTGTTTCATCCAGCATGCCTTGCACGTGCCATCTCTTGGTTGGCCTTTGTTGTCGCCATTTTCATGGGCCATGAAAATGGCGACAACAAAGGCCAACTAACAGATAGCCCGTGCAAGGCATGCTGGTTGAAACAGACCCTTTATATTAAGGCTTTTTGCTCATTTCTAAAACCAATGTTGAGTACATAATTTCAAGTGTAAACTTAACACAATCACTTAAAGTGATTTTTAATTAATTAATTTTAAGTTTTGAAGTGATTCTAAAGAACATCAAATTGCATGATCGTGGAATGAATGTTTGTGAATTTGTGAAAAGGATTTAAACTTATTGAAAGCAACTCACAAATAAACAAAGTTTTGTATTATCCCTAACTTAACACTTCGCTAATTAAAAGCAGCAACGAATAAGTATCTAAGCTAAGCTAAGCTGCTGCAGCTTCATCATTTTACAATATTCCGTAATAACAACATCAATGGCTATTGATTGACGCCACAGTGAAAAGCAGTTAGCGACTTTAGACAATGAGATTTCTGCGGCCGACTAGTCAAGCCTAGAATGTAAACAAAGCAGACGCAAACGATGCCTTGAATCAAGATAGCAAAATCATTCGTTGTGAGGATGAAAAGGGGCTATCAAGGGAACATATTAAAGAAGTGGCGCAGTAGATTGTCGCGAGAACGTTTGCAGACCTAAAGGTCCCTGCATCGATTCCAGGCAGGAGCATATTTTGCACTCCAATTGTAGTAGCCCACTCATCAAAAATATCGAAGAAAACGGATAGAAATAAACATTTGCATCGAGGATTTTAAGTGCCCATCTAATTCAGGGGCTGAGCATTCAGTGTTTGAATTACACACAAAAATCTACGAGGATTGCACTTGCCTGCGTAGATACTTTAAATCCTCAACTGACGTCGAATGTGAGACAGCCTTTGGTCCAAAAGTAGCAGTCCAATTTGTTTGTTTATCTGTACGTTTATCATTAATAAATATAGCACACTAAATTGTCCGGAGATGACTAAAATAATACTGTCCCATGAAACCTGAAGTTTGCATTTTCTTGGCTAAATGAAAATATTTCCTTTAACCGTTTTCCGTCTTCCAAGGGTGGGCATGTGCTGTGTTTTTGGTGGTCCTATGTATGTCTTGGAAAAACGATTTCACCAACCCATTTTTCAGCGTACCAGTACTAATTACGCTCTTAAAAAGACTGGTTTTAGGGACAAATGTTGGCCAACATCCAAGAAAATGAACAGGCCAAGTTGGTTGCAAAATGATATTGTTAAGAAGAGTTCAAAGTAAACCTGATTTTAGGGACAGACATTAACATAGTATGGGAGAAATAAACCGGTGATATGGACAAACGTAGGACCACTGTCCTCACCGCAACATACCCACCCTTGCGTCTTCCCATTGCTCTCCAGTTTCGTAATTATTTTGTGATATGAGAGTTTGGTTTCTTGTAAAGAGTTTCTCTTCAAAAATACATGTACCTCTGAAATCTGCTAAAGGCCTCAAAGACAGCAGATGCAGGAATTACGGTAGTACGGTTACAATACGCTTGAACTTACCGTTCCAAATGCTTGTCTTGAACTTCGAATCTTTTCAATAAATTTCTCTTGTATCCAACGTCTCGCCAGTTCTCCAATGAGTGTACGTAATTCTTAATCCAGAAATAGGTGGTTATTTATGATCTTAACTCGAAAATTTAATTTAAATCCCATAAAGTTTCTCAACACATATGTTATCGTCGTTAGGAAGTAACGAAAACAAAAGAAGGTTTACCGAAGGTTTCAACGATCGGTAAGGTTGCTGTGCGTAGCATTAGCTAATGAAATTAAAAGTAAACACCCCCATGGTGTCACTTTTATACTAATTGAAATAATCTGCTGGACAGCATACGAAATGCTGGGCAGGAATTCGTAAACATGGAATCGAGGAATCTGCAACTCAGCTCTGATAAGCAATGACGTAGTATTATTGTACCGGGTGTCCCAAAACACTAAAAAGTCCCGTGTGTGAAAAAGAACATCAAATTTTGATTACAAGAGCCAATCTTCAAATTTATTTCCTTTTTTAGTAAGTAGATCAAGGACCAGATTCTTTCTTCAGGTGTAGTTTATAGTTTTGATTGATTTAGAATGAGCAAACTTGGCTCCTTTTGGGGCATGCTTAGTTTTGAAGCATAATTCAAAAGGCGAAGATGTTTGCCAGATTAATTTCTTTGTGTATATTAACTTCCAACTTGGTCGTAAATGTCAGAAAGAAACGCACACTATCATCAGAGACTTGAACCATGATGAAAAATATCAAAATTTAGCTCTTGAGGGAAAATTTACAATGTCGCTTAAAAAGTATGGCTCAAGATAAGATTTTTCAATGTGTCATTTTATACCCTCTACGTAGTTTTTTTATAAATATAGCACTATACCAAGTACATGGCTCTACGGGTCTACAGCTACTAATAAAAAATACAAAAAAGAAAAATGTCCAACGTACCAACAGTTAATAGAATAGAACAATAAGATAAAACACAATTTGTAGGTGGCGTTGTGGAATGGGGTGCAATTTTCGCCATTTCTGTTCTCTTTTTAGTAGTGTGAACAAACATTTTATGATCTTTGAAGATAATTGAATCATTTGCAAAACAGATGAAATAGGAATTTTACGGTTAGGCATTAATATTCGAGTTTTGATGATTTTCTAAACGAAAGGACTTTTTTTGGACACGCGGTACTACTCTCATTTCATATGAGATATTTACCTCTCTGGGCTTTGCAGAAATTTGATTTGCATGTTTAATTGAGTACCACTGAATATATTCTATTGTAGCGACATAAGTACAAGAAATAGCCCAGTTTTTTAGCAAATTTGATCAAGGAATCTTAGCACTTTTTGGAGGATTATGCGATGTAACATTTTCATAAAATCGCTCGTAGCTTGAGAAAGATTCGACCGATTCTAACCAACTAAATTGTGTATCCACCTAGCATGTTGGCTAATCAGTTATTATCCGTTTGAATAAATCTGATCAACAGTTTTGACGAAAGAAAATAATTTTGAGAATAGGTTAAGGTAGTTTATGAAATCAAATTTCTTGCCGCAACGGGCAATTTTAGGTCAGATAGGCGTTTGGTCCGTCTTTTGTGCAAAAACAACATATCAAGTTATTATACCATGTCATTACGTCAAGTAATTTTGACACTTGAAGTAAATATCACGACTTCAGGCAATTTTCATGGAACCAATATATGCTAATCAAAACAATATGTTTTCTTTCATCCCAAGACGTAACAGGGGGAGCTGGAATTCACGATTCCCGTGTATCCTATCTCTTTCTTATATTTGAATATATCCTAGTCTGACCCGAATGTCTTATCTCGGAGTAGTTTAACATTCTGGCTCGTTCTGGCTTTCGCATTGGTTAATTGGTAGACAAACAAAAGAAGGCCATGCGCCACTTATTGTCCTTGTTCCCCGGCGGTAACTTCAATAGAGAGATGACGTGGGTGTGCCATTTTGACATGTGAAATCACACCCTAAAATTTATAGATTTTCCAAAAACCATAACCAAAATTTACAGGATATGCCAAATGCATACCCTAAAATTTAATATTATGGGTCAAAAATCCCAAACGTTTACCCCAAAGAATTATTTTTGAACATGATATTCTTAGCCTGTGTTTACTGTGTTCACTGGACAGCTTCCTTGACGACCCAAAAGTATCACTTTCGTACAATTTTTACACATCAAAACTTGCCTTGTCATATTTTAAGAAAATGTTTACCCAAATATCAGATAGATCTCCCTGTATATAAAGCCGCTGAGTGCAGCCCCTGGGTCTTTTTAACAATAAGAATACACAGGGTTGATATAAAACTTTGTGTACCAACGTACGATATGTGAAATGCACGTATCCGACTAGCATATTATCAAACTGCACATCTCTTTACAAGATAAACAGAAAAAAGAGACGTTGAATCCAAACTGAAGATAGCTGATTTATTAGATTATACTTTGACTTTGACTATGACCGTGACTGCTCCAACATATACAGTATGTCAAATGAGTTTAGACATAAACAAGAACCAGTTACTAACCAAAAATGCGATCGTAATCTGTTCCAAAAAGACTTGCCGTATAAATGCGGATATAAGGGCATCCTGTATATACGAGTATTACCTGAATATTTGATGGCCCTTACACCTGAATATTTGATGCTATTAGACATTTCTATTTGATAGACATTTCTAGTCCTCTTTCAAACGTTTGCAAAAACAAAATCAAGAACTTTTTAGAACAGATTAATCGGTTTTAGTGATGTGATTTTCTCATTTAAGTCAAAGTCAATGTTTAAGTTAAAAGCGCATACGGATGGGTCACATGATTAATTTCAAATTATTTTCCCTCTTTTTTTTGCTTACGTTTATAATGAGCCTATCCGTGTAGCTAAAGCTACGAGCAGTGCAGAAAAATGTCGAGAATGGCCTTAAAGACACTTGGTATGTGGCTCAATTGGATGGTAGAAGATTTGAATAAACTTTCTATGATGGCTGGTGGCTTTAGTTGTCTCTGATGCGTCTTGTTCACTGCCATCTTGATTACTGCTTCTACCACAACTTTGCTTCGGTTACCTGTACCTAATTGAATCGAATTTTACGCAGCATGCACATTCGGATTTTGCATGTGACCCATCCGTGTGTGACTTTATGGCTGATTTCCAGTCAGTGGAATTTTCCGAGCGGACGGAAATTCTATTGTTTCCGAGAGAAAATGTCACCTTGAATTTGTATAGAATCAAGAATGCTACGCCTGAGTATCCTTTTATTGTGTAAAATTCCGCCCGCTCGGAAAATTCCACTGACTGGAAATCAGCCTTTAAGTTAGCATTTCTACAATATCATAATGTCATCTATGATCCTTAGAATATTTTGGATAATTCATGACAATATTACTCAGCAAAAGCTGAGCCTTTTCAACTCACTCGGGCATATGATTAATTAAGCACAACAGAACTATATCGCGTTTGTAATTCTGTTAAGTATAATAAACAAACTACACACTAGCTTAAAGGCTCTTATCCAACCATGGTCCTTTGCGTGCTCTGTTTTATGAAAATGAACATTCTTTTGGTCTACGAAAATGGCTGCCCCAATAGAAATCTACGCGCAAAGGCTGCTGGTTGAACAAGACCCTTTAAAAATTTGATATCTCTACAAGTGGCACTACGACAACTTATTAAGCACTGTCAGCGAAAACGTAGTTGAAAATTATTCTTAAGTGCTAATTCTTAACAATGCCAGAGGACAGCAGATATAGCATGAGCGGACTATTATTTTCCGTAGTTGGTCAAGTGTTCGTACTTGGAAAATATTCACGGGGAAGTGGCCCTACTTGAAAGATATTCATGGAAAGGGAAGTTTCACTATTGATGTAAACAAACAAAAGCGATGCCGCAGAATAGTTTGCTCGAACAATTTATCACACTTGAATTAAAAAATGAAATTTATTTTTCGTGCACTCGAGAAAAATTGGATTACACTATTATGCAGCAGCCTCTTTNAGCCAATCAGATGCATGACAGACTGCCTTTAATTTTCTTATTTTATATGCAAGAAAACTCCGTGGCTGTTTTCCAATATCTATTTGTTTACACCGTAGCTGAGAGTTGATGCCAGTAATTTGTTTCCGGGAAATTTCGAGTTATGTGTCATGGCGTTCGGGAAGATTCCGCATTATATCCATTCATTCAAGATATGACATGCAAGCTCTCTCGCAGCCTCATCTTGGCTCCAACAACATGCGCGCGCATAAAAAACATTCCTCCCTCTTGCTACAGAGTCCAGAAAAAGGTCAAAGCTTCCTCTGGATGCCAATTTCATCAGTTAAACCTTCCTCATTTTATCAAGTCAAATAACCAGATTTGTCGAACTCTCGCATTGTTTATAACCCTAAAATTTATATAGTTGCTTTTGCCAAAATTACCCAAAATTTTTCTATTTTTCTTATAAATATTACTAAACCTTCCTCAAATTTGACATCAACAAGCAAAACCTTCCTCCGGCTCGCAGCCGTGGAACCGTGAATCTTTCTGGACTCTGAGATCAAGGATCAAATTTTGTCTTCAGGTGTAGTTTATATTTTAATTTAAAATAAGCAAACTTGGCTACTTTTAGGGCTGCTCGGTTTTGAAACAATGCACGGATGTTGAATTGAACTTCGAATTGACCTCTGGTCGCTCCTAGTAGAGTTTCTTAATTTTCTGGAAGAGGCTGCTACAGCTTCTTATAAGCGGTTTCTTATCAAAATTATGAGTGCAGAAACAGATATAGTACTACCCTGGGTACCAGAGCTTTAAAAAAGAGGCTTCTGGCACCCAGGGTAATAGAGTACACTCATGTTTTATAAGAAACTTGCCTCTGAACTTTGAGTACGGTTTTTAACTTTGGACCTGATTCTTATAGTAAAAGTTTCTTGTAGAGTTTCTTAATTTTCATAAGATTGAATTTTGTAATTCATCATAATTCATTGAATACCACTAATATAAGCTTTTTGAGCTCAGAAAATGATATGAAAGAACCGAATCATAAACAAGAATTATACGCTCTAGTGGTATTTTGGTTGGTAATATACGTTTTGTTTGAAACATCTTGCAACACTAACCAGAACTTTGAAAAGTTTCTCAACTTTGAATTGACCTCTGGTCGCTTCTGGTACAATTTCTTAATTTTCTGGAAGAGGATACTAAAGTTTCTTACAAGTAGTTTCTTATGAAAAATATGAGCGTAGTTTATAACAGGCAAAGATTTTTTGCCGTAACCGGTAAATATATAGGCTTTTGGTCCGCCTTTTGCGCAAAACAACATGTCAAGTTATTCCAGCAAGAAATTACGTCAAGTAATTTTGACACTTAACGTAAATATCGCGACTTTAGGCAATTTTCATGGAACCAATCAAAAACGTTCTGCCTCTCTTGACAATATCATTACTTGAAGCAGCGAACTTGTTGTTTATCCCCAGCGGTGTCTATTTTGAAGTGTTCTAAACTTAACCAATATATGCTAATCAAAACAATATGTTTTCTTTCATCCTAAGACGGACGAAGGGGGCTGTTAAAATTAGGTTAATTCTACGCAACTATAACTCATTTCAAGCGAAAAAGTTGATCAATGAGCTGTAAAAAAGGAAACTTTTCCCGATTTTTACAAAATGTCCGAAAAGTTTTGTCGGAAACTTTTCTGTCTCTTTTCTGGTTGTAATAGGACTCAACCGCAAGCAATTCAAAACCTTCATTATTATTGGTCAAAAATAAAGATCAGAAAAGCCGCCTGCCGGATCAGAAATCATCCGGCTTTCCAGAAGTCGTCCTTTCTTTTTCTTTCAAGACGACTTGAGCAATTCCAGCCCTTTCACTGCCAAATTACTTATCCTTTGTTAAAATTAATGGTTAGTTCATGACTGTACGTTTCGAGAAAGGTCGTCTAATTAATTTGGACACCGAGCGTACAATTTCAACTCAATATTATCGTGAAACACAGCTTTGGCATCCGCATCTGCCTCTTCTTGTTGTGAAAAGAAAAGCTCGTAGAATGCACTTATTTTTGTAAACTCTTTATAAGAAACTCAACTCTCATATCATTAAGAAATTTAGAAACTTCAGTACTGAGGCAAAATCATTTAACAAACTTATTCTTTTAGTCACGGAAACTGATAGACTATTTTAATTTTACTTTTACTTGTTTCTGGTACTGCATTACTAGAAGGAACTTGAGTAATGTCTAGACAGTTGTATAGCTTCACAAAAAATATGCGAAATGTTCACGCGGCACAGAATGGATGAATTATACTGTATTTGGATACTTTAATTTGATATACAAAGATTCGAAAGTTATAGTTTTTTTAAACAGGCTGTTTCTTAATTCCATGGGTACCTTTTTTTAGCAAAATCAGCCCTTCTGGTTCTTAAATGACTGAATCTTATTTGCGGGTTATTACTGTACGATTAATATGTGAAATGCACGTATCTGACTAGCATATTAACAAACTGCACATCCCTTTGAAAGATAAACAGAACAAAGAGACGTTGAATCCAAACTGAAGATGGCTGATTTATTAGATTATACTTTGACTATGACTATGACCGTGACTGCTCCAAAATATACAGTATGTCAAATGAGTTTAGACATAAACAAGAACCAGTTACTAACCAAAAATGCGATCGTAATCTGTTCCAAAAACACTTGCCGTACAGATGCGGATATAAGGATATAAGGGCATCCGGTATATAGGAGTATTACCTGAATATTTGATGGTCCTTATGCCTGAATATTTGATGCTATTAGACATTTCTATCTGATAGACATTTCTAGTCCTCTTTCAAGCATTTGCAAAAACAAAAATCAAGAACTTTTTAGAACAGATTGATCGATATTAGTGAAGCGATTTTTCACATTTAAGTTAAAGGCGCATACTGATGGGTCGCATTGCTAAATTTCAAATTATTTTCCCTCTTGTTTTTTGCTTACGTTTATAATGAGCCTATCCGTGTAGCTAAAGCTACGAGCAGTGCAGAAAAATGTCGAGAATGGCCTTAAAGACACTTGGTATGTGGCTCAATTGGATGGTAGAAGATTTGAAGAAACTTTCTATGATGGCTCTGGTGGTTTTAGTTGTCTCCGTCTGATGCGTCTTGTTCACTGCCATCTTGATTACTGCTTCTACCACAACTTTGCTTCGGTTACCCGTACCTAATTGAATTGAGTTTCATGCAACATGTAAATTCGGAATTTGCATGTGACCCATCCGTATTTGCCTTTAAGTTAGCATTTCTACAATATCATAATGTCATCTATGATCCTTAGAATATTTTGGATAATTCATGACAATATTACTCAGCAAAAGCTGAGCCTTTTCAACTCACTCGGGCATATGATTAATTGAGCACAACAGAACTATATCGCGTTTGTAATTCTTTTAAGTATAATAAACAAACTACAAACTACCTTAAAGGCTCTTATCCAACCATGGTCCTTTGCGTGCTCTGTTTTATGAAAATGAACATTTTTTTGGTCTACGAAAATGGCTGCCTCAATAGAAATCTACGCGCAAAGTGCTGCTGGTTGAAAAAGACCCTTTAAAAAATTTATATCTCTACAATTGGCACTACGAGAACTTATTAAGCACTGTCAGCGAAAACGTAGTTAAAAATTATTCTTAAGTGCTAATTCTTAACAATGCTAGAGGACAGCAGATATAGCATGAGCGGACTATTATTTTCCGTAGTTGGTCAAGTGTTCGTACTTGGAAAATATTCACGGGGAAGTGGCCCTACTTGAAAGATATTCATGGGAAAGGAAAGTTTCACTATTGATGTAAACAAACAAAAGCGATGCTGCAGAATAGTTTGCTCGAACAATTTATCACACTTGAATTAAAAAATGAAATTTATATTTCGTGCACTCGAGAGAAATTGGATTACACGATTATGCAGGAGCCTCTTTATATACGCAGTAAATGTTCGAGCGACAAAGGTAGACCGATCTAAATTGCTGGCAAATTTGATCAAAGATTTTGGGCCTGTTTTGATGGATTTTGAGATGAAGCATTTTTATAAAATCGTTTGTAATATGAGAACTATAAGACCGATTTTGACAAACCAAATTTCCTTATCTGAGTTGATATGTTAGCTACACAAGTATTATCAGTTTACAGGAATTTGATGAATGGTTTCAGGGCTGCAGACTTTCAAACGTCCATACATTTTGTTGCCCCACCTAGTAGAAGGCGCTGAAGAGAGAAAGTTTATTTAAACTTAACTAGTTAAGATGAGGATAAAGTGAAATTTGNTTCTTCCTATTCCAGTTGAATTTAAAAGAGACCTTCTTCTTATATTCATTTTCCTCCATTTTTAGTTGGTTATTTTATAGTTTATTTTTTAGTTTATTTTTTAGTTTGGTTTTTAGTTTGGTTGTTTTCTCAAAAACTTTGAACGAAAATTTCAGAATTTCCTAAAGAACTTAAATTCACCGAAACAGTTTTAAAGAATAAACCCGACCTTTTTTAAATAAATGCGCTGTCTTCATTTTGAAAAAAGTGAATGAACTATATACCTGTCTACATTGGTTTTCCTGTTAATGTAGTATATAACCTCTGGCTTATAGATGAACCTCTTTTGCATTTTCTTTGGCATTATTCCTTGCACAGTGTCAAGGAATTCCAGTTGCTGCTCAAGTACGCTGATTGTAGCCATTTCACGAATTTTCTCGATGTCTCCCACTGCCAAACCAATCTAAAATATGCATGAAAGTTAAAAATGAGCATATTTTGTCACAATACCAGGTCAAAAAATTTACCCAATGTTTAAAAAATGATTCTGCAAGAATCTGTTCGTAAAACTTTGAACATGCCATATTTGTTCATGATTTGTTATGCTTTACTTCTCTCGGAAGTCAGTCACTAGCCAAAAAGCATTCTCCCAGCCTCGTCCCCAGGGCCTTTTCGTCTCCTTCCCAATATGACAAAAGGCCCTGAGGATGAGGTTGACATTCTCCCTGAATTGCTCAAAAACAATTTACAAAAGGCTGTTCATTCTCGTACAGATTTTCACACAAAATGCTCTTTTTCGTCTCTTCGTCCCTACTATTCATTGGAGAATATTCACATTTTATTACTTTCCTCGTCATTATAAAAGCAATAGTCTATGCCATAGAGCAATTGGGCTCACTGTTTTAGGCTTATGATTTAAATGAACATTATTGGTTTTCTTAAAAGGTTTGTGCAAGGTTAAAAACTTGCATTTGCAAATGGCGAAAAAATCTAAAAACATCCTATTCAAATCGAAGTTGCACGCGCGCCATGAACAATGGATAGCCAGAGAAACAATGTTGTGTCTGAGTGCTTGCTTTGTTCTATTTACAGACAAGTCTATTTACCATTGCACATTCCCTTTAATTTTTTGTTATTGGTTTCAAATTTGTAAAATATGAATTAAACTCCAAACCACCAAACGTTTCACTACTCACCAGGAGATTCGTAAAAGCGACAGCGACCAAAAACACAAACACGATAAACACAACGTAAGACAAATTTGGATAAGGCACGTATGAGAACATTTGGGTATTCTTCTTGCCAAGTTTCGTTGTTAGGGAATCTTCGAATTCGAATTCTCCAGTCATCATGATCAACACTTTCGTCAAGCTTGACTGAGGAGAGCGGAAAGCTTTCTGGCCGATGAACAGTAAATAGAAAGTCAATGCGAATGAAAGAATTATGATGCCAAAAACCATCAGTAGCTTGAGGATGGTGAAACAAACAGTAAGGAACATGACAATGTATAATCGATACATGGGGATTCTTTGTAGAAACAGCAACAGATTTGACCATCCCAAGAACACACATAATACACCAGATTTGTAGAGACTGGCGTCTAGATTGTCCTTGAAGTTAAAGCTGACGATGTAATACATTGTAGCACAATACAGAACTCCTTCGATCATATTTGGTAGACTGATGAAATATTTGTGCCGCAATACCAACAGCTGCATGAATTCTTTGAAGATCTGAATGGTGCAGAATATTAGGATGAAATAGGCAAGTCCTTTACCAAAGGCTATCTTGATAACATGGAATGTGGAATACTGGAATGGAATACTGGAATGACATGGAATACTGGAATACTGGAATACATATTCCATGGAATATGCATTCCATGGAATCAAGATATCCTTTAAAACAAATTTGTATTCCATGGAATCAAGATATCCTTTAAAACAAATTTGTATTCCAGACATGTCCCAGACATCTTTTCATTACTTGATTGCTATCTTGCTATCTCTTTCATTGCATTATCAACCCATTAATCTCAATAATGTTTGTCGGAGTGGCGGCTATTGTTTCCTTTGTTAAGGGAAATACCACGGTGAAAACGATTAAAACTTCATATGATGAAATAATTATCGATGATCAGATAGTTTTTGTATGTCAACAATATGAACCAATAAAGCTTTGACAGCACCATAGTCATGACA
>REGM01000019.1:940976-978447 GCA_004194415.1 Aurelia aurita
GGCAGTTAGCCATAAATGTTGAGGGGCATTTTTGCGGCTTCGTTTGTTTTGATATGCGGCTTGAGAGAATTCCCTTTGTCTGGGATCGCTAGTTGCTTTGAAATGGCGTGTCAATCAGCAGCAACTGATTCTATTGTTATAAAACCTGCCCTTGTTTCATTGACTGCAAAATGTCACTATAATTTGTTTCGGTCTATTTCAGTGAAATACTGTCGCTGAAATTTCTCAAATCATTGAAATCCCTTCTTCCTATTCCAGTTGAATTTAAAAGAGACCTTCTTCTTATATTCATTTTCCTCCATTTTTAGTTGGTTATTTTATAGTTTATTTTTTAGTTTATTTTTTAGTTTGGTTTTTAGTTTGGTTGTTTTCTCAAAAACTTTGAACGAAAATTTCAGAATTTCCTAAAGAAATTAAATTCACCGAAACAGTTTTAAAGAATAAACCCGATCTTTTTTAAATAAATGCGGTGTCGTCATTTTGAAAAAAGTGAATGAAATATATACCTGTCTACATTGGTTTTCCTGTTAATGTAGTAAATAACCTCTGGCTTATAGATGAACCTCTTTTGCATTTTCTTTGGCATTATTCCTTGCACAGTGTCAAGGAATTCCAGTTGCTGCTCAAGTACGCTGATTGTAGCCATTTCACGAATTTTCTCGATGTCTCCCACTGCCAAACCAATCTAAAATATGCATAAAAGTTAAAAATGAGCATATTTTGTCACAATACCAGGTCAAAAAATGTACCCAATGTTTGAAAAATGATTCTGCAAGAATCTGTTCGTAAAACTTTGAACATGCCATATTTGTTCATGATTTGTTATGCTTTACTTCTCTCGGAAGTCAGTCACTAGCCAAAAAGCATTCTCCCAGCCTCGTCCCCAGGACCTTTTCGTCTCCTTCCCAATATGACAAAAGGCCCTGAGGACGAGGTTGGCATTCTCCCTGAATTGCTCAAAAACAATTTACAAAAGGCTGTTCATTCTCGTACAGATTTTCAAACAAAATGCTCTTTTTCGTCTCTTCGTCCCATTTACCATTGCACATTCCCTTTAATTATTTGTTATTGGTTTCAAATTTGTAAAATATGAATTAAACTCCAAACCACCAAACGTTTCACTACTCACCAGGAGATTCGTAAAGGCGACAGCGACCAAAAACACAAACACGATAAACACAACGTAAGACAAATTTGGATAAGGCACGTATGAGAACATTTGGGTATTCTTCTTGCCAAGTTTCGTTGTTAGGGAATCTTCGAATTCGAATTCTCCAGTCATCATGATCAACACTTTCGTCAAGCTTGACTGAGGAGAGCGGAAAGCTTTCTGGCCGATGAACAGTAAATAGAAAGTCAATGCGAATGAAAGAATTATGATGCCAAAAACCATCAGTAGCTTGAGAATGGTGAAACAAACAGTAAGGAACATGACAATGTATAATCGATACATGGGGATTCTTTGTAGAAACAGCAACAGATTTGACCATCCCAAGAACACACATAATACACCAGATTTGTAGAGACTGGCGTCTAGATTGTCCTTGAAGTTAAAGCTGACGATGTAATACATTGTAGCACAATACAGAACTCCTTCGATCATATTTGGTAGACTGATGAAATATTTGTGCCGCAAAACCAACAGCTGCATGAATTCTTTGAAGATCTGAATGGTGCAGAATATTAGGATGAAATAGGCAAGTCCTTTACCAAATGCTTGAGCAGAAGGAAGTTCTTTGGATATCTGCTTGATCACTTTGTCGTCCGTTTCTTTTGTTGTGTTTGCTTTAGCTAATTGTTCTTTGATGCGCACATATCTATGAAGCATAAATCAAGTTCAAGAATTTATGGCGATACGTTGTTCCTCTGAGCCTGGTTCACATTAGGTCGTTGAAGTCGCTGGAGTCGTTGGAACAAACAACCATAAGGATCCAAAAGACCCAAAATACCTGAAAGACCAAGAAGACCCAAAAGACTGAATGTAAGCGATGAAAACAAACTCCTCAACGACCCTGACGACCCCGACGACTGACTGAGTTTTTGCCGTTTACATTCAGTCTCCTTGGTTCTTTGAGTCGTTAATTCCCAGCGACCCTAACGACCCCAATGACTCTAGCGACTGCAACTGTCAGAACAAAGGACTTTCCTAAGAAAAGAAAGAGAGACAAGCAAAGAAGTAGTCAAACTTAATCGTGGTCACAACACATCACCAATAAATAATTGAGCTTGTGCAGGTTCGAAGAAAAAATTTTCCTGCCTACTTTGAGTCGCATTATATCTTCAATGTTTCTCCTCTCGTACAATTACTCACATAACGAAAAATTTAGTCCATCAGTTCCACCCACTTGGACGGTGCCCATTATCAAGAAAATTTTGGCAGCTATTGGACATGTATGGCCCTATTTTATCATGCGTATCGCGGAGTAGATACAAGCCTACAAAGAAAAATTATCATGTTTAATAAAGATGAAGAAGGATCGATTTCTTACGTTTTTGCTTCCATGACAACCAGTACAGTCATTGACAAAATGTATATGAGGTATATAAGGAAGCTGAGATAATAAAGATATCTGCCAGCATTTTTCCATTTTAGAGACAAAAGACTGTCGACAATCGGATGTTCCATCAGCTGGTCCCTTTCATGCTTTGCCATGACACGTGGCCCAAAATACAGGCGATTTCGTTTCGTGGTGAATGCCGCTGCGGTGTCGGCGAGAACGCCTTCGGTCTCTTTTGGATATTCCTCGAGGAATTTGAAATCGAATGTAACTTTGAAGTCCGGGTGTTCGGAATGATGATCAGAGAATGTCACTGAACGGTCCAGTACGATTTCTGCCAGTTCCGGGTACTTTTCGATAAGCTTCTTCATGAAGTGCTTGCCGTTTTCGTCTTTGCTTAACAAGGCTTCTGTCCATCTAAAATGAAATCGTGGTATTGATATCTACACAGTATCTTGGCATGAAAAAGTCATCAATTGAGGACCTAACTTGTTTGAAATTATGAACAAATTTGGTCAGCCTTGTCCTAAACTGGCATCCAAATTTTGACTTGCTAAGTCTAAATTGTGCCGGTTTGCCAAAATAATTCTGTTGCTTACTAAGTCACTAAAAATTCAAATTTTTCAACTTATCCTTGATTTCTCTTTGAATGACTTTGTCGATGATGATTCTATGGCTGATTCAACTAAAGCTAGAAATCTCGTTCTTAGCCATTAAATTTCGGTTACAAAGTACCTCGTTATGCATTATTACTGACAAGCATTTCTTACATGAAAACAGAAATTTTGCAACAACATAAGCATTCAACCGCTTTGGGTATCAACAATTTAAATCTAATATCATTCCCAGCACAAAGCAGCACCACCAAGTCAAATAGCAAATTTCACTAATGTAAATGTATCACACACTCACAAGGAATGAATGAATGCCCTTCCGTTTCAAATAAATTTTCTCTCGTCTTAATATATAATTTGATACCTCTTTAATTCTATTCTTTAATTCTATTCTTGATATCAACCCCGTAGTGACTTCAATTAAACGTATTGGAACACTGTTTAATTCCTGTGGACAGATTTGAGACATTCAAAACTGACGTAAGACAGTGACGAAATTCCTTCAATCTTTCCTTACCTTTCACTCTCAAGAATTGCTTTGCAAGCGTTCTCCCGGCGAAACTCTAGCGCAACATCGAAAAAATTATCTCCATCTTTATTGCATATTCTCACATCCGCTCCTTCTTGAAGCAAGGTGTTAAGGCTCTCGACATTACCAGCTTCTGCTGCTGCCATAAGAGCGGTGCTACCCCAATCGTCTTCGTAGTTTATATTGGCGTTGAACTGCAGAAGCAGCCCCACGATATCAGCACTATCTTTGAATGCAGCATAATGCAATGGTGTCCAGCTTGTCTTGTCGGTTATATCCACTGCTGCTTTGTTCTCGAGCAAGACTTTGCAGGCATTGCTGCAAGCGAAAAAATTATATTTTATTTCATATTTCAAGTCTCAAAGCACCAATATCAACAAACAAGGTATCTATGTTCAAGTTGACTATCGAGGTATGTTTTAAAAATGGTTTCAGATTGGTTCACGCTAAATTCTCATCGCTAGGGTCAACCAAATCTGTATACTTTTTTTGGGACACCCGGTATGTAGTTAAGTTTTAAAGAAGCGAATTTACGAAGTAAAATGCAGCAATAAAATTTTTTTTTTTTATATTCAATTAAAGATTTACAAAAACGAATTACTAAGACACTACCTATGATCTACTTTACAACACTACAAGGACGATACCACAGGGAGCAAGAGACCATGGGTACCCCACAGCCATTACATAAAGAACATCTAAATTACAAACAAATATACAACTACAAAAAGCTACACATTAAAGATTAAATACTGATAAATAAATACTGAGCCTGTTTCACATTGGATGCCAGGCCAGCATAGGCGATAATGCTGAACAACAGAGCGGAGACACCAACAACGACAACAACTGCCGCTGCCACTGCCCCCTCTCCAGAGTCCCCATCGCCCAAACACCGCGCCCGAGCTATAAAAATTGACAAACGCCCTACGTATTTTCTGAATCATCCGTAGATATTGGTCTAGAAATAAAAGACACGTAGTCTAAGTCAGAAACTCACTTAAACGCCACAACTGTGCATGATTCCTGGCTCTTTGCAAGATTTATCATAATCTGTCTAAAGTGAATACTTTATTTTGGCACATACGGTAAGGTCTGCAGGGGTAAAATGAGTAAGCTGGGGGGGAGGTAAAATGGGTAGTGTTGACAGCCGGAAAACAATGGATTGTGAACTGTCAAGTCAACATTCACATCATGAAGGGGGTGGTCGAAACAATCGTAGCTACAGAAAATCTGTAAATTAAAATTTTTACGAAACTTGTTCAGATTTTTTGCCGTACCCATTTTACCCCAAGCTTACTCCTTTTACCCCTGTAGACCCTAACAATCATGAGAGTATCAAAAGTTAATTCTTACAATTGCTTATGAATGGCAGCAACATGCAGTGGTGTTTGTCGTTTTGGATTCGCATAGTTAATCAGTTCACTCTTCGCATGTTTAACAAGGACTTCGATGCAAGAAACATGGCCCTTTCTTGCAGCAATATGCAGTGGTGTGTCTCCATTGTTTTCTGTATCATCTAACTGCATTGTGAGTGTCTTGAAAAACTCTATGATCTGTAAAGGGATCGTTGGGAAATTGATTAGATACAGAGGAAACCTGAAGTCTGTTTACAAGCAGTAAACCCCGGGGGGTCTTGATTTTCATTAGTACGGGGGTGTGAGCTCCAATACTTCATTTTTTCATCCCTCCAAATGATAGCCGGCTTTAGAAAAAATCCGTGACAAGTATACTCCAAAACGTAAAAATCACCCTGAACAACACTGAAATAGCAACATGTTCTCGCAAAATAGAAGGGACGAAAGCGATACCCCGAAAGGAGTGCACATCCCGCAAGCAAAATATACTAAGTACCTCCCTCCCTCCCCTCTTACGTACAGTAAATTAAATTATTAGTCAAAGCTCAAATATGATCACTGCTTAAAAACGACGTGCCCCCAAGTTTTAAATCAGATAATTAAAGTCGTCGAAAAATGAACTGAGCGTTAACTTGCGATACACTAGATACGACAAATCGCGTTATTTTGAATCCTAGTGGGAACGCCCTGTTCTAAATTAATGCAGCATAGGTGTCAAGTCTTTTAAAAGAGATTGCACGATTGGTCATTACATCTTCCTTTTGATTTAATGGCTTAAAAGGAACTTTACGTACCATGCTATTATTTGTCATTGGCAATTTTCGATATCTGAATTATTTTCAGAATTACAGCATTTTTTCTTTTTATTGAAAAAATCGAAAAAATTCATGAGAAGTTTTGAAAAAAAATTAAATAATCGTAAATTTTAAATTGATAGAGAAAAAGTGGTATGATAGAAAACCACAGTCTATGAAGGTCTACAATATGGCAGTAAGCAAAAATCTGTAGCTTTTTTGGTTGAGCAATTTAGCAATTTGATGACGTCACAACCTCAAAACTAGTCGAAACACAAAAACGCCATAATTCTGAAAATAATCAAGATATCGAAAATTGCCAATGACAAATAATAACAAAGTACCTGAAGTTCCTTTCAAGCCGTAAAGTCAAAATGAAGATGAAATAACCAATCGGGCTATCTCTTTTAAAGATTTGACACCTATGCTAAAGGTTTTTAACACCAGTTTTCGCGAAAAAAAAGTTGCAAAGTTGGAAGCAAACTTGTTGATTTCAACTTCCAAATTAACAGGGCTTTTTTTAACATAGTAGCTGGGGGTCCATGGCTCCCCGGCCCCTTCTGTAGTCCTATTGTATTTACAATTCAAAAAATAGGCCTATGGTTCCTTTTAATCAAGGAAACAATGGATGGCCCCCCACCCATGTCTCTTTAAAAAGACTCTCCAGATTAACGCCGCATTAACGCAGTAAAACGGTCCGTTTTCATGTTGCCCCGTTTTCATTGTGGATTAATGTGAACGCAAGACCAAACACGGAGCAAAATCGATCCATTTTTATGCAAAAAGAGAGAGCATAAACGGGGCCCAAGACTAAACAGAAGCTCGAAATATACTTCTTTGTATGGTGAAATACCTTGGCGTGGCCAAAAAATGCAGCATAATGCAAAGGTGCTCGATTCTCGTCATCTTTTTCTTGTATCAAGCTTGGAAATCGTTTTGATAACATTGCGGCAAGATCATAATTTCCATTTTCCACTGCATAATGTAATCCAGATTTTAAATTCATGTCCTCATCAGATGGTGAGGCTCCGTTGTCAAGGAGTACCTCTACAATTTCATTGTAATTTTTCGATACTGCCAACAGGAAAGGAGTCATTCCAAATTCGTCTTTGATGCCAACCTTTGCTTTGCCTTGGAGTAAAGCCTCTACAATATCTTTGTGTCCAGCATGGACTGCCCTAAAAAGATACAAAAATATCCAGCTCGTATTACCTTATTGTCAGAAATTGTTGCGGGAAGAAAAAATTGCGAAGTCACGAATTTTTTCCTCGGAAAAAGTTGCGAATTTGAGAAATTTCACAACGTTAAATCTCTTGGTTTGAATCTCAAAAGCTTTTATTGCGTATGAAAAATGTTATCACGAATTACCCTTCTCCGCCCTATCACCCAACATGGCAGAAAGGAGTAAATTTTCACTCCAAAAATAAGTTACCGGAATTAAAGTTGCGAATGGCAAAATTTTTAAAAGTTGCGAGAATTAAAAGTTGCGAATTTTGGACAAAAAAACTCGCGATTTTTAATTCCCGCGAATTTTTCTTCCCGCAACAATTTCTGAAAAATAAGGTAGATTTAACTATGATAACCAGATATGATAACCTACCACTTTATTGAATCTGCAAAAAGACCTTTAAGCTGGACTGCAAAAGAGTCTTGAAAGAGCGACAATTTTCTACAGTTTTTAGAAATGTGTCGAATTTCAATCTCGTCCCCAGAGTGGGTTCCCTACTCTGCCTCTACTATGGGATACAAGTGGCTTTCGGAAATTTGACTGGTTGTTCGAACACATCAGCAAACATGAATTATTTCCCGAAAACTTACTAAGTATTCAAATATTCTCTACACGAATTTGTCACGAGCACTATTTGATGCCTTTGATTTTCTTCTTCCATAAATCGGCAGCCACCTGTCAGATTGACTCAAACAATGTCTCAAACTCTACGTTGAAGCCTTTCCTATGCAACTGTATAAAAACGGGACAACTGAAGGTACATCTCCCCCACAACAGCCATACAAACGGGGTACAATGTTTTGGAACATCCTGTATGGTGACGAGATTTTGTTAGGCAATACTATATCAAACTTTTAAAAATATTAATTAATGATTATCTAATGCTTCCTCATGAACCTCATGATGATCCAACTTTGTCTGCGCGGGTGCCGGAAGCGGGCGACACTACTCCATACTGCAATGAAAAGAGTCATGAACGATGCCGGCACAGTTTGAAAACAGTGAAAAATGTGACCGTATTTGCTAGCGTTCACACGATACCGGTACAATTTGAAAACGGTAGGAAATTCGACGGTAACAAACTTGTTGCAATCTCCCCAAGAATTTAATGCCAAAGAAATGTACCTACACCTTAAGAATCGATCAGCATCGTTTTGAAAGCATCGAAAAATGTTCCGTTTTGATCTTTTTTGAGTGTTCACACGATGCCGTTCTCAAAGTGTGCCGGTTAGAGTTCCGTTTTCAAAATCTACCGCTTTCCAAATGTGCCCGAAAAAATATGCCGTTTTCGTGTTAACAGGAGGCCTATCCGACACATTTTTCACCGTTTTCAAATTGTGCCGGTATCGTGTGAACGCAGTCTTCGTTATGTTTGTTGGTATTAATTAGCTGATTCTTGCTTACATGTATGTAATTAGCTATCTTATTTATGTACTAACGTTAAATAAAGTATGAAAAAATAGCTGCCCTTTTTAGTATCTAGACATCGAGCTTCCTTGGTTTGATATTTGTAACGAGTAAAGGTACCGAGAAACAACCACTATAGGTAGGTAACCAAAGACAACAGATAGCAACGCAGGTTAAATCATACTCACTCATGCAAAGGTGTATGCCGCGAAACATTCTGGATGTTAGGTGAAACATCTTTGCTTAGCAACAATCTGACTATATCTGTGTTGCCTGATGCTGCGGCGAGATGGAGGGCTGTTTTTTTGTGTGATGTCAGCGCCAATAAATCTGCTCCTCTCTCAATGAGAATTTCAACCGCCTCGAGGTTTCCTATTTGTGCAGCAAGATGCAGGGCTGTTTTTGAGTCTTTTCTTGTCTCGTTTATATATTCTTTGGTGCTTTTGTGTTTATCTGAGTATAGAAAAATAGACTTCAAAGTTTCCTTGACTAAATAATTATTATTGGTGAAGTGGCTGTAAAATCAAGCTTATTTTGGAATTATTTTGGAAGCGTACTTTGGTTCCAACAAACTGTTTTTCACTTGATTACATATTGTGCAATTTGGGAAATCAACGAACTACGAAAGGTTCGCATTTTTATTTCTCGAAGACTAATACCCCATTCACGCTATAGCCAGTTAAACGAGCTTAAAATAAACCAGGTTATTGAATGCTGCGTTCTAATTGGTCGATCCAACAAATCGAAGGCATTTGATTGGTTAAAATTTGACCTGGGTTAGACAAAGCTGGTTTAACTGCTTCAGTGTGAATGAAGTATTAGATTTTGACACCTTCACTTTTGGGCCTAAATCCTGTAGGTAAGCAAAACACAAGCTTTTTAGCTTTCGACGCATTCAAATTTGAACAATTTTTGTTATTTAAGACGACTTTAAAAAGCACAGTTATCTCATGCTAAATACGCATCCTTTCGTCTACTAAGTTTGTCTTGTCCAACTTTGTCCCTTTAGAGTAATTGGCAAGTTTTGACTAAGTGCCCAGTGAGAGGTCAGATGTTCGCCGGGATCCTGGTGATCGAAGAAAATATTCAAAACTTTCACCGGGGAGCTCCAATTTTGTACCGAGGACAGCATAATTATTGGCGGGGTTCTCAAATTTGTCCCCGGGGTTCGCCAATTTGCAGCCGAGGTTTCACTTGTGAGGCGTTTTGTACCGGGGAGATTCATAAGTCTGTCCAAGTTCCAAGCGCCTGGAAAGTCACCGAGGTAGAATTTGCCGGGGCACTCACATGGGGGGTGTACTCAAAAGCAAGGTACGTGACACTTTAATGGAAACATTGAATAATAGTTTAAAGCTCTATCGCTCTTACTGTTACATTAGAGTCCATCAATGTTTTGATAATGTATCTCACAACATTCATCAAAAAATAAATGTTTCAGAAGATCAACTTACGCTCACTTGCATCCAGTTGAATAAGGACAACCTTGATAATTTCAACCCTATTTTCTCCAGTAGCAACATGCAAAATTGTTTCTCCAGCTGCATTTCTGAGATGTGGGCATGCTCCGTTTTCCAGCAATATTTTGCAGCTTTCGAGACCACTGGCAATCGTTGAATAATGAAGCGCAGAGTTCATTCTTGTATCTTGTGAATCTACATCAGCTATCTTGAGTTCACATATCTTCTTGATAACATTTGGAAGGCTTTTTCTTGCAGCCAAGTGCAGAGCGTTTAGGCCATTAGCATCAATCAAAGCAGGATTTGCTCCATGGTCTAAGAGAAGCTCGGCTACTGCTCCTTTGCGGTGCCTTAGGAAACAGATAAATTGTTTTAAAGGACGATAGTGTTTAAAGGTTTAAAGGGGCTATGGCACGGATTTTCTCTCGAAACAGTGATTTTGCATTTTTGTGGCAGGACATATCACACAGATTTTCCACTATTTTCTAAATAAACGCGTTATTTTGAAGATGGATTCTTGAATTCACAGAGAAACAAACGAAACATTCACATGTTGTAAGATTACAGAGATATCGATGGATTTCTAAAACTTTATTGTTCCATTTGCATTAAATATATCTGTTAAGTTTGTGTTTATGGAATTGTAGGTAGTGGAATTTTAAAATATGAAACTGAAACTAAGGGGGTGATTTTGCCCCAAGCTTTTTACAGCATTCAGGCGCGCAACTAGGAAATTTTAAGAGCAGGGGTTGTATGGTAGAAATGGGGCATCTGCACACTCATCATCACTATGAACTTATTTCAACATGCTTTTTTCCCTTTGTTCTCTGCCAAAAAGGGCAGGGGTGCAACCCTCACAGCCCCCCCCCCCCTAGATGCGCCCCTGGGCATTGTGGACGAGTAAGGAGTGAGTTACGAGATATCTGCTCTCCCTCATAAAAACAACACGTTTATCTGAAGTGGTTTTGAAACTGTGTGATGAAAGATCGTTAACGCCCTATCAACTAGCCTGTTAACCAGACCAATCCACCTTTTCAGGGCTCCCCGCGAAGCAGTCACGTGCCCACAAAATCCACAAGTCTGATTGGTTCAATACAAAAAAGTTTGGACAAAGTTTGGACACTTATTGACCAATCAAATCCCTTGCTTCACACGGCACGTTACACATTGCGGGGGCCCTGAAATGGTGGATTTCATCTGACCCATGGAAACCATCTCCAGCGTGCCCTGTGTCCTGTTGTGCGCACTCGACTTCTCACAGGTTTTGGAGGAATCCCCACTCTCCACCGCCAAAAGCCAAAGACGACTCCCTGTGGTGTTCTTCAGCCAAGTTTTCAACACTTCCGTTTCGAATGAAATGAAAACGAAAATGAAATGAAAATGAATGGGGAATCCTCCAAATGTGTTCACGTTGGTGATTGGACAATGCACCTTTCTTTCTATCGCATGCACTCTTCAGCTCTATCACATGCGCTCATGGGGAATCCACAATGTCAGCCACTTTGTAGACTTCCTTTTAAATCCAAAAAGATTTTCGATGTCGGGTTATGTATTCTACTTTCATCTTTAATTTTCAATTACTTTTTGGTGTTCTAACAATGCGCTTTGTAAACAAATTCATCCAAAAACTTATCAAGAATAATAGAAGTTTCTCCTTTTTCACCTGCTGTTTGCAGTTCCTGCTTGCCTTGAACAAATGCCTGTTTTGCTAATTTTTTGCTTGCCTTATAACGAAAAGTCAAAATTCAAGAGTCATAAGATAAAAGTCATAAAACAACTTTAATGTTAACTAAACTTACCTGATAGCAAGGTGCAAGGCTGTGCTTCCGTCTGCAGTCTTCAGGTCGATAGACGCCCCATCCTCGATTAACACGGAAATGGCTTCCGCCATACCAAGCCTCGCGGAATGGTGAAGTGGGGCTACTCCCATGTCATCCAAAGTATTCAATGTCTCGGCATCCATTTTTGCTGAAAATTTTCGAATATTCTCCATATTGTCATGACCAATAGCATTAAGTAGAGATCTGCTTCCCATCGCGCCGTAGTTTCCAGAAGATTCACTCCCAAGTAACATTCGGCTGATTTTCCTATTGGAAAGAACTGGAGTTGAGGTATCGTCTAGCAGTTCATAGCTTCGTCTCTTATTTCTATGGTATTTGAGTCCGTTGTTGGTGTCAAAATTTTGCAACTCCATATTTTTTACGCCAAACTACGAGCCCCTCGAAGATATTTTCACCTAATCAATAAAAATCTGCGCTCGACACCGTTAGACACGACCGCAACTTCTGTTTTCACAGCATGTTCTGTTTTCCAGCCAGCAGACTGCTGCACAGTGATCCAGAGCATGGAAACAATTCGAAAACACAAAACCTTGCAAATGCAAAAACTTTCAACTCTACCATAAAGAGGATACCTTAAGCTATTTAGAACAAAAATCCGTATGGAAATCGGACTAACGAGTGCGGAGAAATCGCAATTTGAAGTTGACCAAAATTGCTAGGCATTGTTTTTGTTTACATTTCCGGTGTATCACTTTTTAAATGGGCCTAAAACAAATATTTCAACTTTTTATTTCTCCAGTCATACTCATCCGATTTCAATAAACTTTGTTTTAAGTTAAACCTCAATGTTTAAGCAATTAAACAGCATAACAATTCAGTGCAATTATGTCCATTTATATGTTCATTTCTCACATATTTACAATTGTGTAATTTTAGCAGTAAAACAACACGAGACCCCAAAATATTTTCGTTTCTGGTGCAAACAAAAAAAGTGAGTAGAAAAGAGTCTTAGAAACTCATTTCATACTACACTGTAGGTAATGATAAAGATTTCTGCCAAACGGTTTGTACAGGTTCGTACAGGTAAAAATTTTATGGCTCATTTACAAAATCAAGTCATTTTAGGCCCATATGTGCTATTTTCTGTGATTTTCAGTTACTAAAATTTATATTGTATTTCTAGGTGGTTCTACTGCATGATTTTTTATTCTAATTGTACGATGGTAACTGATTGCAATTGTGAAGTTTTAAATTCCAAATTAAAAGAGAATTTTTTCATTTTATAAGATGCAAATTAAGAATAAATGACGTGCACCGTACACATAGGTCCAACGCAGAAAATCAAACTGATGGGGATACACAGCTCAAGTCTTAAGTCCACCTTTCAATCTAGCAACTACCGTTCATTTATATATGTCTTGAACAAGAGCTTCTTCTTGGTTTGGAACATAAAAAGTTTCACATGCCTGCATGACGTGCCGATGTGATGAGCATCCGGACAAAGATATCATGAATATTTGCTGACACAGATGTTTGTCGCGATCTGCAACCAGCACCACTTCTGAAATTTCTTATGTGCTTGTTCCAAGATTCTAAGGTGGGAGCAACTAGAAAGCGGTCCTTTTAAGTATAGCGATCCTCGCCGAAAAGGTCAATGCCACAAACCATTGATAACACAATCTGGCAGGCTATTTCCCATCCTTCACCAAGAATTGCGTTCTTTGGATTTTTGCCTCAAAATTTTGTACCATCTCATCAGTGAGCAGTGGATTTGGAGTGAGGCAAACCCACAGGTCAAAGCCAAGGTCTTAGGAGCAAAATCCGCTGCAACTGACCACATTAAGCTTAATTGTGACGGTTTACTAGTAGATTCTCCGACTTCAAGCGGTGGCAACACCAATACAGGTCCTGTTGCACTCCGCTTTTTCAGTCTGCAAAATCGTGATGCAATTTGTTGCCTGATCAACAACAGGGACGAAAGGAATAATTACGCCATTTTCCTCAGCCAAATGAATGTTTGCCTTGCAGCGTCGGAGAGCATTGACAATGAAAACATTGTAAATATAGAGAAATTCAGGCAGCATTGCTGTGACACGGTGATTCATCTGGCTTTGCATTTTTCATGGGTCAAGATAAGCCCGTCTGTTCATCAGATGCTCGCCAATAGCTGTATGGTCTGAGAGTGAATTAGAATCTTGGAACAAGCACATAAGAAATTTCAGAAGTGGTGCTGGTTGCAGATCGCGACAAACATCTGTGTCAGCAAATATTCATGANAGACTCTTTTTTACTCACTTTTTTTGTTTGCACCAGAAACGAAAATATTTTGGGGTCTCGTGTTGTTTTACTGCTAAAATTACACAATTGTAAATATGTGAGAAATGAACATATAAATGGACATAATTGCACTGAATTTTTATGCTGTTTAATTGCTTAAACATTGAGGTTTAACTTAAAACAAAGTTTATTGAAATCGGATGAGTATGACTGGAGAAATAAAAAGTTGAAATATTTGTTTTAGGCCCATTTAAAAAGTGATACACCGGAAATGTAAACAAAAACAATGCCTAACAATTTTGGTCAACTTCAAATTGCGATTTCTCCGCACTCGTTAGTCCGATTTCCATACGGATTTTTGTTCTAAATAGCTTAAAGTATCCTCTTTATGGTAGAGTTGAAAGTTTTTGCATTTGCAAGGTTTTGTGTTTTCGAATTGTTTCCATGATTTTCACATTCTGGATCACAGTGTGCTGGTTGTGATCCTTGTTGTGCTATGATGTTCTTATAACTGGACCGAGGGACCCTAGGATCCAAGACTCAAGACCCCAGTTCATATGAAATTATTCATCGACGCTCTTGACGTTAGCAAGAAAGGACATTTTCATATCAGTTCTCTTAGACGAAATTTTGGTTTCCAGTGTGGGGAAAAATTGTTCTCAATACAATCAGACCAATGGAGGCAATGGGCCTGTGTCAATTTTGCGAGATAGTTTTAGCGGGTTTATCTGGGGAAAGTCCCTCTCAAGAACAATAGCTAGCTCAAGCCAGTAATCAAAAATATATAAATCTCGCGACGTGTTTTTGTAAAATCCGAAACAAATCCTGGAAATATATATAGGGGCGTCAAGGTGAAGTTGAAGGTGAAGGTGAAGTTCTTGACAAGTGTCTTATAAAAGCTTTGTGTAATCATGAAAATGACTTTGTTTCCAATAACCAACTTACTTCAGCTCGCATCACGGCATCAGCGGGCATCAGCCCTTTGCTACGCATATTTTAGCAAATTTTGACGCCCTCTCAAGATGCCTAATTAGAGAGGGTATAGTTATTTCATATTTCATTCTGAAATTCTGCCATTATTTCATATTCAAAAATTACCGATTTGAAACATTTCATAAATATTTACTGAACAATTATTGCTAAAAACTTTATATTTCATATTCGCAAATTATTATCATTTCATATAAAAAAATAGAAAAAGCAAATCAAATCAAAGAGCAGTAGAAAAATATACACCCGTAATTGGATCTCATTAAAAATTACTGAAAAGCTCCACATTTGATTACGAAAAGTTTATGTCAAGTTTCTTGGGCGTTTCCGCGTTTCCTCAAATCCTCGTTCTTTGCATGTGGATCGTCTTTGCCCGCGCTGCTCGATACAAGAACGGAAACAAGTAAAACTTTGCTCTGAAACAAGTACAACTTTGCTTTAGACATCTTAGACCAAATTGAGGAAAGGTTCCTAAATAATACCGCAGTTCCCAGGAATTAGAGTTTTCTAATTGTTTTGGGATCCAAGAGCTCGGTTTCTTATCGACTGTGGTTTTTTTACATATGTATACAGGCAACTACAAAAATTCTTTATATCAACCTACCTCAAAGGAATATTGTTATTAGAGTGAACTTTGCAAGAATGTTAGCAATGAATGCTACTTACTTCTTAAATCCACTTTCTTTTTACACGTCATGTTTCCTTGTTGCCCACAAAAACAAAGGTCACTGGTCTGCTGGGAAATATGTTTACAGTTCTAACCACACATTGCGTATGTTGTAAAAGTTAAAATCACCTGAAACCACCTAAAATCACCTTCAAATCACCTGAAACCACCCGTAAATCACCTTCAAATCACACATTGTTTTGATGAATGGGACAAAATCCTTTCGTGTTCAACTTAGCACCAAATGTGATCACTTGTTGTTATTATTCACACTTAAAAAGGGTAATAATCCCACTGGTGTGATCAGTACTTTTTAGTTCTCACTTCTTTTGTTCCATTCAAATTACTTTCAACATTTCCCACGAGGCTGATTTTAGTATTTTACCAAGCTTCAACAACTAACGACATTCTGCATTAAATGCCATTAGTTTAGATTTAGTTATTTCTCGATTATCTCGAATAGTTATNGGGAAAGTCCCGCTCAAGAGCAATAGCTAGCACAAGCCAGTAATCAAAAATATAAATCTCGCGACGTGTTCTTGTAAAATCCGAAACAAATCCTGGAAATATATATAGGGGCGTCAAGGTGAAGTTGAAGGTGAAGGTGAAGTTCTTGACAAGTGTCTTATAAAAGCTTTGTGTAATCATGAAAATGACTTTGTTTCCAATAACCAACTTACTTCAGCTCGCATCACGGCATCAGCGGGCATCAGCCCTTTGCTACGCATATTTTAGCAAATTTTGACGCCCTTCTCACAAGATGCCTAATTAGAGAGGGTATAGTTATTTCATATTTCATTCTGAAATTCTGAAATTCTGAAATTCTGCCATTATTTCATATTCAAAAATTACCGATTTGAAACATTTCATAAATATTTACTGAACGATTATTGCTAAAAATTGAAAACTTTATATTTCATATTCGCAAATTATTATCATTTCATATAAAAAAATAGAAAAAGCAAATCAAATCAAAGAGCAGTAGAAAAATATACACCCGTAATTGGATCTCATTAAAAATTACTGAAAAGCTCCACATTTGATTACGAAAAGTTTATGTCAAGTTTCTTGGGCGTTTCCGCGTTTCCTCAAATCCTCGTTCTTTGCATGTGGATCATCTTTGCCCGCGCTGCTCGATACAGTACAAGAACGGAAACAAGTAAAACTTTGCTCTGAAACAAGTACAACTTTGCTCTAGACATCTTAGACCAAATTGAGGAAAGGTTCCTAAATAATACCGCAGTTCCCAGGAATTAGAGTTTTCTAATTGTTTTGGGATCCAAGAGCTCGGTTTCTTAACGACAGTGGTTTTTTTACATAATGTATACAGGCAACTACAAAAATTCGTTATATCAACCTACCTCAAAGGAATATTGTTATTAGAGTGTTCTCCGTTCATTTTGCACTCCTTCTTTAATTCTTTAGTCAATGACTGGGCCTGGACCGTGGTGATGCAAACTTTGCAAGAATGTTAGCAATGAATGCTACTTCTTAAATCCACTTTCTTTTTACACGTCATGTTTCCGTTGTTGCCCACAAAAACAAAGGTCACTGATCTGCTGGGAAATATGTTTACAGTTCTAACCACACATTGCGTATGTTATAAAAGTTAAAATCACCTGAAACCACCTAAAAACACCTTTAAATCACCTGAAATCACTTGAAACCACCCATAAATCACCTGCAAATCACACAATCTTCTGATGAATGGGACAAAATCCTTTCGTGTTCAACTTAGCACCAAATGTGATCACTTGTTGTTATTATTCACACCTAAAAAGGGTAATAATCCCACTGGTGTGATCGGTACTTTTTATAGTTCTCGCTTCTCTTGTTCCATTCAAATTACTTTATTTCAAATTACTTTCAACATTTCCCACGAGGCTGATTTTAGTATTTTACCAAGCTTCAACAACTAACGACATTCTGCATTAATGCCACTAGTTTAGATTTAGTTACTTCTCGATTATCTCGAATAGTTATACANAATCACCTGAAACCACCCGTAAATCACCTTCAAATCACACATTGTTTTGATGAATGGGACAAAATCCTTTCGTGTTCAACTTAGCACCAAATGTGATCACTTGTTGTTATTATTCACACTTAAAAAGGGTAATAATCCCACTGGTGTGATCAGTACTTTTTAGTTCTCACTTCTTTTGTTCCATTCAAATTACTTTCAACATTTCCCACGAGGCTGATTTTAGTATTTTACCAAGCTTCAACAACTAACGACATTCTGCATTAAATGCCATTAGTTTAGATTTAGTTATTTCTCGATTATCTCGAATAGTTATACACAACCATATCTCGTATTGTGACTGCCCCCTACCCAAAAGCAATGCATGAGCGATGTCCCAAATGTCCCAAAGCATTGTTTCAAGAGTTTTCTCTCAACCTACAATCAGTTCCAAACGTGTTGAGCGATTGTAAAAAAGGCGAGTTTTCTTGCTTTGCATCCCCCCCTCCCCATTTGCAATGTTGAGACCTGTCTAACAAGTTGTATTTCATGACCCTTCATTAGAAAAACCACGTTTCCTCCGAAACAACATTGCAATGGGGGAGGGGGGGGCAAAAATCCATATTTTTCCACAATGGCTCAACACTTTTGCAACTGATTGTACGTCTTGTTTTTAAACCGAAAGATTACCAGTTAGAGTCCATCATATAAAGATAACTGCCCTGGGTAACTGTACTTATACTGTATGAAAAGTACTTATTTTGAATTTTTAGTGAATGCTTGTTATTCGAAGGAAGAATGCAGATCCGGAATCCTTGATCTAGGGTGGTCTTGGGTCGTATTGCCTTGGGTCTTGAAGCCTTATAGTCCAGCTATTAGACTATGCTTTGTTGCCCAGTTCAATAATTGATAATTGAAAGAAGAATCAGGTGAAATGCTTATGACGTATTCCGCAAATCAGATTAACTTTTCGGCATTGATTTCTCATGAGCAGGAAAGAAAACAATAATCGTCAGAAAAATTGGTTTGGGAGGAATTTTTGATAAGAAATAGTGGTATCTTGTAATTTCGTAAATCGAAAAATCGAAAAATTGTGATCATTTTTTTTACTTAAATTGCTAGAATACTGTAGTGGTTATGTTTGTTTGTTTACTGAACAGGACCGCTCTACCACAGGAATGGAGAAGGAGAACGAGGGAAAACTATCACTCTCAACCGAACCATGACAGATTTTCGTGGGATAGAAGGCAAAAGCAAACAAGAAGGTGAGGACACGGAAACGGCCCCAATGGCCCTTGCTCTCTAAAGTGAAAAGGGTTCAAATGAGATACGGGGAAGGAAAAACGAAGTTCTGATGAAAGAGAGATCGTTGGCTACTCCTTTTGCTCCAGGGGTGGCGCCAGGAATCTTCCGACGGAGGGGCTGGAACTTCCGACAGGGGGGGGCTAAAATGGCAAAAAATGCGGTTTTCGTACGTCATTTTGCCACATTTCCTCCGACAATAACCCAAAATTTCCTCCGACGAGGGAGCTAGATGCTTCCGACGGGGGGCTGTAGCCCCCCTAGCCCCCCCTGGCGCCACCCCTGTTTTGCTCCCCTTTAACACGCAGCATGCTCCCTTCCAATTTGAACTTAATTTCCCAGCTTTTTCATTTTCTGCAAAGATTTGTGTGCTCCTTGCTCCTCCCTAGTTACCCAATTTTCTTGCTCCCTTGCAGCCCTTTTCAGTTCCTGCTTCTTCCCTTGCTCCCAAAAACCCCTAACATTTCAAAGCCTCAGAAGTTCCCTCGTATTTCTATTTTTTTCTTTGCAGCAAAAAAAGTAATTCATCGTTCTAGATTAATTACACGAGTCTCAGTCTTCCGCATTAAATTGAATGATAGTTATGGCTTCAAACTGGCTGAAAAAAATGTATGAGAGAAAATAAAAACATCCGATGAAAAACATTGAACGAATACAAGGAATGACGTCGTCTGTCTAATCACGTTCCAGCATATAGAAATATACTTCTGGGCTTGCTGTTCTTTCCATTTGAAAAATCTCTTCTTCTTCTTTATTGTGACTCGATTTTTCATTGCAATTTCAATTTAACCAAAGAAATGTCCGACTTTTGAAAAACTTTCCGGGTCCTGCCGAATTGGGGGGCAGCTGCCCCCCAACCCACTGATCTGATTTTTGAGATCAGTGCTCCAACCCCCATATTGTTGTTGTTGCTGATATGTTGTCGTTGTTGTTTGCATTCCACGTAGATGCCTCAAGTTGTCAAATATGGTCAAACGATCGATGCTGAAAGTGATGTAAACAGCATTTGCTTCATTGAAACTGGACTTGTGAAATCGTATCGTAAGTATCGTAGCTCGCTAAAGAACAACTTTAGGTACCTCTTTGTTGCCGAAGAGTTCGAAACAGTGGGAATCAGCAGTTCATGTACAGGAATCCGAGACTCGGAGAGTAGAGGAAATCTTTTTTATTTAGGCCACAGCAGGCACAACAACTCCCGCCTCGCGTTGGAAGCTAAAGTAGGCTAGATATTACTGGAAGAACAGAAGCAAAGGACATTTTCGTTTAACTTGGCAAAGAAGTGTATCAGAATAATCATGTATTCATGTTCTTTGTTTGTTCTTTTTGTCATGGTTTGCTAGCTGCAAGATCAAGTATCAAGTGGTGCGCAAAAGATCGAGTATAGTATCAAGTGGTGAGAGCTTTTCAGGCCAGACATGATAGTGCCTAGCGTGCAAAAAATCAGACTGTTCACTTTGGTATTTGGTATCACTGTTGGATTATTTTTGACCATCATTTTTAGGGCTCCTAATGATCTTGACTGCAGTGGTGGGCAAATTGTCAACAGAGGGACAACTTACATCAAGTCAACTGATGAAAATGAACCACAGAAAGAATTCAAATTCTCTCAAGAAAAATCCTCATCTTTTAATTTCAGCATTGCAAAGAAACTTTACAAGAAAGTTAGAATTCTTTGTTGGATATTAACCAGCCCAAAGACGTTACGCACAAAAGGAAAAGCGGTCAAAGAAACTTGGGGTAAAAGATGTAACAAGATCATATTCATGAGCTCGGAGGACGTACCATCGTATCCATCAATAAATCTTGGTGTTCCAGAGGGAAGAGAGAATTTGTGGGGTAAAACAAGAGCTGCATTTAAGTATATTTATCAAAATCATCTAAATGATGCAGACTGGTTTCTGAAGGCTGATGATGATTCGTTTGTTGTTGTTGAGAATTTGAGGCATTTTCTCTCACAGTATAGTCCTGATGACCCACATTTCTTTGGGAGGTGGTTTGTACCATTTGGGGGATACAACAGTGGTGGGGCTGGATATGTTTTGAGCAGAAAGTCTGTAAGATTATTCATGAAGGCAATGAACAACCCATGGAAATGTCCTGAAAAGTATTTTGCAGAAGATGTTGCAATGGGTAACTGCTTAGCATTGTATGGCGTTCATCCAGAAGATACCAGAGACAAACTTGGAAGAGAAACATTTCATCCTTATGCTCTCGAGTACCATTTCATTCCTGGTTATATTGGTAAAAATGACTGGCTTCACTCTTATGATAAGTTCCCACTTCAAGTTGGCCCAAACTGTTGTTCTGACCACTCAATTACATTTCATTATGTTAATATACAAAATATGTATGTTTACGACTATTTCATTCAGACATTACATCCATATGGGATCACTCATATGCCACATAGTTAGTTAGAGCAATTTCATAGATGTTTTTTGCTATTCTACAAAAAGAGGCTGGATCAAGTGATATTTTTATTCATTTTACAGAAATATTGTGCATTTTTTAATATGCACAACAGTGATAGAAGCTCTGACATCGCCCAATCAAACTTTTTGAATAGAATTGTATAAAGATAACACTCTCTCCAGACTCTTGTGTAGAATAGCTAAAAGGCCTCTTAGACACATTTTATGGAATCAGTCAGAAGCTCAAAGGGATTGAGTCATGATAGATAGACCTGCTCTGTGGTTTATCATGTGAGCCATGTGACAAAAATCAAGTATCACTCTGAGCAAACAAAAGGGCCCGCTGTAACACAACGTGTTTCGTGTGATCAGTTTCGTTTCACATTTACAACAACCAATCAGTTGTTTGGTAAACGCAGGCTGTTATTTAACATGAGGGCTATTCTTTTCTATCTTACCCCATGGCTCTTTTCTTTGCTGCATCAAATTCTTATAAGATGTGCTATCATTGTTCATCTTTTGATTTTTCAATCACTTCCGCTTAACTCCCCTTTTGCGTTCTATTTCTCATGATTACTGATGAAGTGTTATGCTCATTACATTTTGTGTATTTAATCCTGCCATCAATTATAGTTCATTTATCATGTGGAAATTTATGTGGATTTAACGTGACTCAATGCCTTTAATAGAGAAAGCAATTGATTTCTAATTTCTATTCTAAGAAACTAAATGAATGTTTTTATGCCAAGATTCATGTTAATTTTGCTGTGTAATTTTGAAGAATGATATAAGAAGTAATTTGTATTTTAAATAATTTCGTGATGAACAGTTTTAGTAAACTTGCAAGATGCACATAGAGCTATTTGTAACCCCTTTTACTGTGGAGGCTTTAGAAGCAATTCAAGGTAGTTGTTGAGATTATTATAATATTTTATGAAAATTACAACGACGTCTTTTAGTGATCTAGAACCCTCGCATCTCTCCATTCAAATCTGTAGAGCTGCCAAAGGAGGATGGCTTAGAGACTACTGCTTAAGGTCATCTTTTGGGAGTTAAAAGTTTGCAGTTTTTAACTTTTAATTTNTTCATTATGTTAATATACAAAATATGTATGTTTACGACTATTTCATTCAGACATTACATCCATATGGGATCACTCATATGCCACATAGTTAGTTAGAGCAATTTCATAGATGTTTTTTGCTATTCTACAAAAAGAGGCTGGATCAAGTGATATTTTTATTCATTTTACAGAAATATTGTGCATTTTTTAATATGCACAACAGTGATAGAAGCTCTGACATCGCCCAATCAAACTTTTTGAATAGAATTGTATAAAGATAACACTCTCTCCAGACTCTTGTGTAGAATAGCTAAAAGGCCTCTTAGACACATTTTATGGAATCAGTCAGAAGCTCAAAGGGATTGAGTCATGATAGATAGACCTGCTCTGTGGTTTATCATGTGAGCCATGTGACAAAAATCAAGTATCACTCTGAGCAAACAAAAGGGCCCGCTGTAACACAACGTGTTTCGTGTGATCAGTTTCGTTTCACATTTACAACAACCAATCAGTTGTTTGGTAAACGCAGGCTGTTATTTAACATGAGGGCTATTCTTTTCTATCTTACCCCATGGCTCTTTTCTTTGCTGCATCAAATTCTTATAAGATGTGCTATCATTGTTCATCTTTTGATTTTTCAATCACTTCCGCTTAACTCCCCTTTTGCGTTCTATTTCTCATGATTACTGATGAAGTGTTATGCTCATTACATTTTGTGTATTTAATCCTGCCATCAATTATAGTTCATTTATCATGTGGAAATTTATGTGGATTTAACGTGACTCAATGCCTTTAATAGAGAAAGCAATTGATTTCTAATTTCTATTCTAAGAAACTAAATGAATGTTTTTATGCCAAGATTCATGTTAATTTTGCTGTGTAATTTTGAAGAATGATATAAGAAGTAATTTGTATTTTAAATAATTTCGTGATGAACAGTTTTAGTAAACTTGCAAGATGCACATAGAGCTATTTGTAACCCCTTTTACTGTGGAGGCTTTAGAAGCAATTCAAGGTAGTTGTTGAGATTATTATAATATTTTATGAAAATTACAACGACGTCTTTTAGTGATCTAGAACCCTCGCATCTCTCCATTCAAATCTGTAGAGCTGCCAAAGGAGGATGGCTTAGAGACTACTGCTTAAGGTCATCTTTTGGGAGTTAAAAGTTTGCAGTTTTTAACTTTTAATTTCTTCTCTGACAGACCACATTTCCTTTATCCCTTCTATCAGTGCCTCCCTGTATGTTTCTTTCTGCCTTTTTGGGTAAATTTAAAGGCTGAGTAGAGCTTAAGAAGCTGTCATTTATTTCTATAATTGCTTACGTTTTCGATTTTATAGCCATGCTTATTTTAAGGTGTTGTGGTGTGGTGGTGTAATCCTCTGTCCAAGGGAGCGTGCGTGCACCATGCCTCTGACTTTGCAGTCAGGCGGATGGGGTTTGAGCCCTACCAACACCACTTGAGCGTCACGACAAAAGGTCGGCAGCATGTTACAATTGCCCCTGACATGGTTAGCTATATTCTCCTCTTTTACATTTCATGAGCTGCCCAGCTTAAAACTTTTAAAATGGTTTTGATCCTAAATAGATTTCATGTCTGTGATATGAAAAATAGTATTTTTTGCTCAAGAACATAATTTTCCAGACACAAATTCACACCGGAAGCACAGTTTTACTTTTCTGCTCAAAAACATGTTTACCCCAAAAATTTCGCAAACTTGAATGAACATTCGTGTTTCTCAAGGAGTATGTAGATTGAAATGAGCATGTTCTGTGCAAAAATTAGATTCTTTGCTTGTTTTTGATCGGCGTTAGAGCCAGTATGTTATACAATTGCCCCGTGGTACAATTATCTGAATTGTCCCCGGTCTCCCCTACTCTCAAAAGGTTGCTCTGCTGAATAACCGTAAAAAAGAGATTTAAGTGATATACTTGTTTAGGTTTTTGAATTTACAGTTCACACTTTTTGGAATCGACAAAATTTTTAACGACATTCTACCCAAGTGAATCAAAGAAATGCGTGGTGTATTCCATTTTGGTGATAGGTGAACCATCTATAAGATGTGTATGACGCTATTATAATGTAATAGTCAGTATTTAGACCAGACCTTGTTGTATTGAGAAGTTGATTGATTGATTCATTTTATTGTTTGATCCATCGTTTGATTGTGATTATTGATTATTTGATTATTGACTTATGTATGACTTGGAACGAGGCAATTTCCAAAGCGAGGCCTGCACGCTGCCGTCTACAAAACAAGAAACGAGAGCTTCAGCTGATTGATTGCCGTACTTCTTTAGAGACAAAAATGCATTTAATGTACTATATGGAGAATGGGAAGCGTGTTTACACCATGAAGGTAAGAGTATATAGACTGATTAATCTATTTCTTGACTGTTAACGGTCAAAGAAGAGCGTTACTTGGGGCCTGATCTCATCGCCGCTGAAGAGTTGATAGGCCAAAAAATTAAAAACAGATGGCCTGATGTATTTATTTGCGTGCCTTATTATAGAATCCAGGGCCCACTGTGATANTTTTTTCCCCCCCCCCCCCCCCCGGGCACCATGTGTCTGACTTTGCAGACAGAACACTGTTAGGCGGATGGGGTTTGAGCCCAGCGTCACAACAAAAGGTTGGCGGCATGTTACAATTGCCCCTGACCTGGTTAGCTATATTCTCCTCTTTTACATTTCATGAGCTGCCCAGCTTAAAACGTTTAACATGGTTTTGATCCTAAATAGATTTCATGTCTGTGATATGAAAAATAATTTTCCAGACACAAATTCACACTGGAAGCACAGTTTTACTTTTGTGCTCAAAAACATGTTTACCCCCAAAAATTTCGCAAACTTGAATGAACATTCATGTTTCTCAAGGAGTATGTAGATTGAAATGAGCATGTTCTGTGCAAAAATTAGATTCTTTGCTTGTTTTTGATCGGTGGTAGCCGAGTGTGTTATACAATTGCCCCGTGGTACAATTATCTGAATTGTCCCCGGTCTCCCCTACTCTCAAAAGGTTGCTCTGCTGAATAACCGTAAAAAAAGAGATTTAAGTGATATACTTGTTTAGGTTTTTGAATTTACAGTTCACACTTTTTGGAATCGACAGCGTGGTGTATTCCATTTTGGTGATAGGTGAACCATCTATAAGATGTGTATGACGCTATTATAATGTAATAGTCAGTTATTTAGACCAGACCTTGTTGTATTGAGAAGTTGATTGATTGATTCATTTTATTGTTTGATCCATCGTTTGATTGTGATTATTGATTATTTGATTATTGACTTATGTATGACTTGGAATGAGGCAATTTCCAAAGCGAGGCCTGCACGCTGCCCTCTACAAAACAAGAAACGAGAGCTTCAGCTGATTGCCGTCCTTCTTTAGAGACAAAAATGCATTTAATGTACTATATGGAGAATGGGAAGCGTGTTTACACCATGAAGGTAAGAGTATATAGACTGATTAATCTATTTCTTGACTGTTAACGGTCAAAGAAGAGCGTTACTTGGGGCCTGATCTCATCGCCGCTGAAGAGTTGATAGGCCAAAAAATTAAAAACAGAAATGGCCTGATGTATTTATTCGGGTATTTATTTGCGTGCCTTATTATAGAATCCAGGGCCCACTGTGATATTTGCCGTTTATTTCACAAGTGGGCCCTTCATTCTATAAATAATCCATCTTCATCTACGTGAATAATCAGCAACCTCAATAATGCTGAGAGCTCCGCTGATGAAATACGATTGGTCACTGCATGTTACAGCCATTATTATATTAGGTTATTAGGCAACTTTGGTTGGAATTTGAAAAAAAGGAAAGAAAAACAATAGAGGGTTGTATAACTGAGCTTATACATGCAGGGACCTATCGTACTTAAAATACAAAGAAAAAGGTGATTAATTAATGACAGAAATATTTAAATATGTTATTATACAGTCAGTGGATAAAAGAAAAGTATCTTGAATGAGTCCATTGGTTGGTGCTTTCATGACGTGGTTTCGAAGAACGTTCCAGTCCCTTATGGTTCGTGGAAAAAATGAATAATTGAAACAATCTGGGACTGTGCTAGGTAGTATACAGGCAAAGTCATTGCATTTTCTGTTTTGTCTGATACACGGTTTCAAATATTGTGTACCATTGATTGCCACCCAGACTGGAAACTTTGCGTTTTGCGCGCGCAAGTTATTTTTTTAGGGCTGCCAACTGCGCGGTTTGAGAGCAAACCATATATGATTTTTGGTACGCCGTGGGATGTTGCACATTTTAAACTGATACAAACCGTCAGTTGCGCGTTAATGGTCCTAACCGCGGGACGTTTTGCGCGCGTACTACAAACTTTCCAGTCTGGATTGCCACTAAAGAATTAGTTATCTTAAACATCATTGTAAGTCTCATATGCCTTCTTCGCTCCTCTAGGCTCATCCATCCTAGCCTGCGTCACAGACCATAACAAGGGGGAGTTTTGGTCTGTGTGATGGACTCACTTTTATTGTCCCAGTTTCACAGAGATCTTGTGAAATCTGTTATTTAAATAATGATATTGGCTTGTCTAGTTCATTGTTTATTTAATTTATGCTGAATCGTTGGGACAACAAAAGTGAGTCCATCACACAGACCATAACTCCCTCTGCTTATGGTCTGTGACGCAGGCTACATCCAAAAGAGCTCGTTTAACATTTCAGTCACACTGGCAGAGTAACGATATCGATTCAGAACATAATCGCTCCTGTCTGTGATCTTGTTTTCCAAACGATTTTTGTCTTTTATAGAAAAAAGATGCATTGGGAAACCCAACAATATCTGCACATCCAGGTAAGATCAGGTTCATGGAAATGCCTATTAACTTTCATAGAAACCTATTTGCTTTTTAATATTTGGTGTGCTACTTGATGAGTTGTTCATCATTTCGCAAACGATCCTCTTTTGATAAAAAACAAAAGATTTTGCAGTTGTAATATTTAATTCAAAATGAAAAATGATAAATCCATGCAAGAAAAGAAGTGCATTCATTCTATCTACTGTATACAATGTTCTCATGTTAGCCTTATTTTTACACCAGGTTTCAAGCACTATTATAAGTATTTATAGCCTTCTAATATTAGCACACTGGGCAGTGAACAGATAGCAAAACTGTGCCAAGTGATGATGATTCTCAAAAATTGGCGAAAAGCTTTTTTAATTGGTTAAACTGGTGCAGTTATTAGATCTTGTTTATTTTGTTTTCAGCGAGATTTTCACCAGATGACAAATATTCAAGGCAAAGAATAGTATTGAAGAAACGTTTTGGAATTCTTCTCACTCAGCAGCCCAAGCCTGTTTACTAAAATAGAGCTAATAATTGATGAAGATCTGGACCAGCAAAGGATTGGCAAGTTTGTTTCTTATGGGCATCATTACTCATTTCTAAAGCAAAAAACTAATGTATGTCATTATTGACATATTCATATTAACATTGGTGGAGAAGACAGGAAAATGTGAATATTTTAACTTGCAAATGCAATTAAGGCAGTAAATTTATGAAAGCATTATGTTGCTGACTCCAGGTATTTCATTGCATTGTTTCAAATGATAAGTCTCGTTTTTTACTTTCATCGTATTCATCTCATCACATCTGGTTGATCCTTTTCTGTTGTATGTTTGTCTGAATGTTGAATAATTAATCAAATACTAGGGACGTTAAATTTAGATAAGAGTCCAATAAAACTGTGACTTTTCCTATATGAGCTGAAAGCTGAACCACATTACACTCGGAATATTGCTTCGGTTGAACAATAACACCCACAGAAAATAATTTAGGAGAAAGGATACAGTATAACTTAATACACTAATTTCTGGCTGAAACTTTACGAAGAAGGTCATACTGTATGGACCCAAATTTTATCTAGTGGATGATTTATTGAAGAGATGTATCACTCCCTCAGTGAGAACAAAGGATATGAATGAATGAGATTTTTAAGAGAACAAAAGGAGGTTTCTGCGATTTCTTTCTACAATATTTGAAGAAGTTATTCGCCCCACAGGTCCACCATCCTACTGTACCTCCGACACTAGTTTCGTACATGCATAGAGGCAGTTTTTCATAAAATTGAAATGAGCCTTGACCATTGCCAAATTTCCTTCTGATCCATAAGGTAAATGGAAACATTGGCATACACAATATTCCTCATTGAGGAATATTGTGTACCTCATAGCAAGCTAATAGCAGGGAAGGCATTGTGAGAACCAGACAGACTTTAATTATTCTCATTCATTAATGTCAGAATAGATGCTTTTATTGATGAAGCCATTCTTTGCTGCATGGATAGAGTATAGCATTTTGCCAAGCGCTTTCATTTCACCTCAAGTGGCATGTGATGGGACATGTTATTCATAACACACATAGTGGTCAAATAAAGTAGTAAATGTATCAGTTGTTTGTATGTGCGGCTATAATTATTCAAATGTATACAAAGATATTGATAAAAGATAAAATATAAGCCTTGAATATTATGACTACACGTTTCGGCATAACCCTTCATCAGTAATGAAGAAAGCATTACTGATGGTCAATTAATGGTCAAATAAAGAGTTGATACGTCAAACAGCATAATTTTATTTCATATTCTTATTAATATCCCAATCTTTACAACCCATAATTCTCATGAATTTATTGATCAAATATTCTATATTTACACCAATTTTTTTTTTTTTTAAGAATTTACGTAAATGACAATATTACATAGTGATAGATATGTTGCAATTATATGCCATGCTGCTCCTCCTGCCTACAACTACAGTCGATGGGTGTGTCACTCTTTCGAAAAAATTCACGAGATTTTTTTAAATAATAGGATTTTCAGGGATTTTCCTTGAAAACAAAAGGATTTTGCCAAAGGCCTGCGATATTTTTTAGGAAGTGATATGCCCCTCAACTACATTTTTTCTACTATTTCATATCACATGGAACCACAAACTTGGCTCTGTCAAAATCTAACAATATTACATGAATATAAATCGGAGCTTGTTACAAATCATTTACACTTTGGGTGGTAGGTCCTCCNACGTTTCGGCATAACCCTTCATCAGTAATGAAGAAAGCATTACTGATGGTCAATTAATGGTCAAATAAAGAGTTGATACGTCAAACAGCATAATTTTATTTCATATTCTTATTAATATCCCAATCTTTACAACCCATAATTCTCATGAATTTATTGATCAAATATTCTATATTTACACCAATTTTTTTTTTTTTTAAGAATTTACGTAAATGACAATATTACATAGTGATAGATATGTTGCAATTATATGCCATGCTGCTCCTCCTGCCTACAACTACAGTCGATGGGTGTGTCACTCTTTCGAAAAAATTCACGAGATTTTTTTAAATAATAGGATTTTCAGGGATTTTCCTTGAAAACAAAAGGATTTTGCCAAAGGCCTGCGATATTTTTTAGGAAGTGATATGCCCCTCAACTACATTTTTTCTACTATTTCATATCACATGGAACCACAAACTTGGCTCTGTCAAAATCTAACAATATTACATGAATATAAATCGGAGCTTGTTACAAATCATTTACACTTTGGGTGGTAGGTCCTCCATTTCTGCATAACCAAGATTAACATTTGCATTTGCGGCTTCTTCATCCTTTTTGTACTCCACACTTAGTTCTTTGGATGGTGCCTCATCCACTTCATCTAGCGTTTCAGCGGTCTTTTGTCCTTTGGTCTCAGGCAAGTAGAACAATGTAAATACTGATATCATACTGCTTGTCCCCATCACAAGGAAGGGAGCATATGGATGAACTTTCTTCAAGAATTTAGCAACCCATGGGGCCCCTGCTGCTCCAATACGACTTGTGATTTGTAGCAGGCCAATGCCTTGCGCTCTGTAAGATAAAACGCGGTAATCATTGCACGTTGGACAGCAAGCATGGAAATAAGAAAGCATAGAAGACAGCAGTTTTTTTACTAGCCTTGCGAGACAGAAAGTGTTGGACAGTGAAGGCGACGCGATCCTATCATATGTTCGACAGATGTTAAATTAGGAGCTGCAAGATCGATGTGAGATTTCAATAGACAATAACGCTAAAGATGGCAGCCGCGCAAAGCATGCTGGTAAAAAGCTCCCTGGTGACCACCTAACGACAAAAAAGTTTTGGTCTGCCGTTTCGACTAGCTAGCTGTGGTAAAGTTCGGAACAAGGAATCAATGTAAACAAGTAGGAAAATTTTGTAATTGGAACGCAAATCTTTCATTAAAATTTCAATTTGAATCTAAACTTTACTTTTTCTGCTTTGGAAAGGTTTCATTTCGAACCNGACGTTTCGGCATAACCCTTCATCAGTAATGAAGAAAGCATTACTGATGGTCAATTAATGGTCAAATAAAGAGTTGATACGTCAAACAGCATAATTTGTTTTCATATTCTTATTAATATCCCAATCTTTACAACCCATAATTCTCATGAATTTATTGATCAAATATTCTATATTTACACCAATTTAAGAATTTACGTAAATGACAATATTACATAGTGATAGATATGTTGCAATCATATGCCATGCTGCTCCTCCTGCCTACAACTACAATCGAGGGGTGTGTCACTCTTTCGAAAAAATTCACAAGATTTTTTTAAATAATAGGATTTTCAGGGATTTTCCTTGAAAGCAAAAGGATTTTGCCAAAGGCCTGCGATATTTTTTAGGAAGTGATATGCCCCTCAACTACATTTTTTCTACTATTTCATATCACATGGAACCACAAACTTGGCTCTGTCAAAATCTAACAATATTACATGAATATAAATCGGAGCTTGTTACAAATCATTTACACTTTGGGTGGTAGGTCCTCCATTTCTGCATAACCAAGATTAACATTTGCATTTACGGCTTCTTCATTCTTTTTGTACTCCACACTTAGTTCTTTGGATGGTGCCTCATCCACTTCATCTAGCGTTTCAGCGGTCTTTTGTCCTTTGGTCTCAGGCAGGTAGAACAATGTAAATACTGATATCATACTGCTTGTCCCCATCACAAGGAAGGGAGCATATGGATGAACTTTCTTCAAGAATTTAGCAACCCATGGGGCCCCTGCTGCTCCAATACGACTTGTGATTTGTAGCAGGCCAATGCCTTGCGCTCTGTAAGATAAAACGCGGTAATCATTGCACGCTGGACAGCAAGCATGGAAATAAGAAAGCATAGAAGACAGCAGTTTTTTTACTAGCCTTGCGAGACAGAAAGTGTTGGACAGTGAAGGCGACGTGATCCTATCATTTGTTCGACAGATGTTAAATTAGGAGCTGCAAGATCGATGTGAGATTTCAATAGACAATAACGCTAAAGATGGCAGCCGCGCAAAGCATGCTGGTAAAAAGCTCCCTGGTGACCACCTAACGACAAAAAAGTTTTGGTCTGCCGTTTCGACTAGCTAGCTGTGGTAAAGTTCGGAACAAGGAATCAATGTAAACAAGTAGGAAAATTTTGTAATTGGAACGCAAATCTTTCATTAAAATTTCAATTTGAATCTAAACTTTACTTTTTCTGCTTTGGAAAGGTTTCATTTCGAACCATGTTGCATTCGAATTCAAGGTCGATTCGAATTCAAGCTAGCTAGTCGAAACGGCAGAATGTCGTTATGTGGTCGTCAGGGAGCTTTTACCAGCATGCTTTGGATCAAAACACAACAGAAGTCTTTGGAGCCGCCATCTTTAGCGTTATTGCCTATTCCCTTGCATCACTAAAGCTAAATGTTACTGTTAATTTTCTAAGAGAAGTAGTTAGTTGACTGATTTAATCTGTCGCTGAAAGTCTATCTTTGACTTAGAGACAAAGGTGGAGGTATTTATGTCACCATTTAGGCCTTTAAATGGGTTTTTTTTTATCAATAGCAAGCTTGATCAGAAAGGGAATAAATGGAGTCTAAATATTAGCCTATTGTATTTCACGATCTCGGGACGTGCATGGACATTGTGTAGCTAAAGAAACAATAGCGGGCGTAGGCGTTTTATTTGTCCTATTGATAGGTTATTCCATTAGCTTCGTTTATTCACTTTAAATCTAACTTGGATTTTATCGATAGATTGATGCAAGAATCTCTGAAATTGTTAATAATACCAATAGACGATTGCGCATGGCAGACGCACATTTTTTACCATGATGCTTTGCGTCGCATTGAATTTTAATTGATTTGATTGGTCGATTCTTCGAAACCGCAAAGGATCTTGGTAAAAAATTCCTCGACGCCATCTTTAGCGTAATCTTCTATTCCTACACTCACCCAAAAGGTGTAACTTTTTTTACTCACTCGAAATGGAAAATGTTTAAAATGGTTAACTTATTGAATGAAAATAGCTTGTCGTTGCTGGTACATACCTTACCACTGTAGGGTATAGCTCTACTGACCATGTATATATCGCATCGAATGAGACGGATACTCCACATTTGCCAATCATTCCAATTATGATACGTACAATAACCAAAGCTGTAAAATCGAGATTCTGTCAGGGTAGAGTGGGGCGAAATGGGTCAGGGTGAGGCAAAATTGGTCACTTGATTTTTTTGTACGGTATTGTTCACGATAAAGACTGATTTTTGTAACTAGGAGGGGGGTCACATTTTCACGGTCAAATCCCTAATGAATTCTAATGCTCCATATTGCCATAATTTCACAATAAAGACAGATATGGATGTGAAAATTTGTTATTATACTAAACTTTGTACGCAGAACGAGATTCTAGACTCAGAAATGCAAAATCTCAAACAATGAAAAAATACGGTAGGTTTCAGATTCGTCATGCTGACTCGCTTATGAAAATGAGAATCTCTCCAAAGTCTGCCAAACCTTCTGCCTTTTGGAGCAGAAGGCCTACCAAACCTACTGTTTTGAGAGTTTCAGAGCCAATCAAACACAAATTCCGAGTCTACCAAGTCAACCGTTTTCAGAATTGGTACCAATCAAACACACCCTAAATGAGCAAAGCTAAAAGACTGACCTTTTCCTTTATCTGTCGGTATGAAAGCAACAATAAGACAGGCTATGCTTGCAGTTGCTAATGCAGGAATGATTGTTTTTTTTCTTCCGAACCTAGGGTAGTAATACAAAACCTTACTTGCAAATATACTTGAAGAATAAATGACCGTCTTTTTGAATTACTGATAGGAATATTTGAGAATATTCGATTTTCCTTTTGGTGGAGTGAGCAATTTTAAGCAAATTTTAATCATTTTGCTAGAAAGAATGCCTTGCTCAACATCAATGTTGTACAGAGTGTCCCAAAAAATTGTGCCCCGTTTGATCGTCTGTTGCCGAGGAGCTGTAAGTTCAATTGTTTCGTTTTTATATAGTTGCATCAAGGGCGCCTACCTTGTATGAATTGCAGTCCTGTTTTCGTGACATAATACACAGAGCAATTGCTGTCCTGTTGTCCTTTAATCCAAACCGGACGACGTAAGGTGACGTAAGAATAATTGTGTGGTTTCAAATTCAGGTGTTGATGTAATACGATATCAACTGTTATAAGGAATGACCACAGGGAACCAGGCAGTGCGATTTTTGAATACATGGATTAACAGGACAGCAATTGCTCCGTGTACTATGTCACGAAAACAGGACTGCGAATAAACTCAATTCATACAAGGTAGGCGCCCTTGGTTGCATATAGCTTGAGACATAGAGACCAAGTTTCAACTTAGAGCTTGATACCTGGTTTAAGTCAATCTGACAAGTGGTTGCTGATTTATGGCAGAAGAAAGTCCAAAGGGTGGTTGCTTTAAAAACAGCAGGTCCTTTGTTTACCTACAGTACCAAAATCAAGTAGATATTACAAGAGAAGGTTTTAGCGTTGTTTATCAATTTTCAACAATTGAAAAAGGATTAATAGTGTTGCTTCCAATGTAAAGATGGCGAGAATAAAAGCAGGGAAGTGCACGAGTGATGTCAAAATGCAACCACGATATATGTTACTATCATTTTATGAAAACACCTGGTGAGTGATTTCATCTTTAAAAAATTGAGTGAATCAACTTACTTATTACAAAGAAAGATGCCAAGAACAACAACAGGGAATTCAACGAGTAATGTCAAAATGCAATCACGATATATGTTACTATCATTTTATGAAAACACCTGGTGAGTGACTTCATCTTTAAAAAATGAGTGGATCAACTTACTTATTACAAAGAAAGATGCCAAGAACAACAACAGGGAATTCAACGAGTAATGTCAAAATGCAATGACGATATATTTCAGCACCATTTGTTAAACACACCTGGTGAGTGATTTCACATTTAAAATAAATATGTCAATGGAACTTGCCTATTCCAAAGAAAGATGGTGAGAACAACAGCAAGGAATCCAACGAGTGATATCAAAATATAATCATGTTATATTTCATCATACCATCTGGTATAACCATCTGGCGAGTGATTTCACATTTAAAATAGATGAGTGAATCAACTTACTTATTGCAAAGAACGATAGCAAGAATAACAGCAGGAAATTCAACGAGTGATGTCAAAATGTAATCACGATATATTTCACCACCAAGATCATCAGCTGCTAGTGCCACTCCATAATATACCAAACCATTCACCATCCTAAACAGAATTATTGATACAGATTAAAAATACTATCAAATTTTAGATTATATCATATTAAATCTAAAATATGTGGAAGCCATGTTTCAAACTGTCAGTGGCTGAAAGATTCAAAAGCAAGATCAAGTCACCCGGAGACAGGGGTAATTCGCAGCTTGCTTGCTAAAACGACAGCGAAAGTCGTCTAAAACTTGTTACAAACTCTGCTATTACTCCTTTAGAGCAGAACGTCCTCCCACCCAAAATAATGGCCACTGTTCACTGTGACGCTGTTTGTGTCAAAAGGTTTCAAAAGTTGCCTACAAGATTTCAAAATAGTGGGAACTCGCTGACAATAAGTCTTTTCCCACTATGGATGGCACGTAGTTTATTAATCTTGTTTTTTTTTTTAATAGTTTGTTTGTTTTTAATGAATAAAGAAAAAAAAATCAAACAGGAGGAGAAGAAATTTGTCACTGGCAAATACAGTTGGAAAGCATTAAAACAGCTTGATAGCAAAGACTTCAAGAGAACTTTCTTGCTTCCTGCCTTCTCAAGCTTGTAAAGATTGATCCAACTTACCATGCATACGCTTGCACCATTGTACGTAGTCCCATTTTCCTGGGACGGAACAGATCAAGTGGACTGGCTTTCTCATTAGATGCATCTACTCTTTGTGTTTTTAAAGTGACATCATCAGGTATTTGTTTCTTGTTCATCTTCGCAACTCTTCTTAGAATGTTCATTGCTTCTTCTTTTCTTCCTTGAAGATTTAGCCAACGAACTGATTCTGGGATGAATCTAAAGACAACAACTTTTATTTGTTTAGATGACGTGCCACGTCATTTTATCACTCCGCGTTTGAAAATGAGATTTGTAGTAAATGAAGCCATGACAAAACAATAGCACCGCAATGGGACTTAAAGTATTTCGTTTTATCAAATATATCAAGTTTGAAGGGTTGGAAGCTGATACCAATGAAACTTCAGCCCTGTTACCCGAGGTGAAATTATTTTCCCATTACATGGAGAGTTTCAGCCCGGGCTGAAAGTCTATCTAGCGCCAAAACTATAGGAAAACGCATGCGCAATCGATATTTCTTATATATATATATATCTTATTTCTTTATCTTTAAAGAAAAACTCAGCCTGAAAATTTTTCCGGATAATTAGAGAAGCGTATACTTACTTTGCAAATGCGAGGGTGAAAATGTACGGTGCAGTGCATACAATAAACAGAGTTTTCCATTGACGAATTAAATAAGCTTTTATTCCAAGAATTATCAAGGCAACAGCGAAGAATGCCCATAAAAGAATGCCACAAAAAGGACGATACTTTTCACCAACAAACTCAGAAGCCATTACAAACATTTGCACTCCAGTTCCTGGCGTAAAGAAGCCAACTATTATTCTTGAAGCGAGGAAGAACCAAAAATTTGGCGAGAACACGCTAAGGAAGCCGACCACTATCAGGACTGCAAGCGATGGAAAGAGAACTTTGAGACGGCCATACCTATGAAGTAAAAAGTAATATTATGACGTCATAATAAGGCTTCAGTTGGATTGTTTTTCATTTTTATTTATTTTTATTTGAAACTAATTTATGCAGGGTAACAATTCAGTTAATAAACTGCTTTACAGTTAACTAATAAACTGCTAATTAATTAATTAATTAGTTAGTTAATAAACTGCTTTATAATCTGAGTATATCTACGTTAACTAAAACAACTATATTCCTACGGCCGACTTGTCTGGCTGCGAATGTAAATATATTAAACATAAAAGTCTCCAGAAGCTGGATGGCTAACTAGCGTATTGTGCATACGAAAGGGGTTATTAAGAGGAGACGAGATTTTAAATCCACCTTTTCAAGGTAAGAGCGCCAAAGCGGGAATTTTTTATTTGCTTGAGCTTTTGCATCTTTGAGTATAGAATCTTGTTCTGCGTACAAATTATAGTGTAGAAACAAATTTCCACATTCATATCTGTCTTTATTTCAAAATTATGGCGACATAAAGAATTTGAGTTCATAAGGGCTTTGACCGTGAAAACAAAGTTTGGACAAAAATTTGTCCAAACTTTGATTTCACGGTCAAAGCCCTTATGAATTTGAATTCTTTATATCGCCATAATTTCGAAATAAAGACAGATATGAATGTGAAAATTTGTTTCTATACTATACTTCGTACGCAGAACCAACCTCGTCCCCAGGGCCTTTTGTCATATTTGGACGGAGACGAAAAGGCCCTGGGATCGGCTGGTCACGTGACCATCAAAACACCCACTTTCCGTGGGTGTAATAAATTATAGAAATCGTAATGTATGCAGCAGTTATACTTTAGGCCAAGCCTACGGTATGTTTTGCAATGGAGGAGACAGGCAGCCGCAGACAGGAGACAGCTCTTGTTTTTGGGGTTTCTGTCAGTTGTTCAAAGATTTGCAACTGTGCTTTCGTCGTATGATCAAAGTTTTCTCTGAAGCCAAAGCAGGTGCGATGTTTGGGACTGGTTTTGGAAGTCTGATCAATGGCTCAAATGTGATCGTCGTTTCGCCAACCCGTTCGCC
>REGM01000019.1:984826-1057141 GCA_004194415.1 Aurelia aurita
ATTTCTGACACCAAAGCTCTGGCTCTCGAGTAGGACACTGCATCAACATGCTTACCGCGTAAGTAAGGCCCGCTCGAGCCCGCTGCTGTGGCTGGCTAGATCAAAAGTTGTTTTGTGCCTTCGTACGAATTGTGTCCAGTCTGCCAGTCTGCAAACTGCCGTGCATGTGCATCGACACACCAGGCGTTGTAATTGGAACAAGGAATTCTAACACAGTACTGCGACTAGAACCGTATCGCGTTGTTCTTCCCTGTTGTATGCTGTTACATTTGTTTACCTTGGCCTGGGCCTAAATTCACTTGCAAACACAGTGTCTAAACAAGCACCGCCTTTGGCTTCCCCTCTATATTAAACGTCCCAAAATTCTCTCATTTTGCAGACGATGTTATGTTTGCGTTTACACTGTAAATTACAGTATTTCACAATGATTAATTAATGGATTAACATGTCATTGCAAAGCCATATTGGCTTGCATAACTTGTGATAAACACAACAACGAAAATAACGAACCTTGTTTAATCCCCTTTGAGAAGAAAATTGCTTTCGACACGTTATTTAGAGCGGCAAATAAATGAAATATCTGATGGATGGAAATTGCGATCTTTCATGATTCATTCATGATTCACTCATGTGCGTCAGAATGTTTCACAATCCAGTTTCTTTCGTTGGAGCTTCTTCGAATTGCAAGGGTTCAGTACGCAGTCTGTACGTCACTTGCTTCCTTCGTTCATCTGTGTAAACCACCTGACGTCACAGAGGTCTGGTACCAAGCGTCCTGACCGCGCTCAATCGCCGCCATGATTTGAATGAAAATTCGCTTTTCGATGCTCGTTTTCAAGAAAACTACGAGGAATATGAAACTGAAACCAAGAAAAATGAAATCTACGATATCGATTTGCTCGAAATGTATGAAAAAAAATTTCGATTCATTTACACTTTAACTCCCAAGGTTGAACAAATTCTGAATAGTAGGAATACATATGCAGTTGATAATCTACTGATTTTTAAGCAGCAGTCGTGTATTTATACCGGGTGAGTCGGAAAAAACGTGGGGTGTTTGGCAATTTTTATTGATGCAGTTTAATTTTCAAATTCGTTTCTTTAAAGTTCATTTCATAGAAGAAAAGCTAACTTAGATATGAAAATTTGTTTGGTCGAAATCGGTCTTTTCGTTCCAGAATTACGAGAGATTTTAGTAAAATGGTGTTTCGCAAGATTGTAAAATAGGCCTTCAATTAAATTCATATTTATACACGCGTGACCTTCTAAACCATAACAAATACTCTGTTTCTCTTCCAAGAAATTAAAACAGCGCATGTATTGAGTTAGAGCACAAAAGGAAAAACTAATGTTACTTATGTTGTATCCCTTGGGGACTAGTCATTTAAACTGTCATTGTTAGCGAGCTGAAAGTTATTTTACAAGTGATACTTTTCACCAAAATGTCTATGTCACAAAATCGCAAATAAATAAGGAAAGAAATGAGCGATTTTAAGAAACGAAATTTCTATAACTAATTCAATCTTTCTTCTGCAATACAAAACTTTAAAACTCCCGATTTGACTTGTTTTCACCAAAATATGGCCCCACATTTTTTCTGACTTACCCCGGTATATAATAATTATACTTGATGTTTTTCAAATGTCACAAAAATTTGCAATAGACCTTTTCACAAATCATGTTTAATTCGAGGCAAAAGTTGCAAATCCCAGCACAGCCAGAAATCTACACTGCCTATTTTGATTCAAATGCGCGTACAAAACTACAAAACCATTCGATGCGTTGCTGAGAGCAATGCACGCTATACGCTGTTGGGATTTAGCTCCATATCATATCGAGGCTAAGGTTGTATTTAAAAAAATGACGTAATTTGTGAAAAGTTCTATTATCGTAATTTGTTCTGGCCAACCTGTAGACATTTCTTACAAAGACCCCGTTATCAAAAACAACAACAACACTTTTCCCCTTGTTTACACTTTTATCGAATTGAATTGTTATAACTACGACTATGTAATCAATCTAGCCAACCTGTTCAATCATTGGCGGTAGAAAACGTTTGGATTGCTTTTTGAAAATGGTGTGGGCATAGGTTGCGGTTATCAAGATTAAATTAGCCGCGATGTTTTCAGAGCGGCTTCCTGTTATTTTGTAGCCTCTTGACGGTTGACCCGGGAGACGCTAATCTGCCCATCTCCTGCGTCGATACTGACCCTCGTACTCATTAGGCTAATTCGAAATCTGATTGGCTATTCATAACGAGGCTATTCTGTAAAATTACGTCACAAGTCACATAAATTAACTTTTTCAAGAACTTTTCCTTCAGAAGCCGCGAGACAGAACCGCGAGAGAAATTGTTCTGAATCAAATGTCCGCAAAATAGTATTTCGTAAAATGGATATTGTTGCCGAAAATTCTCAAGAGAGGGGTGTTGCAATCATGCTAAAAATTGAGTGTGATGACATGAAAGAGATCTTTCTCTTTGGATTAGTCGATGGGGAGATTAGCGTCTGCCGGGTCAACCGTCAAACGGCTACTTCAAACTTAATAACCGCAACCTCTGACCACACCATTTTCAAAAAGCAATCCAAACGTCTCCTACCAATATGCAAATTAAAGTTAAGCAGACTTTGATAGACTTCGTTCACCGAGAGCACAGGGAGACCAGGAAAGATTAGCGAACTAATCGAAATANCCTCTGACCACACCATTTTCAAAAAGCAATCCAAACGTCTCCTACCAATATGCAAATTAAAGTTAAGCAGACTTTGATAGACTTCGTTCACCGAGAGCACAGGGAGACCAGGAAAGATTAGCGAACTAATCGAAATAAAATGATAAAGAATAACAATTCCTTCGCAGTTTCCTTCGCAGCTCTTTAATTCTTAGTATTTTATTGCGATTAGTTCGCTAATTATTCCTGGTCTCCCTGTGCCACGAGAATGTGGTGTGACAGTGCCTTTCCTCTTATGGATACATGAATACTGACGTACTGCTGGTATTGTGGCCAGGCTAGTAAGCCATGATTCGTCTTTTTCCAAGCAAGTAATTTTAGAGGGCACAATAATCCATCAGTAATACCAATTTTATGCTAAGCTGTTTCAAATCTTGAGATGTTGATAGCCATTATATTCAAAATACATTTCATGTCGGGTCAACTGTTTTTGGGAGGATGAATCTTTCATCTGAAAAACTCGGAAAAACTTATAATCACAAGTCACTGTTTCTCGATACAATACACGTATTTTTTATAAGAAACTAAGAATTTGGGCCAGCACTTAAAGTTTCTTAAAATCATCAGATTTGGAGTACTCAGAGTTTCTTATGAGTTTCTTAAAGGTTCTATAACAATCTTCGTGTTTACTTCCTGTGCCCTCGTGAACATTTCGAAACAAAGTTTTTCAAGCCTTTTCGATGTTTGGACATTACTCAAGTACCTTACGAGCAATATGATACAGGAAACAAGTGAAAATGTAGTAAAAATATGCCAAAAGGATTTCCTTTATTAAAATAAAAAGTTCCTTAAGTTATATTTTCCCAGTGCTGGTGTTTCTTAATTTTTTGGCGATCTGAGAGTTGAGTTTCTTATAAGCAGTTTCGAGAGCAGTTTCTTATAAAAAGAAATACGACGTGTACATCGACAAAAGTTTCTCGACCAGAAGGCATAGACTTTTGGGAAGGGTTTTTTAAATCTCACAGGATGTATCCATAGTGCTCTGTAGTACTGGTGGTGCAGAGTTGTGCCATTTTGGTACCTTTTGACGTCATATTCCAGATCTATGGGTACTGCGTTCTCTAATGATTTTAGATTTATGGTTATTGTTCTCAGAAGTCAGATCTTTTCGCCTATTTATGGGTGGCAGTTATATGCCCTGAATGGCCCAACCCCGTACCAAAGGAGTTAGGAGTATTAAAGAGTTTATTCACCCCCTAGCCCCCCTCGCTCTTTTTGGTACACGCCCCCCTTTCTCTCTCTAAACGTCAACGTCATCTACATAACCTAAAACAATAAACAACGACACACTGTTCATATAATTGCTGATATTTTGTTAGTAGCTTTAATTTGTAGTTCGTAGTTAGACCATGTATCTTTAATGATATTGAGTCTTCATTGAATAAAAAATTAGGACCAACAAACCTGTGTAATGATAGAAAAGTCTTTCGGCTTGACAAACTCCCAATCTTTCCTTGCCATTCTGCATCTTGCGTCGTAATTTGTATCTGCTGAAGAAAAGCTTTGATTTTGTGGGAAGGTGCATGCACTAGTGCTGTTTGCTGTATTTAAAACACATTTCCACGGTGAAGGCTGTGCTGCGAAGTACATAATGAGAACCTGCAAAGTTTGTGGTATTATTGCAATGCAAAGCAATGCTTCGACGATTTTTTGAAAGCGTCCAAATTCACCAACAAATGGGAGGATTTCGTCGACTTCATATTCTTTCATTTCCTTCGCCATAGCTGTTCCTCTATGAAACTCGAAATTTTCTGCTCAGAGCCAAAGTTCGATGTTCGTGCACTGTGTTGTTCATGCAACGCGCGCGTCTGTCATTTGCCTAATCTTTCAATTGCACAGCATCCCTTGTGGGTCGAACTGTAATGTTACTTCCTGTTTTTTGTTCCCATATGGCCTATGGGACCGTGTTACTAGTCGAACTACTACCTCGACTTTGAGCCGTCATGACGCGTCAGACCGAAAGGATCAAAGATATTTGATTTTTCACTTGAATTTATTCAAAATACTATATTTCTATGGAATTTTGGTATACAGCAGCCTCAACGCTCCTCACCCAAAGGAGCGTTAAAGCTGCACGCAGGCTAAAAGATGCGGGAAAGAGAGCCTTTCATCAAAGTAGGCAAAGGTCCGCGCCAATTCAATCGAATTCAATCATAATGTTGCCAATTCAACCATAATGTTGGACTTGCCCAAGTTGGGCAAGTCCGCCATAATGTCAAAAAGGGTGTCCTTTTTGGCATTTGATAAATCAGAACTATCCTGTAATGATATTTTTATTCCAACGTTTTAAAATAGAATTTGTGACGAATCAACGAACTCAGCAGACTGGCAAAGATTGATTACAATACAAGGGGTAGGAAATCAGGAGCAGTTTCCTCCTCTCCAACAAGTGAGGTTGCTTTCCTCCGCAAGAACAAAAACTCTCGATTCTTTGTCAGCGATTAGGATTATCCTTTTGGATATATATTTTTTCAAAACCGGTCGGCGTTTAGGGTGCATATACCTTTGTACGAGCATGGTACTATAGGAAAATATAGGAGTGGTTATTACTGGAAGAAACTAAGAATTTGAGCCAGTACTGAAAGTTTCTTAAAATTATCAGATTTTCAATACTCAAGAGTTTCTTACGAGTTTCTTAAAGGTTTGATAGCAACCTTCGTGTTTACTACCTGTGCCCTCGTGAACATTTTAAAACAAGTTTTTGAAGCCTTTCCAATGTTTAGACATTACTCAAGTACCTTTCCAGTAATATGATACAACAAACAAGTGAAAATAAAGTTAAATTATCCTTAGAATTTCCTTTATTAGAATGAATATTTTTGGCGATCTGAGAGTTAAGTTTCTTATAAGAAGTTTCTGATAAAAAAATACGTGTATGGGCGCAAATCTTCAGATAGCAATATCTCTTGTTTNGGAAATCTTCTGTGAAAATACAAGTCACTACAATTTGCGTAACAATAATGAATTTGTTCAACCAAGAGTGAGATCTGTTAACAACGGGACAGAAAGCGTCCGATTCAAAGGTCCGCAGCTGTGGCAAACATTACCACCAACAATTCGCAATTCAGAATCCCTTTGTCAGTTTAAAACAAAGATAAAACATTGGTACGGAGAAACTTGTCCATGCAAATTATGCCGCATTTTTATTCCGAACCTGGGCTTTTTATAATAAATATTTTTAGATATCTGCTTTTATACTGTATACTTTTGATGACTTGTAAATATTTTATTCACTATTTTACTTATGTAATATTTGTATTTTAAAGTTTTAATGTTGGAATTAATTAGCTAATTACTTTTAGCTATCCTTGCATTGTAATCCAACGGTAAAGAAATTGATAATAATAAAATAATTGGAATTGGAAAATTGGCGATTTTTCGACCCACCGATTTTTGGCCAAAAACAAGGTTATTGCCTTGGAAAGTTAATGACTTTTTGACCCATCAATGTTGGGTCACATATCAATCCTTGGAAAATTAGTATCTTTTTGATCCATTGAATTTTGGCTAAATAGCAAGCTATAGTTTTGGAGGATTGGCGATTTTTCCTCCCATCGATTTAGTGCCAAAAGGCAAGCCTATAAACCCTGTAGCTTTGGAAATTAGTGATTTTTGGAACCCTCGATTTATGGCCAAAACGCAAGCCTAGATCTATAGCCTTGTACCCTGTGTACCAGAGCCAGCAAAAAAATAGAAAAATAAAAAAATGAAACTAGCAATAACAATAGTCAGTGAGTGCGGCATATTGGCTTTTGTACCAAGTGAGGATAACAGACAACAAAGACAACATTTGAACAGTGTATTATCATGACATTCCACCATGAAATAAACAAACGCTTCTTTCGCTCCGCTGCTTGCTAACTTCAAAACAACGAGCGTAACTGCATTCTTACGCTGGTACTTTCACTTCTACTTCACTTCGATATGTTTTGTTGTCAAAACAGTATTTCGTTCTTGTTGTATTTCGCCTCCGCCCCCGCAGCTGCTTCGCAGCAGTTTACCTCCTTTTGAACATGAAAGCGAGATTGACTTCTACAGAGAGAGAGATATATATCGCAAGTTTTCATTCAACTCGAATAGTTTTGCGGCTACGCCGCAATAAATAAAATAAAGAAGGAAAGAGCGTTTCCTCCTTCTCTCTTTCCGATTTTTCCTTTCCCGATTTGTCTTTTTGAATTTTTTCCAGGTTCTGGTACCCAGGGTAATAGCCGTGGAAAATTAATTACTTTTAGACCCACCGATATTTGGCCAAATAACAAGGGTATAGTCTTGAAACATTTTATGATTTTTGGACCCATCGATTTTTGGCCAAATACCAAGGGTAAATGCTTGGAAAATTGATGATCTTTGGACCCATCGATCTTTGGCTAAAAAGCTGTGCAATAGCCTTGCAAGGAGTTGCAAAATTGCTAATTTTTAGACTCATCGATCTGTGGACGAAGAGCAAGGTGGTTTTTCACCTTCAAAGTGATTTGTTGTCGACAAAGAACAAAATCACCTTGGAAAGTTGGTGATTTTTCTATCTATCGATTTATGGCCAGAAAGCAAGCCTACAGCCTTGCAAAATTGGTGAGTCTTAAATAACCACCTATTGTTGGCCAAAAAATAATGCTGTACCCTTGGAATTTTGTGGTCACTGAACCGACCGATTTGGCTAGTCTTAGAAGATTGGTAATATACTGGCTCAACGCGTTGGCGAGTCATGGCTCCAGGCGGTGGCTTTTGCAAGATTCACGTTTGCTAGGTCTTTAGGCTTTCTTTTCGCAAAAATTGATTGGTCCAAAATCTTAAATTTTTTCAAGGCTATGCCCTTGCTTTTTGGCCAGAATCGGTAGGTTCAAAAATCACCAATTTTCCAAGGCTTCAGGGTTTATAGGCTTGCTTTTTGGCTTTAAATCGATGGGAGGAAACCCCGAGGAAACATTGCCAATTTTCCAAAACAATTTGCGTTTTTATTTAGCCAAAATTCGATCGATCCAAAATCAGTCATTTTCCAAAGATTCAGCTTTGGTATTTGGCCGTAAAATCGATGGGCCCAAGGCTATATCTCGTTGATTTTTGGCCAGAATTCTATGGGTCCATATTTCACAAATTGTCCAAGGCTATAGGCTTGTTTTGTAAAGAACAATTGGTAAGTCCAAAAATCAACAATTTTGCAAGGCTATAGGCTTGATTTTTGGCCCAAAATCGTTATGTCTAAAAATCATGAATTTTGCAAGTCTATAACCTTGCTCTCGGGACAAATTCAATGGGTAAATAAATCACGATTTTTCCAAGGCTGCCTTTTGGCCAAGGTTTCCTTTTTGGTCATAAATCAAAGGGTCCAAAAATAATCAACTATCCAAGGCCAAAGCTATAGCCTTGCTTTTTGGCCAAAAATCGGTAGGTTAATAATCAAAGACTTTGCCAGGTTGTGGTCTTGCTTTTTGACCAAAAATCGGTTGGTCCAAAATCACCAATTTGGAGGCTATAGACTTGCTTTATGCCAAAATTTTGGGAGGACCAAAATCACCAATATTGCAAGGCAATAGGCTTGCTTTCTTACCATAAATCGAAAGATCCAAAAATAATCAATATTGCATTGCTATATGCTTTTTAGCCAAAAATCATTGGTTCTAAAAATCCCCAATTTTTGCAAGATTATAGGCTTGATTTTTGGCCTTAAATAGTAGGTCAAAGATCACCAATTTCCTAAGGCTGTAGCACTGCTTTTTATTCAAAATCGGTAGGACCAAAAATCACCAATTTTGCAATTCTTTATGCTTACCTTTTGGCCATAAATCGATAGGTCCGAGAATTATCGCATTTTCAAGACTAAAACCTTGCTTTTTGATCATAATGTGATGAGTCGAAAAACACCAACAATCCAAGGCTATATATATTCTTGCTTTTTCGCTTAACTCGTTGGGTCCAAAAGCACGTATTTTCTAAGGCTTTAGACCTTGCTTTTTGGCCAGATATCGGCAGAAGCAAAAATGACCAATTTTGAAAGGCTTTAGNCGGTAGGTTAATAATCATCGACTTGGCCAGGTTGTGGTCTTGCTTTTTGACCAAAAATGGGTTGGTCCAAAATCACCAATTTGGAGGCAATAGACTTGCTTTATGCCAAAATTTTGGGAGGACCAAAATCACCAATATTGCAAGGCAATAGGCTTGCTTTTTTACCATAAATCGATGGATCCAAAAATAATCAATATTGCATTGCTATATGCTTTTTAGCCAAAATCATTGGTTCTAAAAATCCCCAATTTTCGCAAGATTATAGGCTTGATTTTTGGCCATAAATAGTAGGTCAAAAATCACCAATTTCCTAAGGCTGTAGCACTGCTTTTTATTCAAAATCGGTAGGACCAAAAATCACCAATTTTGCAATTCTTTATGCTTACCTTTTGGCCATAAATCGATAGATCCGAGAATTATCGCATTTTCAAGACTAAAACCTTGCTTTTTGATCAAAATGTGATGAGTCGAAAAACACCAACAATCCAAGGCTATATATATTCTTGCTTTTTCGCTTAACTCGTTGAGTCCAAAAGCACCTATTTTCTAAGGCTTTAGACCTTGCTTTTTGGCCAGATATCGGCAGAAGCAAAAATGACCAATTTTGAAAGGCTTTAGGTGGATATTATGTAGCTACAGAAAAAATGGCATTTGTAGGAGTTTTCATTTATACGTTTCTCTGAGTAGCTCTGTTCATTCAATTTAATTCAGGTTTGCTGCCAGGGTAGAACTAGGAAGTTACAGCTCCTCCATCGGAACTATGTAGCCCCCATTGGAGGAAATTATTTGTTATTTTTGGAATGGATTTGGCAAACTGACGTATAAAACTTAGCTACTTTGTTATTTTGCCCCTTTTCAGACGTGCTCGCCCTTTCCTGTCGAAAGATTTTAGAGCCACCCTTGTTTTAGTTGTTGATGGAGAATCTAGGCAACACCATACCAGCAGACAACGAAAGCAACCAGAATTTCTGATTTTAGCTTAATATTCATATCTAAAAAAGTATTTTGAAACTCCATTTGAACCATATCTGATTTATAACAACTTTTGTGTTCCTTTCTCCAACCTTTACTTTAATCAGTTGCAATCTATAGAATTCCTCGTCCTTCCCTGTTGTTATTGAATCAAATTTGATTCAGCAATCTTCCTTGTATCTTTTTGGGCGACACGCCCTGATAAAAGTTAAAACTGAAAAACCACAACAATTTCATGTTATTGGTCCTTATCTTAGATATACTTGGGTCATATCATAGTTAACTGTAGTTCCTAATCCTTTCCCACGAGTCTAATTGCAAGGGACGGCTGCCCTGCCTCGCTTTCGATAGTTATCAGCGCGCGCATCAAAACTCATTTCCCCCATGCTGTCTGTTACCAAGCCAATCAGAAATTTAATTTCATAAACGCATGCGCACAGCTAGGGTGAATTTCAAAGCCTACCATTGTTCCGCAGATCCCACCTAGCTGAGATCTGCTGTATAAAACGTATTACTGAGCATGCGTGCATGATGATTCCAGAGGTTGACTAAGAACCTATAGAAAAGTCATCTTCGTAGCCCTATAACTACGTTTTGATCCAGGGATACTGTGCATTTGAAAGATTACGCCTCCGACAGACACTTTGCTTGAACTACAGTGCAAGAACTACCAACTTTAAAGCTTTGGATTTCAGATTTTTGATAGAAAGAGAGGTGATATGGCGAGGGAAAAGAAAGAATATGAAGTCGACGAAATCCTCCCATTTGTTGGTGAATTTGGACGCTTTCAAAAAATCGTCGAAGCATTGCTTTGCATTGCAATAATACCACAAACGTTGCAAATTCTCATCATGTACTTCGCAGCACAGCCTTCTCCGTGGAAATGTGTTTCAAACAGCACTACATGCACCTTCCCACAAAGCAAAAGCTTTTCTTCGGCAGATACGGAGTACGACACGAGATGCAAAATGGCAAGGACAGATTGGGAGTTTGTCAAACCGAAGGATTTTTCCATCATTACACAGGTTTGTTTCAATTCTGTTAAGTAGGAAGGATCACATCAGAAAATAGGTACCAAAAAGGTCAGAAGCCGACCTTTGAACGAAGGGGGGGGGGCAAATATTATCATGCCATGGTAAGGGGTTGTGCCATGCCACCCATGAATACGGGAGAAATTCTGGAAAAAATTGGGAAGCAGGACTCATAAATCCAGAATCTCACATAAAATTGCCATTCTTCAGCGTTGGATTCTTTTGAAATCAATACTTAATCATTTCTTGAAATGATCATTTGGTTGATTCGCATGTAGTTGATTCAGGTGCTTTATTGTGATTCGTGTTTTCAGAGTTTTGTGTACCTTATATACCATGCTGTACTTTGATTTGAGTTTTAAGCGGCCCAGGCTAGATAAGCATTTGCTTTTCCTGGGTTGCATAAGATTCCCTGTATTAAGTTGGAATTCTTAATGAGCAAAATTTTGACATGACTTGACTCGACTTGACTCGACTCGACTCGACTTGACTCGACTTGACTTGACTCGACTTGACTCGACTTGTATCAAATCAATTTCTTGACCAATGTTTTGTATGTCTGAGTTGACGAAAACATTTGTTACTTTAGTTTGACTTGTATTGCGACACAGAAATTTATGCATATTTCACGACATCATTCTTCTTCATTGGCTGGGCAGTTGGTGCTGTTGTCCTTGGACTAATGGCTGACTGGTAGGTACAACTTCTAATTTATTCAAAGTAATAGTGATTTGCGAAATCATGAAGATTTTATGTTATCAACAAATTTGAGAAACAAGAGGGAGCAAAATCCTAATGGTTGGGTTGAGTTAAGCTGAAGGTTTGAGGATAAATTTTTCTCGAGTAACGCAAATTGTGTCAGGGATATCAACAAGCTAAGTTGTGAGCACATTCGGAAACATTCGGAAACATTGTTAGGAAACACTCGGATTGGTCTCTGGAAAAAGTTGGAGTCATAGGTTGCGGTTTTTTAAATTAAATTAGCCGCTGAAGCCCCCCCCCCAATAATTTGCTAAAAGTTTGGTCCTTTTTTAGTAAAAAAGGCTGGGAATATCAAGCTTATGGAAATGAAGATTTAAACTTATTTATACTCAAGGAAGCTATCAGAGTTATCAAGCTATCACGTTTCTATTGCATAAAATTAAAAAACAGCCTATTTCTAAGTGATTTTAAAGTCCTATTTTCAAAATTTCCCAGCAGAGCCTTCTGTTAGTCACGATCCTTTGCTCTTTTGGATGGCAAATTCTTCATAAAAGAGGGGTTTTTCAACGATCTAATGGGCGTGGTCATACAAAATTTCCCCGGGGGCAAGCCCCCAGACCCCCATTTTTGCTCGCTCCGCTCGCATCTAGTGTCAGCCCCCCAATATGAATTTCGTTCCGACGGGCCTGCATGACAAATCAACATTCAAACTTTTAGCTAAATAAATAGGAAACCATTTGGTAATCTTTCGAATTCGATATTGGTGGGGGGATTAATAGAGAGGGTGTTCATTTAAAAATTTGACGTAGAAGGGAGGGGTTTATTAGAGGGGGCTCAATAGAGATGGGGCTAAATAGAGCTTTTACCGTAACAGTGTCTTTTCATCACGTTATAGGTATGGTCGTCTCAAAGTTCTCTTCCCATCACTTGCAATCCTACTGTTGGTCGGTTTCCTCAGCGCATTTTCACCAAATTTTTGGACGTTCCTCGCTTCAAGAATAATAGTTGGCTTCTTTACGCCTGGAAATGGGGTGCAAATGTTTGTAATGGCTTCTGAGTTTGTTGGTGAAAAGTACCGCCCTTTTAGTGGCATTCTTTTGTGGGCATTTTTCGCCTTTGCATTGGTAATACTTGGAGTAAAAGCTTATCTTATTCGTCAATGGAAAACTCTGTTTATTGTGTGTACTGTGCCGTACATTTTCACCCTCTCTTTTGTACGGTAAGTACACAGTTTTCTTATTATCAGAACAACTTTTATCAAAGACAAGAAGAAACATGTAGATTAGGCCCAATTTGCGAGTATACATCCGTACTTGCTTTTCGGAGAAAATAGTCAAATTTCATTAGACATGTCCTTCATTTTTCCCTGACATCTATTTTCTTTACACGTGGGGGGCATCCATAAACTACGTCCACAAATTTTCCAATTTTCAGACTACCTTCCCGCTGTGTAGGGAAAATTGGCAGTTTTATATAAAGAGCGTACGGGGAGCGTACGCTTTGGGCTGGATCCCTTCGTTCTATCAGACCTACTTTATGGATGCCCTCTTTGTCGTGCAGAGACGTAGGAACCGGGGGGCACTGGGGGCACGTGCCCCCCCAAGATTTTGAAATAAACAAAGAAGTGCCCTTTTTGCTTCAGGAAATGCCCCTTTAGCTTACTGAAAAAGTGCCCTTGAAGTGTCGTGCCCCTCCAAGTTCAAGATGCTTCCTACGGCCCTGTTGTCGTGTAAATATGGTTTGTTGAAAGGATAATACATATCGGTAAATGAATTGATGAAACGATAAAATAGTAAATTAAAGATATGTGTGAGTTATTCACGCCGGTCCAAGACTGCCCAAGCAAGTCCCTGCAACGTTGCACGTGCGCAGTGCACAAACTGCACAAACTAGCGAAGGTTTTGCAGAGTAGTTGTAGGATCAATTAATGCATTTTTTTATTGCCCCGGTCGTATCGTTCTCATATTACAAGCGATTTTATAAATATGCTTCATCTCAAAACCCTTCAAAACAGGCCTAAAATCTTTGATCAAATTTGGTAGCAATTTTGCCCCACAGCTATCATAATAATCAACGTCGCTCAAACATTCACTAGGTATTTAAAGAGGCTGCCGCATAATCATATNAGATATTTCGCATTATTACCAAACATAATTCTGTCTTGATTATACACATACTGTATTTACATCAATAGCCAAATATTGCATAATTGCTTCTTTTGTCCTTATATCACCTCCGTGGATAAATATGAGCTCTAAACACAGGTGCAACAACTGCGATTTCTTGGCGAGTTCAAGTGATTTTGTATAACGAACTGCCAGACCACAGCTTTTCAGTGATCTGCAGGATTAAATTGATTGTTATTTATTTCATGGTGGAAATGTTATGATAATACATGTTCAACTGTTGTGTTTGTCGTCTGTTTCCACTTGGTACAAAAACCAATACGCCGCACTCACTGACTATTGTTATTGCTAGTTTAAATGTTGCCTGACAGTGTGCATGTGCATTTCTTTTCGACATTTAAAACCAAGTACAATTCTTAATATTGACAAAGAAATCACTCAGACAATCATCTGTTCATTTTTGCAGTATGCTTCAAAAGCAGGCAGCTCTTAAAACAGCCATTTTTGCAACTTTAACCCTAGCAAAAAGAACATGTGTATGTAGAAACAGAATTTGGCCTTTTATCTTTTGGCCAACAAAGAAAATTTGAAGATTGATATTGGAATGAAATATTGATGATTTTTCAAACGTGTCTACATTTTTTGGGACACCGGGTACTAGTACAGTTTACTGACCATTCAATGTTTGATCAATAGTCCTAAGAAATAAACACTTTATTTACAATTCAATATCCTTTGCTCTGGGGGGCCAGTCGGTTTGAGGGTCTTACCAAATGGCTACCAAAGGGCCCCATTTATAAAACACATACTACCAATTGGCGGTATTCCAAGATTTCTTTTCAAAGCTAATACTTCAACTCAGTAAGCTCCTCCGCGTGAAAATATGGTGGAGTCTCATTGCAGGCTAATAGTTGCAGCAACGATAATCCATGAAGTTCGAAGCTTTCTTGCTTATGAAATGCTGCAGAAAATTTCATTGCTGGATGCTACCAAATGATTCAGTTTTAGGTCCATCAGGGGGTTTCTGACAAAAGATACCACCATGGTGCTCCATTTGAGGGTGATTTTTCAATTTTTCGCGTTAGCCCTCTTTATCCCTGACTGGACCCCCTGCTAGGCCATAATGGGAGTACCCCCTGAGTAAAATCTGCCTTTGTTCTGCTATTAAGCCTTTGGAAAACCGTTGTTGTCCGTACATTTCATTTCATATTTATCTTCGCTTGTCACCAAATTGATGTCCTCCAGTTGGTCAGCTATTTTCTCAGGCGTCTTCTTGTTGGCTGTCTCTGGTAGCCAATGCAACGTTAAAGCACATATGAATGCAGAGCCACCCATTATTGAAAATGGCAACGCAATGTGAAAGCTTTTAAGCCATAAAGCTATCCAAGGAGCAAGAGCTGAGCCAATACGAGCACAGATTTGAAGATATCCCATTCCAGCACTCCTGAAAGATTGATTGATTGATTGATCACTTTTTGAAAGTTGATTTAATTTCATTTGTCTTAACCCTCGTTTAGAGGTGAGAAGTCTCAAAACGAGGTTAAACACAGGTAAACCAACTTTGAAAGAAAATCGACATTAAATTGGAGGCAATGGGCCTTGGTATCCCAAATTTCTCAGTTTTTGTCGTTGTTAAGTGCGTTGATATGCATAAAAAAATTGTACGAAGCACTATATACTCTCGCATTTTGCAGCTTTGCACCTACTAAACAGTTGAGGAGCCAGTTGCAAGTTACAGAGCAATGATTTTCCTACCCAAATCCACAATAAAAAATTTGGTGTTTCAGGGTCAAAATAAAGGGGTCTTCTATTATACATAATTTTTCCCTTCAAGAAACCTTCAAAAACGGCCTAAAATCAAGATCAAATTTGTTTAACACTCCTGCCTAATACTCCTGCCTTATTGCAATGACTTGAACACGGTTTTGCATGTGCTATCCCTTTGGGCAGTTTAATATGTTATCCGCAGAGGCATAACAAAATTATTCCTAGAGATTTCCTCCTCCCAAAAGGATATTACGTGCTAGCACATGTAATTGTCATTACTGTCAAGCAGGAAAACCGACAAATTTGATCATCATTTGCAGCAGTTTTTTAAGGTTTTTCGGAGGGGCCTTTTCCACAAAATCGCTCATAACTTCAGAACGGAATAAACGATTCGAGCCAAGTAAATCTATTCTTTATATCTAATTGAACCTGTCCGCTATTAAACAGGGTATTTTCAATATTCTTGCTTTAATATCCAGGGGACAGTAGCATTTCAAATGGGGAAGGCTTTTTTAACTCACCCTTTAGTGTTCACAACTGTCTCAATTTCGTACCTTCAATAGGCTTACTTAGATAATACAGGCATGCTTTTTAAATATAACTAAAACTAACTTCGCTCTTGAAGAAGTATTCTGTGATAAGAAAGGTCAAACTTGAAATAAAACTACTCTACAATGCGTGTATCAAATAAGCATGCCATTTTAAACTTGCTTCTGTGGTTATGCCTAAGACGTTTATTTCCTGGTACATCAAAGCAATTGATCTCACAAAGGAGAATTAAAAGCTAATCATCTATTGACTGTTTCAAATTAGATGTCAAGGGGAAATTTCTGCGAATAACAACAATTAAAATGTTTTGCATGAGTAATATTGTGTTACCGTAAGTCTCACCTCACATCTAATTTGAGACAGGTATAGTACTTTTATTAACAAATTCACCGCTTGATTCAATCAAATCTGGTGCTTTTAATCTGCGACACTCCTGGCCTCATTTCATATCAGTACTCGTTTGAAATAGAGGTTACTTGTCAGTCTTACCTGATAACGGTTGGATAAATCTCTGCAGACCATATGTAGATGACATCAAATGAAACAGTAATAGACAATTTTCCTAGCATGCCGAGAAATATCCGCAAAGCTGTATATGCTACGAAGGAATAGGCAAACATTCAAATTTCTAAAGATTCTATTAAATCAACAAAGATTCTGCAATTTGAAAAATTAGTAATTTTCAGTTTTAAAATGAAGGAGGTGGGCATTTGCACCCGGTCCGTCTTTAATCAATGGCATTTGACGGTGAGATCAAAATAAAACCAGTTTTTGAAATGTTGTTAATGAAAATTTCGTTAGGAATTCCAAAGCACTAAAAAGCTGAATTTCCCCTAAAAACAATATACCTTTCCCAAGTCTCTTTGTGAAGATGGGACCAAGAAGGTAAATAAATCCCAGTGCGTGCAAAAAACACAGGATTTTGTTTCAGAGTAGTGTGCATTTCCAAGACAACCATAAGCGTTGTTGGAAATTAAAGATAACTGGGAAAGAAGTCAAGGTTCTATCCTGTGTTATCCAACTGAAATCGATACTAGGGATATGTCTTTGCAGTAGCACCTTTTGTCTTCAACACAATCTGTGTCTACTACTGCTACCGCGCTGATAGATGATAGCGCTAAAGATGGCGGCAAGGAACTTTTTACCAAGATGCAATGCGTTCTTTAAAGGGAATCTAAGCATATATAAGCCTTTGATAAAAATAGCCGTGCAAAGACAATAGTCCATGACACGTGCCGAACCATATTTGGGTAACTGATCTATGTCAACAGGAAATACTGATATCTGATAGGCTAGAATTTCACCGCAAGTGGCTAGAGCCAGTTTTATATGCCTAGATTCCCTTTATTCGAATCACTATTGAATCGTTAAAGAATCGTAATTGGAACGCAATGCATCTTGGTAAAAAGTTTCTCGCCGCCATCTTTAGCGCAATCGTCTATTGCAATAAGTGCCTAGAGGAAACCACGCTTTATAAGTATGCTATTCATCGTTAAAATGCGATGTCCATTGTTTACTAGGGCAAACTCAACCTCGTCCTCAGGACCTTTTGTCATATTGGGACAATGGTGACAATGAGTAATACAAATATAAACAAAGAGAAGAACGATGATTGGCTGAAATATACCTTTGTTCTCGGTGGATCAGCAATCCTATTGGTTAAAAATGCCCGGGGGACGAGGTGGGGGCAAACTGAAAGCATTTTACTCAAAGCAATGTAAAACAGGGCAAATAGAAAGAACTTACATGTTCGTGAACCTTTTTCATTGCGTGCAGGAATCAATGAGACGACAATGCAAGAAATTCCTGCTACCAGCATTGGGTGAATTGTAGATTTCTTCCGACCAAATCTGGAAATTAAAAGAAGAGGCAATTTTTACTGCAACTCAACTAAAACACTCAGCGAAGTTCCTTGACTTGATCTAAAGTCTGTCTAAAATGAGATGTCGCGTGAAAATTTACATAAATAAAAACAATTGAAGTGTTTTGCATGAATAATTTTTCGTTATTTCAAAATGGAAAAATTTACCACAATGAGACTTTTTCGGGGAAAAAGCTACCCTAAGTCGGGCAGAAAGTTCGATAAACAATGGACTTTTTATCGGGAACCCCTCCCAGATTTTATCTTCCCGTACGCTTATGCAAATAAATACATACTTGCTCGAAAAGTATAAGCAAAGCAATGCTGCTGGAAAGTCCAATAGACTTGATAAAATATAATCTCTGTATTTATTGCCACCAAGATCGTCCGCTGCAAATGCGACTCCGTAGTAAACCAAGCCATTGACGACCCTGTAAAACGAAGATAGGCTTCAAATCTTTCGAAATGATTGCACGATTGGTCATTGCATCACGGGCTTTAGGAAACTCTGAATTAAAAATTAGATTTTCTCATGATACGTCGAGTATTTCTCCTCTTTTTTATTTCGTTCGTGATACATCGAGCCTGTTTCCTTTCTGCGTCTACTTCTCCTGCGAAGGCGCCATTTTAATCCCCCACGCGTGGCAGAGCGACGTGACCTAGAGCCATTACACTTGAGTGGCATAATGGATCTCCGTAATGTCACTCTGCCACGCGCTCGATGTATCACGAACGAAATAAAAAAGAGGAAAGATACTCGATGTATCATCAGAAAATCTAATTTTTAATTCAGAGTTTCCTAAAGCCCGTGATTGCATCGTCCTTTTGATTTAACGGCTTAAAAGGAACTTCGGGTACTTTGCTATAAATTGCTCATTGGAACTTTTTCATATCTTGATTACTTTCAGAATTATAACGTTTTTTGTAGTTTTACTAGTTTTGCGGTTGTGACGTCATTAGATTGCTAAATCGTAAACCAGAAAAGCTACAGATGTTGCTTACCACCATATTGTAGACCTTCATAAACTATGGTCTTCTTGAAGATTGTTCCAATTTCCCTCTAATAATTTAGGATTTCCGATGATTATAATTTTTTCAAAACTTCGGGAGTATGCCAATATATCAAAACCTTGAAATAAATTAGTGTTGGGGTTGGGGTTAGCATTGAAATAAATTAGGGTTAGGGTTAGTTTTAGGGTTAGGGATAGATTAAGGGTTAGGGTTAGGTTTAGCGTTCGGTCTAAGGTCAGGGCTAGGGACTTCAAGATTTGATCCCGGGGGGGCTACTTCATTGTGAAGTCATACTGGACGTGCCGCTCATATGGGTGGGTTATTTCATCTGAAATTCCCTACNATCAACCAAATTCATGCGCATGGGCTTAAAATTACCCGATATTCAGGCAAATGGGTTCGAAATTCTCGAAAATCGCGTCATACAAATGGGTCCTTTTGTCAAAGTCCAGATTCAGGTCGGAGCATGGTCACAATGAAGTAGCCCCCCGGGGATTTGATATATTGGCGTATTACCCAAATTTCGGCTCGCTTCGCTCACCTACCGGTTTGCCCATGACCCCCAAGCAAAAAGTTGTATCTCAGTCCTTGTATGAAGTAGGCCCACAAGATGTCATCCTATGGCCTTTTTTTGCCAATAACCAAAATGGAACTGTTGTTGAACATCCAGGTAGTAGAAGAAGAATGCAAAGACAACAGCTTACCAAGCATATCCCTGAATAAGATTCCTTATGGCTATTTTCTTTGGTCTCAATAAATCAACAAAATGACGTAGGCCTCGGGAGGGTTCTTTCTCTTCTTCGGCTAAGTTCATTTCGGGCAATGTCTTCCTGTTAAATTTAGCAATCCGTTTTAAGATCTTCATTGCTTCTTTTGTCCGTCCTTGGATTCGTAGCCATCGGATCGATTCTGGAATGAGCCTAAACATTAAATGAGATTTTTCTATTGTACAATTTCTTACAATTTAAATATTGAGACATGGGTGTGTCCAGTTATTTCCTGAGCTGTTCAGCAAGATTGACTATCTTCAAAATTCGATTTAACTAAGAGGATTCTGTTTTGAAAGTACAGAAAAGTTTCGCTGTTAAACCATTGCTCAAAATACTGGGTTTCAAGCTGTCATTTCAAAATCTTTCAAAGAATTTAGCATAATTTTAACTGGAAACTTAAACTTTGATAGCAAAGCCAAATTTTGCGGATTGTTCAAACGTAGAAAAATTTTTCTAACTCACTTGGTATATAATAAATGATACGAAACTGAAAAAACTGAATTAAAAAAATATTTGAAGGTTAATTTGTTTCTTCATTTTCATTTTAAGGTTCAATTTCAAGATTCTTGCTTCCAAAAATGTTTTATGGTATCAAAAAATAAATTACACGAAAGAAACTAACACGACGAAGAATCGAGCAGTCACATGAATTGTTAGAATTTTCCACATCGTTACGTAAATAAACGATTGCGCTAAAGATAGGGCCAGGGAATTTTTTTACCATGATCCTTTGCGGTTGAAAGAATTTGGATTTATTTGATTGGTCAATCTACCATAAAACGCAAAGGATCATGGGAGAAAGTTCCTTGATGCGATCTTTAGCGCAATCGTCTATTGCAAATGGTTTCAGGAAATACTTACATGAAGGACATTAATACCAAGAAGAACGGAGCAGTCACATAAAGGGTGAGCATTTTCCAAGTCTGAACGTAAATTGCAATGATTCCTATTAAAATCATCCCAATTGCAAAAGACACCATTAAAACCGATCCAGTAAACGCTCGCATTCTCGGACTCGTAAATTCCATGACAATGATATACAGCTGAACACCGTTGCCAGGTATGAAAAAGCCAATCAGCGTCCTCGCAGCCATATACCACATGATACTTGGAGAAAATGCACTCAAGAAGCCCAACACAATTAACGCAAATGCTGATGGGAAAGCGATTGTCTTACGTCCAAATCTATAAGAAAGAAATTATATATGAGAAATAGGACACTAACACTGTATGAATGAATTAACCACACACTGTCATTTCTCTCTGTTTCATCTTCTCCTGCGAAGGCGCCATTTATACCGAGTGTACCAAATAAACTAGTGAGCTAGATTGCCCCTAGCTTCCTGAAATCCAAAGTTATTCATACATGATTTGTATCATCATTTGGTTGAAAAGCTTGGCTATCTTTTGAGATCCTGCATGGTCACTTTAAACTACAAGCACCCAATGAAAAGCCCGATTCAAAGATCTCTGATGCAGATGGAAATAATCGCTATCTTTTTCTAGTCCACGTTAAGTAAAGGTTTAACACAGAGATAGATTTGAAGCCTTCTAGGGAATTCTATCGTTTACACGAAGACTGATATCTGCCCCTTTTCAAAATCGCGTGTTCCCAAGTCAATTCGGAATTCGGCTTTGTGTTAGATCGTCCAAAACATGGACTGGAAAAAGGTGCGACAGTTCACCTTTGAGCGAGAAATGAAAAAATCAACATATTTTGAAACCAATTTTTGGAGGGTATAGTCATAGCTTAAATTATTCGAGCGACATCTCAAAAGAGAGCTGAGCTTTCCAACTAAATGCTGATACAAACACTTTGTTGATAAGATTTGCTTATAGCAACAAGGCACGCTCTCGCTCGTGAAGTTTTTTTAATCATCCTGTATTCTTCTTCAGTAACTGTCTAGATTCCATCAAAACGGACAGGGGTGGACATGTCCACCCTACTTTTCTCCGGTCGGTATTTAATCTTAAAGGGGCTCCGTCGCCAAAGTGTAAACAAATTTGTAAACACCATGTTTTAGGGACGTGTCCATTGTCTTTTGCAGTTCGTTTGGTGGCTTCACCCAAGCCACCAAAACGTGACCGTTAAAAATCCACTTATATCTGAGCACTCGTAAAAGATATGAATATTTGGTTTGTTCCTCTGTCAAGTGCAAGAATTTATCTCCAAAATAACGCGTTCATTTTGAAAAAAAACGATGAAACTCTGGGTGATATTGCCTATCAAAAAACTGCAAAATCACCGTTTAGACCGAAATTTGAAGACGGAGCCCCAAGCAAAACGATGTGAAAACATTTGGTAAACCTTCTGGCAATCAATTCTATCCCTTGCCCACCCCACTTTTTCAGGGCTGGCACCGCCCCTGTTTGTGTTAGGCGACCCAAGTAATTTTTATTTTTTAATATATTTGAAATCATCCCGAGAAATAGTTAAGTAGTAAAATGAAGGTGAATTTGCGAGTTTTAGCGCCAAGCGCTGGGATCGCAGATGTAAAGAAGACCTAATCGAGTCCGCGACGCCTGTCATGACGCATATGAGGTGCTGGAGGGGTTCGAAGCCAGTCCACCTGACTGTTCTTGCTGCAAACTAAGCGGATTACAACACTGCACAACAACATATACATAATATCAGTGAAATATCAACTTAGCTAGCTTACCTATCAGCCAGCCATCCGAAGACAACTGCCCCAAATGCCCATGAGATGAAGAAGAGGGACGTTGCTAGGTAACTGTATGGCTCAGTATCACAATGCAAGTCAAACTGTTGAAAGAATAAACCAATATATTTGTAAAAGAAAGAGGTTTGTTAAAAATTGGTTCGCGTTATTTCTTTGAGATTTTTCAGTGACAACTAGCAAAAATAAAGCAAAGATATGCAACCATTCTGTAGCAGAAAGGCTAACTTTGATACAGAGTTATACTTCACCAAAATCGCTCATCCCATTCTAGAGCTGGAGTTAGTTTGCTTTGGACTTGTTTTTGAATATGCTAAAGGACCATTCTGGGGTTGGTATGATTGATGATGGAATGAAAGATTATACTATTATGAATAGTGTATCGTACTTTTTCCAACTTTTTTCGTCTTTTCTCTGCGAAATTACATTTTACAATCTGCGAAAAATGCGTAGCGACGTCATTAAGCCCAAGGTCAGAGTGTTCTTACATCACGTTCAACGCGAGAATGAGGCCGCCCTATTGTTTTCTCGCATCTGAATCCTGACTAGACTCCTTGTCGTATACTCGTGGAAAAAATGGAGACCAATGGCGTTGACATTTGGCCTAAATTACCAAGATGTTACTTAAACTTATGGCCATAGCTGTGGACTGAAACTCTTAATGTGACTGTTTCCCTGAAGCCGTCCTTTTCGCGGAGTTTTGATATTTTGTAAACAAATCCCTTGTCGGCAGGACCACTACAATTTCCGATAATTTCTATAGATTTCATTGTGACGTCAGAGCAAAATGGCGCAAAATTAAAAAAAAACAACATCGAAATTCGGAACCTACATGGAAAGTTGACCTGAAACAACTCAAAGACAACTCAAACGTCAGAGCAGTAGCATTGCAGCTCCTTGCGTCAACAAATGTTATCGACTAAAATGTGGTCTTAAACTTTTGGCCACGACTGTATACACTCTATATACATATTACATACTTAGTATATGCTTACTATATACACTATGGACACCCTATAGGTAAATGTTTCAGGATCTTAGAATTCCCATATATATTAAGGCGTTGCCCAAAATGCGACTCCCGTCTGCGCAAAAATCTAATGCGTCACGAAACATGAACCGTCATATCTAGGCTGACTCAAAGAACAGCGGTTCCAGTGGGGTCAGATTTAGAAAAACCTCAAACAGAAACGCAAGGTCGAGTGAAGTTAGAAAACACGATACAGTTGACAGATTTAGGTTTTCCCTGTACTCACAAGATGAGCATAAAAATCACATGTTCCAAGTTTACCAACTGTCAACCGTTTCTTCGATCTCATCGCTGAAAGTAAACTTGTCAGTATTTTAATTGCATCAAAAGCTGGAGGCAGGCAGTGCAACGAGGTCAAGAATACCTTTATTTAACATTTCGAAATTCGTAAAACTGGCATGTCCTAATAATGCGGACCGAATCATAAAATTGAATGTCACAATTCATCAACATTCGTTGAGCTGAGGAGCACTTTTTGAATTTAGAATGACAAGAAAGAACAAAACGATGAACACAGATTGTGCTGTTTATTATCATCTGGGTTGGTAACAAATTTCTGTTTAAAAACACTTTGCAACTCATAAGCAATTGAATAAGTTTTTCCACTTTGAATTGACCTCTGAATCGCTTCTAGTGGAGTTTCTTAATACAGTTTCTTATAAGTGGTTTCTTATGAAAAAATGAGTTTGAACAGAATATCATATTCCTCCTACCTGGGTAACCACAGAGTATTCTTTCTCTCTTGTGAATTCCCATTCTGATCGTGGCATATCACACCTTTTTGTGTAATGGGTGCTATCAAGCGGAAATGTTCCATTTAAACGGCAAACTGTACTGTTTGATACGCATCTCCAAGCTGGTGTGTCTTGCGTGAAATAAGGCATCAAAATCAGTGATGTTTCCGGTAACGTTAGCAAGGTATACGAAAGGCATATCAGGACTTGAAATATGCTTGGTTCTCCAATCAATGGCAAGACTTCGTCAATGTCCATTATTTTCTTGATCTCCCCATCTTCTTTGTCAGATTCCCCCATTTCCGTGTCGTACAGAAGCCAACAAATAGTCTGTAACGTTTGCCAGGCAGGTTAAGAGCCAAGTCAACTTGGCTAAACGAAAGCTAAAATAAGAAATCTGTGCGATGCTATGTAAGCATGTAACTTTGACAGATAACGTTAAATCTCTGCTTGGCGGTAGACCCAGCAGGAAGACAGGCTCATATACCGAAGCGAGCTTCTTGTCCGCAGAAGTTTCTTCGCACTCACTGGCAAATTGATCATTAAACGCAAACGCTCTGCCCCAATCGCGTCTTTTTGAACTGCAGATTTTGGCATTATATTTTCGCTATCAATGACCAACTTCCGTCCAAGAGATCAGCGCTTCCGTAAGCATGACAAACTAACTGCATAAACTGTACCGAGATGTTATCTTGACTGTACTCGATGACATCTCAAATTCACGAGGACAAGTCTGCTGATCACGAGTCATCAAATTTCTAGTTAAGTTTATGTGGAGGTGAAGGAGAGGGTTTTAGCGTAAAGCGCTTGGATCACAGAAGCAGAGACCCAGCAGAGAAGACCTAAGCACGTTCACGACCCCTTGTCATGACGCTCATGTATGAAATCCAGTGGATTACAACACTGCGCCACAATAACTTCAGGACTTCAGGTTTATGCGGCATTGTTATGCTAAAATTAGAACTTAACTGTCTCAATATTTAGCTGAGATTCGATATTTGCCTTGCGTTCCTTTGGCAATCAAAACAATCATGATTGTATTGTTTAAGATTTTAGCATTGTTTCATTTCAAAGCGTTTGGATCCAGCTGCCTGAATTTGAATCAAATCATGATTGTTTTGATTGCCAAAGGAACGCAAGGTTGATCGGATACAGGCGCATGTGTCAAATCTTTCATTTTTGATAGAAAAATGGCACAATAATAGGAAACGCAGATCATTGCGCGATTCTCTCACCCCTTCACCCCTCATAAAACTCAACACGGACGCTAGGCTAATGAAAACTTCCAAAACATTTTTGAAGAAACCTATTCTGCAGACGTTGGTACATGCCTGTTCAACGAGCCACCCGAATTTACAGTTAGATTTACATAGACTTCACTTTTTGAAGTTGATTGTGCAGATTTGTCTGACACGAATGAATAATTCACGTATCCCCTAGATAATGCCAAATTTAATGCACATTCCATTACATTCCAAAACTTTATTCGATTTGAAGCTATCGTAAATACCTACATCCAGAGATATCCGTGACTTAATGATGAAAAATTTTATGGGAAAAGACAACAATCTGAAGATCAGTGGACGGAGAGGGCCCAAGTACACAAAACTCATCCTGTCTCTGCAACGGTTGTTTTTAGAGAAAATAATAGTGGCTTCAATTAAGTCGTTCGTCTCCTTCCAACCGCTGGCACGTTTTGCAACAAAAGGAGCGACACGAGCGATCAAATCGAAACCAGGCTACAACAAACGAACAACACAAATTGTCATGTTTAAATCACACATATCGGATTGCAAACAATATTTCACACATAGCAAGAAAAGTATGATAACCTTAGCGACGTCTATATAAAAATCGTACAGTAACTCTATTGAAAGAAAGTAGAAATATTTCATATTCATTTACAGGAATGGATTCTTCTAGGGTAGTACCCAGTAAGCAAGAAAAGTGAAAACGTTTGCAAGCTTGTAGTTTTCTAGCCACTCGTCAGATTTCTTCACAAAAGTATTCATTGTGTAGCTAACATGTCAACTTTGACATTGAAACATGTTTGGTTAAAATCGATAGTATTTTTCCCAAGAAACAAGCAATTTTATGAATTTGCTTCATCTCAGAATCGTGACGAACAGGCCTAAAATCCTTCAACAAATTTGCTAACAATTCAGCTGCACAGCTAAACAATGAAGCTCTATTAGGCCATCTTGTCAAAAAACCAGCTTGTTTTGTGGCTGAGGAGCCTGCTATATAACGTTATACCCTTTGAACCTTCATTGAGATGAATTTCGCCAAGTTTTTAGCATTGTCAGGTAGAACTGCTAGAACATTTTGCCTCGGATTTTAGGCCTGCTTTTAACGATTCTGAGATTAACAACTTTCATAAAATTGCTAGCAACTTGGAAACAATGCATCCGATTTTAACCAACTAAATTTTTATATTTCAGTTGATACGCTAGCTACAAAATGATGACAAGGTTTAACAAATCTAACAACTATCTTGGAAACTACTGGGTATCTAAAAAAGAACCTCTTTTTGATAGGGGAATGAATGAAATGATAAAATGTCAGAACTTTTCGACTGCACAACTAAATTTGATAATCTTCAACTTAAACGCACGTACCTTGCATCATTTGTGAATCCTCCACCAAACACCGGAGATACGAACTTGCAAATTCAAAATTTAGAGTGCACCCGAAATCAAAGGTTTAAAAAAAGGGCCTAGCCATGCTTTGATTGCATGGGCATTTTCCAAAGGAATTTTCAACTTTTTAATTTTGAATTCTTACTTTTGAAAAGAATTCTACTTTGGGATGTTTCAATCGTTCTTGAAATCACTTTCCTTTTGATGAAAATTTCGTTCCTTACATTCCATTGAAGAGTTATTTGTATCAAAGTAGAGAAAAAAGGAACAAATGCACGCTTATTTCGGAGATATGGCACGAGTTTATTATTCTCACCACATTTTTCTTCTATGTGTTTAATTAGGGTCGCGGCTAAGCGTCTATCATTCTTTTTAAAAGCAAAAACTAAAAATAAAAGTTCAAAATTCCTTTCGAAAATGCCCATTATATCAAATCATGTTTGGGCCCTTTCTCAAAGCCTCTGGTTTCAGGTTCACTCAAAATATAGACTTTGGGAGCTCGTATCTCTGGTGTTTGGTGGACGATTTATAACTGCAAGGTACGTGCATTTAAGTTGAAGATTGACAAATTTAGCTGTGCAGTCGGAAAGTCCTGATATCTTATCGTTTTGTTCCTTTTTTCAGTCAAAGGGGGCACTTTTTTTAGACACCCGGTATGTGCTTGCAAACGTTTCAACGCTTTTTGACTCACCCGGTATGGTCATTTGCAACGAAGCAATACGAAACAAATCAGTTCAAAGGAACTACATAATATGTCATCGAATAGAACTAATATAAGAATATTTCCTGTCTGTTATAGAGCAAGCCGACTCTAAATATTGTTGATACATTAACAGAACTTTATCAAAATTCTACTAAATAGAAGATTCCGCAAAGGATAGCGGCTAAGGGTTAATTCTATTCAATATCTAAAGTGAAATAAAATCAATACTTTCAAACCCTCGATCGCTATTTTTTGCAGAATAGTGATTATTGTGCTAAAACAAGATAAAAGCAATATTGATATCGACGGCAAAGGGCGTATCGCGCCTCCAGAAAGCGTACGGAAAATCAGTTTTCCTTCATTCCTAGGGAATTACTCGAAAACAAAAGGATTTTCAACCGAAAGTGTACGAGATTTTAGGAAGTGATTTCCCCTTCGATCGCAGACATATTGTTGCCTCAGAAGGGGGTGTGGGGGGTATGTTCGTATATTGGCGGTACTGAGACGCGCCATATTTTGGGTACTTTCTTAAAACCATTTTGTGTAATTGTGGATATCGTTTCTAGACATCTTGCGGCATCTTGTAAAATGGCACACCCAACTCAAAGGTTAAAGTACTCCACCTCCCCGCCTCCGGAGACTGTTGCCCATGGGAAACCGGCCAGGAGGACTCCAATTGTCTCGAAGCGTTTGAATTTTGCGGGATAATTGGTCGTTGAAAGTTTTACAAAATCGGTAATCTTCTGTAAGGCATATCCAGTGCAGAGTCTGTTTCAAGCAATCTGAAGTTACCTTATGTAATGAATTTGGGCAAATATAGAACTAGAAACATGCATTTGTTATTTTGTGACACAAAAAATGTGTCTCAAGACCTTTGGGATAATTGTACGTTCATTTGAGGCATTTCAAAAGTGAGCTTATTGTCCCTGCAACTTAAGATACAAACAAAACAAGGTGCAACATTTTGCAAATTTCCTGTGTACATTTTGCAAAGATTTGCTGGAACCTACAGCCCGTCATAACTGTAGCAAATTAAATAGATGTCTATCAATGTTCGTATAAACTAAGCCATCCCAGGTCAATTCATACCTACAGATTCACGAGACGGGGCTTCGATCCTCATACCTGTATCTGGCGATCTTTGATTGGAAACGCCACTCCCGGGCTCGATCCTTGTTTCGGCACAGCCAATCGATTCTTTGGTAATTCTCTTGAATGTCTTATGGTGTTTGTACTCTTTCGATGACGTCATCAATAATTTCTTCTACTACGACTGCCGATGACTCTTCGCTGCTCGTTTCTTTGTCATCTTTGGTCACACTTGTTTCGCTTAAAGTAACATTCTGTAAATCTTCCTGCACGATTTCTATTTCATTATCTAACTTTTCGTCGCTAATTTTATCAGCATGAATATCCTTGTCAGTTCCAACAATGTCTCTATACTGCACAGACGTGATTAGCTGGTTCGCTGGGCTCGGTTCCTCCATTGCAATCTTCTCTTCGTCTTCCGTTGATTCTTGCTGGTGGTTCTCCTCGTCTAGTTCCTCTGAGGATAATTCATCATGCTTGGTCCCATCATCGCTAAATAAACTGACTTCCTCAAATGACTTTGCCCCTGCGAAGTACCGAACATCTTGGTCATCATCAGCGCGCAGTTGTTCAAGCACTTTCATTACGACTTCATGGAGTTCGTCATCTTCAGTTTTGATTTGAAAGAACTCTGAAAAAGTGAACAAAAATGCACTTAACCGCAATCCTCTTCTTGTGAGATCATCAGTTCTGAATTTTATGATTTAAAGGGGCTGTACGAGATTTTAGTAAAATAAGATAAAGATCAGCAAGCCACTATCGCAAATTCAATGAGAAAGTCCTCTCTAATTGCCGCGTGGCAAAGAATTTCTTCAGCCTGCAGTGGCCTTGCGTGTGTTTAGGCTAAACACATCTAAAAATTGTGGCTCTGACTGCATTGGCTAATCCTGCAGAGTCCAAACCAACAGAGAATACCTTCATTTGCAACGTATCTGCTGCTATTTGCCTACCGTTTGCCTGCATTAGGAAGAGAAAGTCATGGTTTTTGAAAGTTTAGCTTGTACAGCCCCATTAACCCAACAAATGTTGGCTATTCAAACAAGGGCAGATTTCGTCTTGATAGCATCAAATGATCTTGATTGACCAGCCAGTATTAAAGATTAACAATCGCAAACAAAAAAACTTTTACGGCCGATTAGTTAAGCCGCAAACGCAAATAAAGAAAAACGCACATGATGTTCTGAAACATGGGTGGCTACGTCACTTAAGTCACATGCGAAACAGGTTTTATAAGAGAAGACATAAGTGTGTATAAAAAATGAACAACATCTACCGCAGAAATTCTCGCATTTTTGCTGAGTGATTCAAACACTTGACATTATGATTCTGAATTAGATAGATAGGTAGGGTAAGGCGCAGGGGGGGGGGGCCAGAGCGAGGCAGAATGACTCATTTATAATTTCATGGATTTCAGTTTCATTGTGCTTTATTTGACTTTTAGTTTTCTTGTAAGTTTACAACCAAAGAAATTTTACCTCATTTTTAAAAGCAACAAATTGAGTTACCCATTTTGCCCCACTCCACACTAATCACTGCAAAGGTAATACCCTTTTTCAATTGTGAACTGACAATGCAACCCCATTCTACAATCACGCAAGGGGCAGAAACTTAAAGATCTGATTCAAAACATGCTTCTGTTCAGAAAGGCAGTCGTAATGAAGATAAAGAATACCCACTTGTCTCACCTGTTTCAGTAAAACTAGTCAGCGTCTTGGCTGCGACAATGCGAACATTTGGCACTACATCTGTAGCTAATTTGAGCACACTTGGTAGAAAGTCTGTTGCAAATAAACTCGCATCTTCCACGCTTTCTGTCAAGAACACTTGGCATATTTGAGCGCACCTAGAAAGTAAAATAACTGAATAAAGTCAATAATCAACTTAAAAGAATTCAGTAGAGTTTAAACTAGAAGATATAATTTTCTTGCGTGGAAACAGTCTTACAAATGAGACAAAATCACAGCCTCGTTCCCAGGGTGTTCTTACGTCATACCCTAATCACGAAGCCGAGTGAACACCCTGGTACACATAGCACAAATCCACCCAAAATAAAGGCGGAATAGCAGCCATTATGGATTTGCGGTTGGCAGAGGGTAACGCTCACTATGCGACCTCGATTCCAAACAACAAAGTAACATTGTAGTTGTTGTTGCTTAGTGACTAGATTATATTGTAATTATTCGAATAATTAGTATCTACTGTTTTCGAATAGCCAATCAAATTGCAGAACGGCCACTTGTATCCCAGAGTAGAGGTAGAGCAACAAACTCACTCTGGGGACGGGATTGACAAAATCAATATGATAGATTTCCGCGTGATTTCGTAACATGCGCCAAGATCTGGTAACTTCCAAAACACTTAATCAAACTTTCACAGAGTAGAAACATTCAATCAGATAGACTATATCTCAGAAAATAATTTAGCAATCATCTCATGACAGCAAAAAATGACTCGATTGTTAGTAGAACTCAAGAGTTTTTTCAAGCTGTAACAATATTTTTGGGGCAACCAGTATAACACTGCAATATAACTTAATCAATTATAGACTGCAAATCACGGCTAAAAGCAGAAACGAAAACCGAAGTTGCTTTGATTTTTTCGCTAGAGCATAAATACAGAATTATGGTAAAACATGTTGAGAAACAGTTACATCATCGAGGTGGAGGTGAAAGTGATCTTGCGGTTTTTAGCGCCAAGCGCTGGGATCACAGAAGTAGAGAAGACCTAATCGAATCCGCGACCCCTTGTCATGACGCTCAAGTAGTGGGGCTCTACCTGGGATCGAACCCTGTCCGCCTGACTGATCTGGCTGCAAAGTCAGAGGATTGCACCACTGCGCCACAACACCTTCAATGAATTCGAGGAATTCGATCCCAGTACAATGGTGCAATATTGTCTCCACAATTATGTAATATTGTCTCTACTTATATTAAAAAGACACAATCTGAATGAAACCAAAACATAACGAAAGTACTTACACTTTGCGTTTGACCCAGGTCTGTCTTTGACTTCCCATGTTAATGACGTCATTTACAAACTTCTTAACATACACTTGATTTGCTTCCTCCGAACTTCGTAATTGCTTGAGAATTGTTCCAAGCTTAAAGAAGACAGACCCTAGTAAGATGATGGTCATTTCGCAAACACCTTCAAGCAAAATGACTAATAACTCTAAAGGGTTCTGACGGGGTACAATGGGGTCCGGGATTTGGCAAAAATGACACTCTGGGAATGAGATTTTTGCGGCAACAGATATATTTGCTAACATGGGACTAAGAATACCACCGGCAAAAACAATAGACTGGGAATAGAATTTGTGCTGTAAATGTACAAAAAAGTGACTCGGATTTCCCGCAGAATATCACTAATAACATTGGATTGAGGACCTTCCTTCAGAACCCTCCTCTAAGAGTCGTCTAACAGATTTCATTGGAATAAATTTTCACATCCAAGTAAGCTTTTCTACCACAAAATGATTTAAAGTTTTCTCAAACAGGCGCACAATTCCTTGTCGTACACTTGAGCAAATGACGATACGTTTTTCGAGTCACACAATACTTAAACAGTAACTGTCTAAAATCAAGTCAAAATCATTGGCAAGAAATTCGGTATCAGATACGCTTTGCTGATTGATTTTTGGGACAAGTCATATCTATCATATAGGTTGATTACGACAGGCACGCAATTTTAAACGACCTAAAAACTGTCATATAACAAATTGTCAGATTGTTGTCATGTTGGATAATGCATAATGCAAATTACGCCTTCCTCTGACTTGTTTAATGTACATTCAAGCTATTTTACTATGGCAGATTCTATTGAGATGATGATATAGACTTACTAGTCGTGAAGCTGAAGATCGAACATCGGCGACTTTGTCTCCACATTGTGCCAAAGCGATTGGAAATATGAAATCAATGACTTCTTGAGCTTCATAAAGTTGACTTAGGTGGATGAGTTGCCTGTAATAAGCATATGAACATCAATTACTATCTAAATCTTCAAAACTTCACAGGCTGTGATATTTTCCATAATACACGCCATGAAAAGAGTTACCCAAATGCACCATACCTTCTTGCATGGTTCTACTCAACCTGGTTCCGAGGGCCAGTTTCCTACATGACCTAAAGGAAGACAATGTCGGCCCTGGGAACGAGGTTGGGTTTTACATTGCAACACAGGTTGATAGGTTGATAGTTAATATGAACTTTAAGGTTGTGGTTTCAATATAGACAATAACGCTAAAGATGGCGGCCACGCAAAGCATGCTGGTAAAGAGCTCCCTGACGACCACCTAGCGACATAAAAAATTTTGTCTGCTGTTTCGACTAGCTAGCTGTGGAAAGGTTCGTAACAAGTAATCAATGTAAGCAAATAGTACACTTCTGTAATTCGAACGCGAATCTTTAATCAAAACTTCAATTCGAATCACAACTTTACTTTTTCTGCTTTGGAAAGGTTTCCTTTCGAACCATGTTGCATTCGAATTCAAGGTCGATTCGAATTCAAGCTAGCTAGTCGAAACGGCAGACCGAAATGTTTACGTCATTAGGTGGTCGTTAGGGAGCTTTTTACTAGCATTCTTTGCAGCAAAACACAACAGAGTCTTTGGAGCCGTCATCTTCAGCCTTATTGTCTATTAAACTCAAAGCTTCTCTTCTCGAATTTCAATTTCCAAAACCAAAATGTGTGCCTTGCCGTTAAAGCAGGGAAGATCATAAGTGAAGTAACACATATCTTCAATAATATTTTATGGATTAAAATCTTCAATATATTTAGCAAGTACAACTAGATTAAGAACAAAAGCAAACCTACTCAGCAAGTTCTTGTCGGAACCTCCAATTTCGATTGTTATCAGGGTTTAGAAAATCGGCGAAATTTGGGAGATAATCCTTTTGTAAGTCGCTGGGCAGGAGTCTGATAAAGTCATATAAATGCTTTAACACGCCAATTCGAACCTATAAGATATAAGTAACTGTATCAGTTGTTTGTATGTGCGGCTATAATTATTCAAAAGTATACGAATATATTGATAATAGATCAAACATATAGCCTTGATTATTACGATTAGACGTTTCGGGCATGTTCTCGGGCATGTTCTCGGGCATGTCGGGCACGTTTCGGGCACGTATGATCGTAATAATCAAGGCTATATATTTTATCTATTATCAATATCTTCGTATACACTATAAGATATAAGCCGGTAACCAACTGTAAAATATATACGACCGTAGAAAACAGGGCAGCAAAAATAGTGTGCAATAACGCAATCAAACACAAGATAAAAATTGTCTCGCCTACCGAGCCAGTCTAGTATGTTGGCTGAATCACCTGCGTATGAAGGGGCCTTTCGGTACCCAAGTCAACAGCGGTCCATCACATGTTAAGCAGATTTGATTGATTCAATTCCGAATTCACAAGGTAACTCAAAGACTGTTATCTCTGTTCAACGAATTTTGGATTTAGCTACTATCAAAGGTTCTATGTTTTCAAGCTCTCTGAAATCAAGAACAATCTGATTGATTTAAAATACCGGGAGACCAGAAATGAAACATCGCTGTTTGAAAATTCACCAAAATTTGATTTTACTATGGATAATAAATTTTCTTTTTGTACAGCTGTCTCAAAACAATTTAATTTTGAAGAAGCTAAAAGCTTTATGCTTATAAGCTACAGATTATAAGGGTGTATCGTCACATGTTGTACACCTAGCAGAGCCTTTAAGTCTTAAGAAAGATAGTGCAAATCGCAATTTCATCTTTCTTTGAATTGAATGGCTTGAAATGAACTTCAAGTACTTTATTGTAATGAAACTCGTTTGAAGTTGGGATGTCATCAAATTTCTAAATCGTATAACAGAAGAGCGACTAAATCGTATAACAGAAGAGCGACAGACTTCTGTTTACCGGTATATTGAAACCTTCACAAACTTCAAATTCTATCGTTTTTCCTCCAGTTATTTAGAAGTGGCGATATGGTTTAAAATTTTTTTTCAAATCTTTACTTGAATTCTTTTCCATGAAAGCGTTTAGAGTAGCATTACAGTAAAAAACCTAAAGACCTTCCAAGCCATTTAATCCACAGAAGGATGCAACAGCCATAGTATCTTTTTAAAGATGCTTGTTTACATAAATTCTCCTGAACTATACAACCTACAAACAACAATAGCATTACAAGACGACACCACAGGGAGCGTAGAAATACATTGCTACCCTGGATATGCAGCACACATTTGTGGAACAATTTTTTTCAATTACGTAGAAGACGGTTTATGATATGCTGATAAAATGATAAAATGATACGAACCTCATCAAGATCTTTTAAGAAGCCATTGAATATCGGTATCAAATCTGTCACTGTTATTTCTTCACCAAGAACCAATGCTAAGTCATGAATCGAGAATGCTAATGTTCGTCTTACTTTCCACTGCAAATGAAACGAGAAAGATCAGTGACAAATGTAATAACACTACAAACGAAGTTTACCATGCTCATATCGGGTAAGGCGAAAGTACTTCCGTTTGTTGTGATACAGTACAAAACGCATTGGTTATTATCCTTCACAAATTGTGCCAAAATAAATTTGAAAGGCTATTGGTAGCCAGGATATCACACAGGTTTCTACGAAAATATAAAGGTGTTGAAAAAACAAAACTAAGATTGGCTTGATCTTTGAGGTTTCAAATCGATTTGAATACATCGCTATTAATTCAGTCTAAGTTCTCTGTCTTAAAACTACCTTATGCTAAGAAACCAATTTTGTTTGGAAAACATTATGAGATTTACTTCTCAAGGAAACAGTTTGCCCGTTTGACCTCCACCTCCCTGGAAATACCTCCAGGAAAAGATTTTCTGCATGCTTCTAGGAGACAATGTTTTCGAAATATATATATCCATACGCTAGCAAATTTGTTTACTTAATTCTGCTCGTCAAGAAATGCTGTATGCCGTGACCAAACGGAAAACTCCTGCAAACGCAATAAATAGGAACTGCAAAGTGAATCTAAAGTACTTGTAAAAATAAGGTTCACTCGTTTCGCCAGAGATTAATCAACTGAGAAACCATGATTAACTTACATACCTGCATGTCTGAAGCCAGCAGCTCGTACGTGTCTTTTAAACATGGCCAATTATCCTTGCCAAGCGCAAGCACAGCTCCAGGGAACGTGAAAGCACAATGTCGTGCAAGCTCTGTATCGATAGTCTGCGCTTTCGTTGGCTCTGTCATCGATATGTAATGCTCAAGCAGAGGTGGAGGTATAACAGTCTACAAAACAAATTTAAAAGAATCTGAGTTACGAGATCAAAGACATGCTATATTGTGCCCGCTCTACCTTCGCTAGAAGGAGAGCATGGCAAGAAACAAAAACGTTTAATGAAAATATAACAATCTAAAACAAATTTAAAATATTTCTAAGTTATGAGATCAAAGACATGCTACATTGTGCTATTAAAACATTTGGTAAAAAGAGAGAATTGTAAGAAATAGAAAGGTTTATAAACTGTCAAATTCCGTGGTTTCCTTGATCAGATCTTGTTTCAAAATTGGGTATTCGGCACAAAGAATGCTTTATGAGTAAAACAGACAACATTCGATAACAATATCGAAGCATTTTTATTGTCACTACATAATACCAGAACCAAAACCACTGGCTCAAGAAGATCATCAAATTGAATCACACCTCCATTAAAGCAATGGGAACCGACTTCAAAGGAACTTCTGGCGCAGACAAGACATAGGCTCAATCAAATTTGCTGACCTTGCACTTTTCCTAAAAATATCACAACTGTGAAGATGAGCAGAGGGGACCTGACTATTCTGTCGACCATTTATCGGTCGTAACTTTTGTTATTTTTCGGAGTATTTTTGCTGTTTACTTGATATAAATATCTCTTTTTGAGCAATTTTTTTTCCATTTTGCGGTTATCACCAGTTTTTAACGTTATTACGAATAAATGTAGCAAACTATGATAACTTTTATGTGTAATAAGCCAGAATCAAGTCTACGTACTCTTTCGAGAGTACATGCATTTTTTGTTATTGGAAAATGTGCTTGAGCAGTATTTTTGATCGCCGGACCTCGATGCCGTCATAGAACACTACATTTTGGTAGGGAAGATGCTTCAAAGTGTCTTAGACACTGACTGAGTTGTGAGAAAACCGAATATGTAGGAGGAAGATTGGGTAGGAGTAAGATTGGGTAGGGGGGAGATTGGGTGGGGGGGAGTGTGGAAAAATGGGTCAAAACAGGGCTATAAGGGTAATTTGATTGTTTGCTTTTAACATCGAGCCAAAATGTCCTTGGTTGTAAGCTTGCATGAATCAAATTGTCTTTGGTCATGATAGAAAATTATTTTCTTCAACAAAAGCATAACAACAGAGAAATCCAAGAATTTGTTACTGGCCAACCCTGCCCCATTTTGGCCCATTTTGCCCCCACCTTACCCTATAAATGTTCATCTTCAATCATAAATAAATACTTCTATTCCTAACGATGAATTAATGCCCCCTATTTCCAAGGAAGCTTGCAGAATTATAATATTTCATCACTACGAGACACCGCACTGCAAAATGTACTGCAAAATGTACTGCAAAAGTACTCAGTACTCTCCCCTAATTAAGCATGAACCTGCTGTTGCTACAGTTTCACCTTTATGATTCAATTCAATGAACGAACAAAGACAACAGTATGAAGAATCTCAAATATACTTAATCATGGCTTTATCATTGTCATTAGCTCGTTTGCACGCTCTTTCAAGATGAGGATGAAAATCTATCAACATATCTTGAATGAAACGTAGGTGCTCAAATAGTAAGATGAGAAATGGCTGCTCAAGATTAAAGTATTTGAAGAATTAAGAAAGGAATTAATAAAATACTTTGTCGGATGAAACACACCACAAGCTCTGTTAGATGTTTTGGGATGTAAGTAGATAACATTACTGGTCCTTTACCGAGCACAGGCGTCAAATCTTTGAAAAATATTGCGCAACGGTTAATGCACATTTCGTTGAACAGGTGCTTTGCTATGATTTCTTTTTGGCAATTTTTGACATCTTGATTATTTTCAGAATTACAATTCTTCTTATATATTGTTCTCCTTCGCAGCGGAAAAGTAAAGTATGCCAGTCTGGTTCCCTGACGTCATTTTCGACTAAGGGGACTGGACTCCAGGGAAGAGGTCTCAAATGAGCTCATCGATGTTGAGCTCATCTATCTCCTTCACAATTCAACCCTTTTTCTTAACAAAAAAACGCGTTTATCTCCTCCGCAACATCGACGACTGGGAACCAGGCTGAAAGTATGCACGCAGACTAGCGTCTTCTGCGTTTCAGCCAGTTTTGAGGTTGTCACGTCATCAGCTTGCCAAATCGCAACCAGAAACGCTACAGATGTTTGCTTACCACCATATTATAGACTTTCACAAACTATGGTTGTCTTGAAGATATTCGTTTTTCCTCTATCAATTTAGGATGTACGATGATTTAAATTTTTCATAACTTTCCATGAATTCTTTCAATGAAAATAAGAACGCTGTAATTCTGAAACTAACCAAAATATAAAAAATAGCCAACATAGAATTAAAGCAAAGCACACGAAGTTCTTCTCAAGCCATTAAATCAAACGGAAGATGCATTAACCATTTGCGCAATTTGTTTTAAGATTTGAAGCCTATGCCTTTCACTGTATCGTTTCAAGACTTTCTTGCAATGGCAAGGCGAGCGCTCGTGTCATTAAAGCGCATCTATCTATAGCCAGCAGCATGACGCACTCAAGGCCTAGTTCACACGGATACGAAATCGAATCGTTGCACTCTTCGCTATACTTTTAGTACAGAAAAATTAGAGCTTTCACGCGTGGGAAGTAAGATATCGTACCATATTCTGTACCCCGTGTTGGAATAATGCTGATCGGAACGGTACAATATCGTGCTCGTGTGAACGGGGCCTGTTCTGGAACACTACGATATTATTCCAAAAAATGGATCTGTTTTTAGGATAGGCCTTAAGATAAATCAACGACACTTCATTGGCTGGTTGATAAGGGAATTTTATTGAATAAGACCCTCTGGCCCCTTGGTTTCTTGAGCTACCACGCATCAACTACAAACGTAGCTACTAAAATTACCTGGAAGACGCTGAAAAGCATCTTAATGCCGTTCCGAGACATATCCATTCCAGTACCAAAACGTTTGAGAATTGAAGAATTAAATCTGTGCATCAATATACGTTGCAAATGCACGCGAACAACGACGTGGTCCACACTGCTCTACAGTCTTACTATAGCATCAAAGTTAAGCTTCAAAGCATCCACGACAAGGCAGCTCTTGGGTATAGCTCCTTGCTTCCTTTCGTTTTCTGACTATGTACAAAGACGTCTGTCCTTTAGGATCCCGACAATTGAACCACTTTCTATATAATCCACGAAGACATTTTCAGATAACGAAGTAACTGAACTTTCCAAACCCCACTAATTTTCTTGAATAAGATTAATTCAATTGGGACTTCGTCCCTGTTTTGAGGTAGCTTTTTGCAACACTGATTTTTTCGAGAATTCAACAGCTTCAATATTAAAATATACATGCACCCAATTTGCAATGCTTGGGTCACTTTCTTGGCAAATAAGTCGACATGAAATGGTTCAAATATCAATAAACCGATTTTTTCTTTTACTGTGGACAATTTTTGAGGCGAAGGTCTGCAGCACTCCGCTCTTTGATGTATCACTTCTTTTCCATCTGCTACCAACTACCAACTATTGATTGCAAGGGTCACTTTCTTGGCCGAGAATCCAGCACGAAACGTTTCGAATATCAATACACATTTTTCTTTTCTGTGGATAATTTTTTAGGTGAATAACTGCAACATTCCGCTGATCTTTGATGTATCATTTTTTTCCATCTGCTACGAACTGTGATGTCTAGAAAAGCTGTGATTTCTCAACACGCAAACAATGTAAATAAACAAATAATAAATCTATACAGGCACCTTGAATGTTGTAATCACTTCAGATCATGCATAACATAAGAAACTGATAATTCAAACAAATTTCTCCACGCTTGCAACCTCAGCACCGTATTTTCTTTACAAGATAGACTTCTTACAAATCGGTAACTGTAACAACGGTAGATTATGGACAACAGAAGGAATCTATCCTCAGAGAAAATCCACAAAGTTTGGTGATTTAGCGACAGCTTTTCTTATTTCAACTGGTTTCACGCAAACCAAATGTCTATAAGCCATTGACCGCCTAGCGGAGAATAAATTTCGATCACCAGCGACTGCAAATAATTCGTACAAATCCTTATAAGTCAGTGACCCTTCGCAAAATTCCTTTACTTTACAAATCCAACGATACACTTTCTATATTTCAACTGGTTTCAATAACACCGGGTGTCTGCAAGCCATCGACTGCCGACGTGGGAATAAATCTTGCACACCAGTGACTGCAACTAAAGCAAATCCTTACAAAAAGTCAGTGATCCTTCGACAAATCCGTCAAACTTAAACTTCTCTATTTCAGCTGGTCTCGAATAAACCGGATGTCTAAAGCCACTGGCTGCCTGACAGCAGCCTGGTCTACCGGTAACAGCAATTAGTCCATCACATCCAACAAATCGACAATTAATGTTTCTCAACGCAGAAATTGCGGCAATGAAATAGTTACACTGAATTTCCCGAAGATGGCTTAGCAATGCACACTTTAATCTCAACGGCTGCAATTACATAGGAATGCGTCTTCGTGCGCCTCTGTGGTCTTATGATGTCGAAAATTTACACTGAGTGTGCAGCAATGTTGGTTTGATTGAAACGCAGTATTGAGTGAATGAAGCACCTGCTTACAGCGGCTTAGTTTTATTCAAACGTCCTATTTATGATCTCAATTCTCCATGCTTATTTTACATAACAAATTAAAACGCGTCTGGTAGTTATTTATACAGTTCAACAGGGGGTGCTCAGATTCACCGAATAAATTGCAATTGAAAAATGGCTATCATATTCAAATTATGTTTAATATTGCACTTTGATTTCGTTCATGAATCTGGGATCCTGCAGCATTCAAGAAAACAACCAACCAATTCTAAAGATCTGGCCAAACGAAAAAAACAGTGCTTGCTAAACATTTAATATCTGCTTGCCAAGCAAAATGTTTGTCTGTTTCACCACGTCGCAAAAACACTGCTTGACAAACAATGTTTGCTTGTGACAAGCAGAAATTTTTTTTGCATTTCATCAAAAATATTGCCCAACAAATTATATTCAACTCTGTTTGCCGTGACCAAACGGGAACACATTGCTTGGACAGCAAACCTCAATACACAATAACGCTAAAGATGGCGGCTCCAAAGACTCTATTGTGTTTTCCTGCAAAGCATGCTGGTAAAAAGCTCCCTGACGACCACCTAACGACGTAAACATTTCGGTCTGCCGTTTCGACTAGCTAGCTTTAATTCGAATCGACCTTGAATTCGAATGCAACATGGTTCGAAAGGAAACCTTTCCAAAGCAGAAAAAGTAAAGTTTTGATTCGAATTGAAGTTTCGCGGTCGAATTACAAAATTGTCCGATTTGTTTACATTGATTACTTGTTCCGAACTTTACCACAGCTAGCTAGTCGAAACGGCAGACCAGAATTGTTATGTTGTTAGGTGGTCGTCAGGGAGCTTTTTACCAGCATGCTTTGCGCGGCCGCCATCTTTAGCGTTATTGTCCATTGTTTGGCAAAAAATGTTTGTTCGTTTGGACAGGGTTTATCGCGTAAGTCTTTGGATAATATTCTTGATTCCAATCTAAATCCCCGGAGAAGCGACACGGAACAGACCCACAAGTAGCTGTGTGAATACACGTATTTTATTAACAGTTTGACCCAGAATTGAAACTTTGAATTTTAATTTGAGCACTTCAAGTTTCTTAACAGAATTTTCGTAAAGCTTCCTCAAATCCTTGCTGCTTGCATCGGCAGAGGGTCTTCTGTGCCTTCGTGGACATTTCGTGGAAAATTTTCTGCAAAAAACTTATCTCTAAAAACTTTCCTCGAGTAATACTGGGTAATGCAGTGCACGAAGCAAGTGAAAATATGATTGGTTTTTGTTACACACAATACACATAACACAGCAACTACACAACATCACAATACACAACACAATACAACACAACACAACACAACACAACACAACACAACACAACACAACACAACGCTACACTACATATTCACATGACGCTAAAACCCCTTACCTCCTTCGACTTTTTCATTGTTTGTAAACTCATTACATGGCCACTGAACTTCCCGAGGATAAAAGTGCAAGTAAACTTGAAAGCACGAAAAATAACGATCAACTGAATGTACAGGAAACTAAAAGAACTTCATTTGCTTACTTGCACTGTATTTTGAAACTGGCCTCAATCTACCCATCGGATTATGAATCTAACAGCTTTCAGTTATTGGTCTTGAAAATTCTATTTATCTCATCGAAAACGTTCACGGTAGAATTACAGCAAAGCACTTCAACCTGCTTTCAAGCCATTCAATGCGAAGAAAGCGGTAATACCTATTTACACCAGTTTTTCTAGATTTGGACCCTCTGCTAGGCGTAATGCTGCTTGGTATATTTACATTTAGGGCTTGGCTAATCAGCCGTAGAAATCTCCTTTTTCGCCATACCTAATCGCTTTGTACTGGCATGTCAATCAAAAGTAACGGATGCAAATTGTGTTAAAATCTCCACTTGTTATCACAAATGAAATTTCCTTCGTAAATTAACCAAATTCGCAATTTCCGTTTTCAGGAAGAGGTTTCTAAATGTTGTTTTGTGGTAAAACATTTACAAGCAACTTGATAAATGAAAGCAGAGACCTCACGCCAAGCAATTGAAATCAAGAATTGAAAAATCGATCATTTTTGTGAGAAATATTCGCTTAACCATTGCAAACTGCATCAACCACACGTTTAAGGTGTGTGTTCAACAGCGGAGAATGATTGTCAATACTTACAACAGTAAACAGCCATTATTTTCAGCGCAAATTAAATGATAATCAATCACTTGAATAAACTACAATCAAACTGAATTTATTTAGTCCCAAGAGAGGAAAAAAGAATAGAGTCTAAAGTGTGTTACAATAGCGCAGCGGATACAAGCGTGTCAGTCAGTCAGTCAGTTATTTGTTTTAAGTGGGCTGTCAGGATTTTCTAGCTACTTAAAGCTAATTTAGGCCCACTATGCATGCCGCATCCAGGCATGGGACCCCTAGTTTAACGTCCCTTCCGAAGGACGGCGAAGTGAGTTGCGAGGTCAGTCCCCGGGTCAGGCCTCCGAGGTCACCCATCCGGAATTTGACCTCACTCGACCGAGCTTTATTTATTATTTAATCATATTTTAACACAAAAACCCTATCAGCTATTTTAAATAAACTAAAGAAAAATAATCGCTATAAATATACATATATGTACAAATTAAAACCTTAAAGATTTGCTGGTCTTCCTAGGGATCGTGCTTCGGGAAGGATGCTAATTTTGCAGGAATTCCTTCAGTTTCCTTTTGAAAGTGGTAATCGTGGGGCTCATTCTAATTTCCAATGGGATTTCGTTCCAGGTTTTTGCACCAGAAAAGAAAAAACTTCTTTTGGAGAATTCTAGAATTAGCTTAACTTCAGTCACCTGATGAAAACTGTATAAGCCGCTCGGCCACTCACCTCACTTTGATTTTAACTTTCTTTTGATTAAATTGATTTTAACAGTGATTTTAACTTGTTTCTTGCACGTGAGGTAGTGACAGTATAAATAGTTTCTACAGGAGTCTAAAGGTCACACGTCGATAGCTCGTTTGCTGATCAGAAACCCCTCCCCACCCCTCCCATAAGATTTTAGTGTACCGGCATTATCAAGTAGTGGATGCTAATTTTATTTGATTTATCTATCGATATTCGATTCGCCATCCCATAATGATCAGCCCTAACAGGCTACTGTAATGATCTAACCCGGATAGGCTCAGCAATTTTGTGTGATTTAAATACACCTTTGTAGAATTTTTCGTTTTGTCTTATTTACATAATTTACTTGTATGTCATGCACATGTCTTTTCGCAAACTGCTAAACTGACTAGTACTAAACTGACACCTGTTATCTACGAACGACTCTTAGAAATAACTGTAATTAGATACTAAATAAATGTAGTTATTTTCGGTTCAATGAGATGAATTAGAAAATAACTAGAATACAGTAGAGCCCCGCCTATTGTTCTTCTTTAATTACCCTATTGTTTTCCTATTGTTTTAGCAAAAATTCAGGGTCTGCGTTTCTTATAAAGTGGTTTCTTAAAGGTGGGACTTTGCTGTATTCCGTTGCAGTAAAAGTGATTTTGTAAGTGCTTATTCTGGGTTTGGCAATCAACTTGCTTAAAAAAACCAAAGCTTCATAAAAAATTTTCGTTTTTTACACTTACGATTTTTGAAAAGCTAAAATTCTTGACCAGTAATCTACCTTAATTTTGTTGTTTCGCTGTCTGCTTTGTGTAATCTACCTTAATTTTGTTGTTTTGTTGTCTGTTTTATGTTTAGAAAATTAATTTGGTTTTGTGAGTGCCATCCGTAGTAAAGACCCAGTGACATCGTGTCCCTTTTCACTATGGATGGTACAGCGTATTGTAAGTATTTATTTTAGTTCATAAAAAATTGCTCCAGTTCCTGATGAGTAAACGGGTCAATGCATTTAAAATTAGATAATATGAAAGTTCCTTGTAAAAAGATGCACCCATCAGACTCCTTTTTTTCTGTGTTTTCCCATACTTTGACAAATTGATGTCTGAATTTCAATGAAACATCTAACAAAATGTTCTATTTTCGCTGTCGACCATACAAACTTCTTCATAACTCCTGCATCTTCTTGAAGAGGCTACATCGAAAATCGCTATTATCAGAATACAAAGCAAAATTTATTCCACATGTTTGAGTATTGCTACAATGAACCTAAAATAACATGCTGTGAGCAATTAGTGAAATTGTGACTATTCTGGGTCTGGCAAATCAATTTGCTCTAGGTTGCTAAACGAAGAAGGGTCGTTGATAGTTTTGCATTTAGAATTAGACGGTATCATCAATTCTTACAAAAAGATGCGTCTATTTTTTCTGTGTTCTCCCATACTTTGATAAGTTGATTTTTGAATTTCAATGAAACAGCCAACAAAGCAGTCTATTTAAAAACTCGCTGTCGACCAAACAGAATTCTTCACAATCTCTAGATCTTGGTTAAGGCGTTAAACTAAACATCGCTTTCACATTGATTGAGAGAAAAGACAAAGTAAAACTTATTCCACGTGTTTGGTTCTTCCTACAATAAACCGAAAATAACATGCTGTGAGCAGTTAGCGAAATCGTGGCTATTCTGGGTCTGGCAATCAATTTGCTCCAGTTTCATGTGCGAAGATGGGTCACTCACAGTTTTGCATTCAAAATTAGTCTTTTCAGCTTTAAAGTCGCAGTCATTGACGACAAACGTCGCAACTATTTTTGACTTATCCCACTATCTTATTGCATTATACAGAAACAAAAGACATGATCTATTAAAGGGCCGACCTTTATCGTTGAACAACTTGAATTAACTTGTTGTCTTCTAATGACGTCTGAAGCAGTTATTTGGCAGATATGATCGATTCATATTCAAGACAACAGTCATAATGATATAGGTGACCCGAAAATTTACAAACAGATTTAAAGAGTCATTTTCCCCCAGGGTTCTTTGCGGGCACACTGCAAATTCAGACGTCTGAAAATCAAAGTTGGTCTGAGCGGAAAATATGGATCCACATCCACACTGCAGTAGTTAAACTGATAGAAAAGGAAACTAATGTCAAATTTTTCTATCAGTTCAACTACTACTTATTAACCAATTACGTATTAGATAGAAAGCATGCGTTGATTTGCAAATTTGTTAGAAGATAGATGATAAATAAGATATCTAATTGTCATCAATCGAAAGCTCAACATTGGACAAAATTTGATTCCATTTCTACTTGGTTCAAGTCTTTTATAAACAGCTCCTAATAAAAATTTAAAAAAGCTCTAGAACAGTATGACACTTAGGAAATAAATTTTCATATCTAAGTTAGCCTTCCATCCAAAAAACAACTGATGACTCATTAAAATCGGTACACAATTCATGATCCGAGATTTCGGCAAACGGTTATGAAATATTTTGGGTCCCCCAGTACAACCTGATCAAAATATATATAGAGCTACAGTGGGCTCATGACTGGAATGGGAGGTTAGAGTAATACCGCACATTAATCAGAAGTGCTACGAAACAAGCGATGTAGCTTACCTGTGCATGAATACATTCGTGCTCTTGCAAGGAATTCTCCGCTAATGTTTCTGAGCTGTTTAGACTGTTCTCTTCTTCGATATCAAAATCAAATGTTTCGCTAAGTTGTTTCGACAGGTAGATGACCTCATCAGGCTTCTCGGTATCCGTTACTTGAACATCAGGGACACCAGTCTGTCTGTGACGTTTTACGTCGTTACGAGACTCGCCAGGCGTGGTAGCGACGTCGTAATCGATTTCGATTTCTGGCAGGGGACTTTTCCAAAACTGGAACGAATTAAACACTTCGTCATCGTCATCGTCAGTATCGTTGTGTGTGCCGCTATCACTTCGGGTGACTTGCACCTCAGCAGTGTCAGCATTGCGTTGCGTTACTTTATCTTCCATCCTTTGCGATTCTGGCTCTTTACCGTTGCTTTCAACGACGACTTTGCTTGTCCCTGTGCTTACAGTGTCTGCTACAGAGATCCTGCAAGATGAGATAGTGCACTGTGCAAGTCAAAAATTATTGCGATGATAGCTGATTGAAGGCGATGATAGTTTATTGCGTAGTCTTAATTACGAGGTTCATAATTTAGGAAAAACAGCCTGTAGGTTCTTATTTGTGTAGGTTCTTATATGCGGGGATTTACTGAACTTCACTAAGGTCACAAGGTAAAAGAATACCTTTCATTCGATTGTGTAGCATCTTTATCAATGTTTATCGATTGTGTAGCATCTTCGGGATTCACTGGGTCTTCTGATCTTTTCGTATCTCGATCACCGTTGATGTCCTTGTTAGCTGTTGGACATTTCTTAAGTCCTTGTTCTGTTATTCGAAAGCCAGCGACAATAGGCTCTGCAAATGTTGCAATAAACTGTCCTAAAGCTTGATAAGCAGCCATTTGCACCTAAAGTAAAAAATAAATCAAATTATTACAACAGGACTCTAAGCCTAACAACTAAATTGTAGTTTGATGGGAAAGCAAAGATCGGCAACAATGACAACACAGCTTAATTCAATTAATTAATTTGTATTCATTCCGCATGATAAAAGTTTTTCTTCTGGCTGAGTACAAAAACAGTACCGTTTGAAAGGATACTGTTCCCTGGATATCAAATAACTACAGTAAAACCCCGCAAACAAGAACATACTTTTCTAAAGAACAGACTGACTATGTTCTTATGAATGTGGTGCTCTTGCTATCTTCAGGGCAAGGTTCTTACCCCAAGGAGCCTTATGACTACGAGGACGAGGAGCACTTTGGAGGCGTGATTGCATTCTAAATGTTGCAGGAAATAGTAATCTGTTGTGTTGTGTTGTAGAACAAAAATAAATTATATCATACAAATTTGCCAAACAATTTGCTTACCCTTTAAAACTGTCTCTGGGGTGTTTGGACTTAAAAACGGCTGTGAGGTTTTATAAACTAATGCTATCAGCAGATGTTTAAAAAATGTAGCCAGATTTCAGATTCACAAAATTTGTTATTTTTCAGGCGATTTATTATAAGTGTATCATCTGATAAGAACATGGAAAGGAATCAGACTGTTTTTGGTTCTTATCTTTGGGTGTCTTTTTCACAAAAATCAGTCTGTATGTTCTTATTTTCCTATGTTCTTGTTTGCGGGATTTTACAGTATAGGCTAAAGAACGTACATGATGCGATTACTCTAAATAAGACGAACGAGCAACTTAAGAACATACGTAACAGGAACGCAACTGCAGTAAGAACCCGCAAATTAGAAACCATTTCTTTCAAAACGGCCTGTTTAGCTTCCTATTAAGACTTATAGAAGTTTCTTATATGAGGGGGTACCAAGTCTCAAAAAAATCAGCCCGAGGTTTCTTAAAAAGTGGTTTCTATTTGCGGGTTCTTACTGTAACGATAATTGGACTGTGAGAGGAGATGTGATGGCATTACTCCGTTGTTACACATGGATTGTCAACCAAAAGTCTTCGCATACACACAATACTCTATGCAAAAACATACTTGTTGCGGTATTTGTTGTAACAGCCATCTTACCAATCATTTTAAGTAATATTTCATTGTCAACCCTATCCCATTCACTACCAAAGCTACCATTCATAGTTTCAAAATACTTATTTCGAGCTTCTACGAGTCTTGGCTCTGAGCATCCAAATATGAAATGAACCTCCTTACCTACTGGGCTATTTCTACACACAGGGCATATACGTTCTGACCTAAAGCAATAATATTTACCAATATACTGTTTAATAGCAGACATGTTCAATTGGATTTCAAAATTTACCTAGCTAAAATCGGTCACTCCGTTCTGAAATTATGAGAGATTTTCTGAAAAAGGGCCCTTCAAAAACTTTAGAAAACAGCTGAAAATAATGATAAAATTTCGTCGGTTTTTCTGCCTCACAGTAACGTAACGACAGCACGTGTTACCCTCTTGGGAAAATGAAATCGCTTTTCTAAATATGTTGAATCTGGTTCTCATTTTAAAGACAAATTCTGTTAATAACATATGTTTAATTGGGCCCGATAAGTTGCGCAAAATATAACTATTTTTCATTTATTGAAAAAACGGCAAGCAAGAAACGGTTAGAGTTTCCGATACAAGAGTATTAACATTGCCAATTGCACAGTTCAGCGGAGATACACCAGACTTAGGTGACCATTATAACAATTCATGCAATCATTGGCAAAGAAATTCCATCACAAAAGATCTTGAAACTTTTGCATCGACTGTTAACTGTAAAATGGCTACAAAAGTCAATTCTTGCTTAAATAATTGATATTCGGTATTGGTAGAACAGAAGAAACACAAATTTGCACGCTTACCGTGGTTAGGAAAACGACAGAAGTCACAGTGTTATCAAGCTCATTTTTAGATAAGCTTCGAAAATTTTTTTCAGGTAATCTGTCAAGAGGTAAGGATCCTGGTTAGCAATGGATCTTTAAGCGGACTTACCCATCGAGACATATCACACAATAAATTGACAAACAGTGGAGCGAGCTTTTCATATCTCATTTCTCTTGAGCAGGATTCTGATACAGCCATAAATGTTTCAGCACATGACTAAAATAAAAGTAGAATTTTAGTTGGGATGAATGGTCTCTGCCCGGACTATAAAATAATGAATGGTCTCTGCCCAGACAACTTAAAGGACAATTCCGGGGTTGGTATGATTCATCATAAAAAGAAAGATTATACTGTTATGAATGGTGTATCGTACTTTTTTTTAACTTTTTTGCGTCTTTTCTCTTGGAAATTGCGTATTATAATCTAAAGGTCAGTGCGAGCCTACGTCATTGACCAGAAGGTCAGTGCGAGCCTACGTCATATTTAACGCAAACGAGGCTATCAGAAAATTCTCCCTGCAAATCTCGTAAGCTCTGACATCACCGTCTTGCATCTAAAGCGAGGCTACACTCCTCATCGTGAACTCTTCCAAAATGGCGACGAGCTTGGGCCTAACTTATGGAAAACGTTTGACACATTGGCAGCCGTTACGGATGCTTAAATGTGGAAAAAAGTCACAATTCTTCGTCAGGAGTTGGTAAGGTTGTTTTTTGACATTACTTTTATACACCCCGGAATTGTCCTTTAAGCGGGAGACTTATCACCAGATCTCAAATATCTAACTATCCAACAAGAAATCAGTTAGGTCTAGACATCCCAAGTTAAGACTTTAAACCCCAGGGCTGAAAACTCTTATGTAATCAGGCCCTTACTGAAAGACTTGAATATCTTCATATAGCTACATAGCTTCTTGCTGTGAATTATTTTCAAAAAGATGCGATGCTTTACTTGGGTCGCTTAGAATACAAGTATTTGTCTCTACATTTACATTGCATTGTAGAAATTTGTATTTTATGAATAAAATTCAACTGAATTGAATTGCAAATAAAAAGTAGAACGAACCTTCCTGACTCCCCAAACGCCATCCTGGCATAATCTGCTGAACAGATGCAACTACAAAGAAACATCAGCAAGCTTCATGGATGGGCCCTTCGCATAGCCAGATCAGTGGTTCGGTATTATAAGAGATAGATTTACAACGATATCACAACCTGGAATGACTTTCAGTGGGGAATGAGTTTAAACGAGGTTACCAGTCACATCTTTTAGACTGTTTATATAACAAAAGGCCACTGCACACCCATCACAGGATTAACTCGATACATAAAATTTTCATTCCTTGGTCAGACGATATACTGAAAATTACATATTTGTTTCATTGTCCATTTCGTTTTCACACAACATTCTTATGGCTGTATAGTAGTTGACACAAGTATTTTTAACAGGTCATTTATTATATTGTAGCAACCTTTATTTTACAAATAAAATTTAATTGAATTGAAAGAACAATCGTAAAACAGAAAACATACCAACGCTCTTTCTGTCACACTTTGTCCCACCACGGTTGCAATGTCACCAAAGTTCGCGGCACNATCATGCTCCATCAATTGTAGAAGAGAACTTTGGCTTGACTTTCGTACCTGTTTAAGATAAACACAACAATCAATAAATATACCAGATGAGCCAGAAAACTGTATCCACCCTTTGAAAATTCATAGCACCAACAGTACTTGATGAATTGGAATGAATCGAATTCTGCTTGATAGCCGAGGGATTGAAGTGTTTTTGTCATTTTTCTCGCATTTTTATGAGCACTGGAAATATAAGTAAATTCGACTCTACGAAAATTTCTTGGTTGCGAAATGCCTGAAAAAGGGCCCAAAGCACTTTATCAAATCATAAAGATACTCTTTTCACAGAACAATAAAAAAGTAAAAATGTTCAAGGGTGAGAGATATCGTCTGCATATTTATTGCCATCGGATTGAAAACTCTAGTATTTGTTTCAAATCTATTTCCTATAACTCCAGAGAGAGGTGAAAAGCCCTTCCGTAGTGTTTTGTGTGAAGTGTTTTAGACCCTTTTCAAAGCATTTCGCAATCAAGAAATTTTCGTAAAGTCGAATTTCCCTATATATTTTCAGTGTTCATCAAATAAATATGCTTCAAATTCGATTCGACCTATTTTTGCAAAAACGTGAGCAGCCACACAATATCTAAAAGTGAGTCGATTGGTGTTCGCAAAAGTTCGAAATTAAAAAGTTTTGGCTGTTTCCAAAGTTTTGAAACTGTGTCACCTTTTCTCCCAGTCAACAAGGCGAAGTAAAGCCATTAAATGGTTATTGAAGCATTTGTCGCCTTCCTAGGGGCTGAAAATAAACACGGTTTTTTTTATAAGAAACTTAGGTTCTGGGCAGTAAATTTTAGTACATTTTTGCTACCAAAAGTCTCTCGTGAGATTCCTAAATTCTTAATGCTCTAAATGCAGATTCCATCCAGTTTTGTTAAAAGGGCTTCCAAAGTAGCTAGTTAAGATTTCAAAACGAGTATTTACAGAATTCGCAGTCAAAACAATGTCAAAAAGTTTCTTAATATTTTACAGTGGCAAAATATTTTTTGAGCGAACGAGCGAAACTAAAGTTTCAAAGCACAAAAGTTTCTTGGTTTTCTTTAATCCAGGTGGCACGGTTTCTTAATTTTGAAAAATTGAGCTCACGGTTTTTTATGAGCGGTTTCTTATAAAAAAAGCGTGTAAACTAACTTGTGTGTAAATATTTGTGTGAGATATGATGATCTTTGGGGGACTTAAATTTTAAAAGATTATACATCGCTTTTGTGTCAAAACCCCCCTTGACCCCAAAAGTCCAGGCGTTTTCATTCAATCTCCACTTTCGTTTTCCTGCTTCGAATTCCCACAGTTGGGTCGAAGTTTCAATAAGAACAGTCCACACAGATGGGCGGAGCTGTTTGATCTCCGTTCAGACGATACGCCTTGGAGAGTAGCACCAGTGAGAAGTCAATTTGCATTAAAGTTTAAGCTTCTGAATAACGCGATGATTTTCACTCAAACCGGAGAGCAGATGACTGTACGCACAATGAAATGCAAAGAGATTCCTTCGCTTGGGCTGAACATGTGCTTTTTCCAGCTGAAATGATCGACAATCATTTTTAAAATTCTGTTGTTATTTATCGTAACCTGCCTCTTACGAGTTGCCTCTAGCGTCTGATTACTTAAATTCAATTCTAAACCACAAGCAAGGGGCATGTCACTAACTAGAAATCTCGTATACTTTGTACGCAAATGCTTCTATTATTCTGATAAATCCCTGAGATCCTCCAGAAGTCCTTTCGTTCTCCTAGAAATTTCGTACGGTTTTCGAGGGAGTGATACACCCTTCGACCACAAGTATGGTTATACATTCCCCGTAGATGTTCCTATCCTTATTACATTGATTGATTGATTGATTGATTGATTGATTGACTGGTTGATTTTACGATGATACAAAGTTTTTAATTTTATAAGTGATCTGACCGCAAAAATCTTTCGGGGGGAGGGGGGTTAACTTTTACCCCTGAACTTTCTTGTTGTCAAATCTCTTATAAAATAAAAAACTTTATGTTATTGTAAAATCAATATAAAAAAGACTAGGAACATGAAACCTTGCAGCTAGACTATATTCTAAGCGCTGAATCCGAATCTGGAGTCAAAATTTCGTACGATGAGAGTTGGAAAACTATCCATAGTAGCGGCCGTTAGTCGAAATGGGGCATTGCCACCAATTTTAAATACGCCCAAATGCAAAGGATAATATAATAATATATAATAACAATACCTGGTTATGTTGATCTGTGAGATATCTAACAATGATTGGTAGGATGTATTTTGGTATAGGATCCATGCTCATCTGCAACTCTGACAACACAATGCATACCGAAGGCAGTTGCTCAACAAGCTCAGTCCTAACTGAAGGCTCTACAAGAAAATTTATAACAAATCGAATAACTGAAATTGGAACATCATTCGGGAAGCGCAGCTTGATAATAAATTTGATGAGAAGAAATGTGACGGTAATCATGATTGGGACCAGCCCAGCAGATGTTGGGGCCAGTTTGCACTTTTAGTGGACCACCTTTCAATATGGATAAGTTATGTGCCATGGGATAAGGTAAGGGTTTGGGTCAGGGTTAGATTTTGGAAAAGGGATTTTTAGGGTAAGTTAGGTCAAGGTAGGGTTAGCTAGAGTAAGTTAGGTTAGTTAAGGTAAGGTGGGGTTTAGTTAGGGTTAGTTGGGTATTTGTTCAAACATGTTCCCGAGAGATATAACATAAAGCTGGTCCGCTAAAGTGCAGTCGTCCCGATGTTGACACAGATGACAATTTAGTTAACCATTTTCAACTTGATGAGATATCTTCATATAATAATTGATAAGTCCAGTTGGTTATGAGACTAGGCCAAGATAATAAATAATAAATAAATAGACAACTAATAAAAGTCATATTGAATAACGTTATTATGCTGCAAAAATGCTTGAAACGTGAAACCGTAATATGATAAGTATCAGCGAGAGATTTTGATACCCAATCCCAGAATACAAATGAGGTTTCCACAAACGCGTTTTCACTGCAAATCAACTGCGCTATTTTTGAATGTCCTGAAACAGAAAATTGTCAGGATTTTGACATTACCTACCAATAAAATTTACTTAAAACCGAACATTACCTGAATATTTAGTAAAAGTAGATCCCAATTCCAGAAGATTCCCAATAAAAGTATACCCCCATTCCCAGAATTTTCAGGGCCAAAAACTACCCCAAACTGGCACACATCCTTGTATGACAGGATAGTGGAGTACTCCCTCCCCCGCCCGGGAAGTTATCAACTTGCGAGAATTGAACGTGGCGCACTAAGTAGGAATCTTTAGGGATAACCAGGCGTCACCAGCATTAAAAAAGTGGGGCGGACTTAGTGAGGAATTTTGTCCTGAAAGGTATATGTCCACTCCAGTCCATCCCCTGGCGACACCTTTGAACCATTTCGTCATTTGAGTTTTTGCATTGCATTTAAGTTCCCCAAGGTAATAAAGCGTGCACTTGTCACTGATATGAGGCAGAAAGCTGACGACATTTGATGGGGGTTTTGGACCCTTTCAGAGTTTTTAGAAGAGGCATTTTTAAAAAATGGTCCACCATTTTAGAACGACTTAGGCTGTGGCAAACTACGAAATACAACTGAATTATTATGGCAGTACCACAAATATAACAGGGAGGATTATTTTGATTCATCCTGCACTGTAACTAAACTTTACGAAGTTTATAGATTTTCAGTTACCTATGTCTTCCGACAGATGGTGAATTATCTGTAAAACTGTGTGACAGTCTTTCTCCGTTGTCACAGTCTGTATCGTTTCCACGACATTTCTCGCCACCATCTGCCTACAAACGAAAGAAGAAAGTATCTTTAAGTATTGACAATCCGATTCTCCAGTCTATCTTTCGAGTCAAGGGCTGCATATTTTCGATAAACGCACAAGCTAATTTGATACCGGGTGAGTCAGAAAATGTTGAGAAGTTTAAAAGCCTGTAGCTATCAAACCATTTATCAGATTCTTATAAACTGATGATACCTGTGTAGCTAACATATCAACTTAGATAAGAAAATTTAGTTTGTCAAAATCGGTCGTATCGTTCTCAAATTACAAGCGACTTTACAAAAATGCTTTATCTCAAAATCCATCAAATCAGGCCTAAAGTCCTTGATCACATTTGCTAGAAAATATGTGCAGTTATTTGCAGTCTAGCCATTTCTCTAATATCAGCTGCGATATCGTTCCAAGCCTTCAAGGCAGAGTAGTGGAATCCATTTTTGGCAGATTAAAGCAAGAATCAAGAATCTTGAAGCAAGAAGAAGCAAGAATCTGCAAGAATCATTGGGTCGGTTAGATGAGCTTCTAAAATCGTACAATAAGCACAGCTGATAAGTTTAACTCACTAGGCAAGCCTTTAAACAGTTAGAAACATTGGAAATCGCTGTATGTAAAATTACTTGCTAAGCATAAAATCAAACAAACTATTCATCATTTAGAAATTCTGCAACTGTTTAAATGCTCTGCTATTTAAAATTCACGACATTAAAGCAGTAAATAAGCAGGTGACACTCCAATTTATGCATGTGATAGAACGCTGAATAATATAATTGTTAAATGCGCACACGGATGGGTCACATGCATGTACATGTTTTGCGTGGAAATTCACTTCAATCAGGTGAATGAAACGGAATCAGAGCTGTGGTGGAAGCAGTGAACAAGACGCAACAGAGACAAAAAATCCCCAGCCATCATACAACTCGCATTTCAAAACAAATAAACCTATTCGGCTACGGTTTGTTTAAACCCAATTCAATTCAAGCAATCATTCTCTTGATAAAACTTTTTATGATTTTGGTTCGATATTACGTGATCCATGAAAACTTGTGCCATCATTGTAAAACGTAGATGCTAAAACTTCCCAATAATAACAATAGATAAAATCCTTATTTAAAGTTGGCTGAAACAAGGAAATAGCTAGCTACCGCTAATTTAGGCTAACTATACTTAAACTAAATCAAAATTGTGTTTAGTCTATAAATCCTAAATTTACAATATACTGGGTGAGTCAAAAAGATGTTTAGACCTTTAAAAGCCTGTAGCTCTCAAACCATTTTCTAGATTCCAAAAAACTGATAATACCTGTGTAGCTAACATATCAAGTTACATAAGAAAATTTAGTTTGACAAAATCGGTCTTTTCGTTTTCAAATTCCAAGTGATCTCATAAAATGCTTTATCTCGAAATGCTTCAAAACAGGAAGAGAAAGAGCACCCTTACAGATGTTTAAAGTTCCTAAAAGACAATACACCTGTTCACAGTCTCAAAAATTGTCTGCGCGAGTAACTTTTAGCTAATACCATACATGGTATAATGCGTGCGCATTTTCAAAAAAACTATTGTATTCCAACAATTGCTTGTGTCATTCTTCTTCCAAAAATGCGTGCGCATACATAAGATCAATTGCGCGCACATGTTTTCACAGCACTGTGAACTGGTGTACTAGCCACAACGAAAAACAAGTTGTCAACCCCACAGCACCTGGCGAGTTTCCACCTTTTGAAGACCGTCTTTGGAAGGGGAAAACAAAAATTTACAATGTGCGGTACCCAAACACAAGAACCTTCCAAAGAAGCACATGATGTTGGCTGTGAACGCCAACTCAGATGAGACGGGGATTCGCACTTGTTCAAAATGCCCGGCAAAGATGTTTGGCAATAGAAAACGAACGATCACAGTCTTAAAGACAGAAATCTGCCGCAGCTAAACAAAACGATTTTCTCACACGAAAAACACTCATATTGCGATGACCAGCGGATGCCTTGCTCAATGGACTTTAACGAATAACTTTATTACTCACACACAAAACAGAAATACCGTCAAATGACGTCACCACGCTATCTAATAACAATAATAATGATAATAATACATTATTCATACAAGGTGATTCAATCAGCTACCATACATTAGCTGCTATAAAGAGAAGCCTTGTTTTAAAAGCAAAACAACAATTTTGAGATCTAAATGTTTAAAATTAAATAGCTACTATGAAAGGTGTGTAATAAAAATAGTACAGTGAAAGAAAACATTAGACTCAATATTTTCGTGTAATTTCGCTCCCTGCACTGATATGTCGCCTCGTTGAAGCCGAGGGGCAAATCACTCCAAAAATCTCGTACACTTTCGTCGTAAAAAATCCTAAAAAATCTTCAAAAATCCCGAAAATCTCCATGAAATCTTAGGAATCCCAAAGAAAATCCTAAGAATCTTCGAAAATCTCAAAAAATCCCAGAAATCTCCCCCAACAAATGATAGAAGTTCTCAAAAAAAAATTTCGACAATTCTTTGAACATCTCGACAAATTTTGAAATCTCAAAAATCTCAAAATTTCAACAGGTCTTAGAAATCTTAAAAAATCTATGAAAATCTCAGACAAAATCCCCAAAATCTTTGAAAAATCTGAGAGATTTTTAAAATCTCAAAATCTCGTACGCTATTTTTGGAGTGATTTGCCCCTCGGTTGAAGCGACAACAACAACATCAAGTTAATTCAATGAGCGAAAGTGAAGGGACCTAAATTACGAGTCTAATAAAACATGTTACTAAAAATTAATAAATCCATAAAATGTTCTTCGAGTCCTTGTTTGAAAGGAATGTAAAATTTCTCAGTTCTTAAATGCGTTGGCAATGCATTATAGATCTTTACACCTCTGTAATAAAATCCTCTTTTCGTGCTCCCAACTTTTGCTTTCGGAATTAATTTTCAAGTTACGTATTGACTTTGGTAGCTTTTTGGTGGTCAACCTTCTCAAAGTGGTCATAAATACATCAGGAGCAGTTTTGTTCAAACTAGATGTTCTGTTAAATTAGATGTTCAGCACACTGCATGTTCTGCATATTAGCGATATGCTATGCACTTTCTTGGGTGTAGATTATGGCAGGCACTTCCCAATGACATAAAATAATCAGATACCCTCTCCTGCTTTAAAAGGAAAATCAAAATCTGGAAAGGAGAGGGATGCAATTGTAGGCTATGTAGACCTTTCGTGGCTCAGGTTGGGTTCTTGAGCGGATAGAAATTTGATGCACTGTGTGTAAATATAAAAAAAATGAAAACATTGTAAATATTGGAAACATTGTAAATATTGTACAAATCTGATAACAAGTATTCTGTATTGTATATTTTTTCTTTTCTTTTTTAAACAGTTTTACTTTGTTAGATAGTAGGCTTGAATTAGCTTTTATTTTATAGCTATTTATAGGTATGCCTACTTTAAATAAATCAATAATAATAATAATAATAATAATAATAATAATAATAATAATAATAATAATGCAGATTGGCATAAGTTTAGCATAAGTTTAGCATAAGACTGGCATTTTCATTTCATTCATTTCATATTTCATTACTACTACACGGTAGCCCCATCAGTCGAGAGGACTGCTTTACAGGGGGCCGTGTCAAACTTTACAGTAATAACTAAAAAGAAATTGATTAAAAACTAAGCTTATGCTTACAATATAAAAAATCCAAAAGTAATTAGAGTTAGGCTGAGCAGGGCAAATTGCTCTTCAGCCTACTTTTAAAAATGCTAAAGGAGGATGCTAGTTTGACATCCAACGGCAATTTATTCTAAGTCTTTGCACCCCGGAAAGATATAGCTTTCTGCCCACTTCAAGTGTTCATCCGTGGAACAAGGACATCGGCAGTGGCATTGCGCAATTCATATTTATATCACGCGCAGAATTTTTCTTAAATAGGTTTGAAAAATAACCGGGCGCTAGACCTGATGCTGCTTTATACGTAAGATTAGCATATTAGCACTATGCAGATTCCGCACATAAGCAAGTGCTCGAATATATAAGATTTTTGAAACGAATATAAGATTTTTTGAAGGCTGAATCAAGAAATTCAGGCCTGGCATCGATTCAGCTATGATCAGCAGCAAAGATTTGAAATATAGTGATTCTAAGGGCCTGTTTATATGAGGCGGGCTGGCCCGGTAGCGAGCTGCCTCACTTCGAGCCAGCCCGGTTTTATATGAGAGATTCGATAATAAGCCAGCCCTGAGCCAGCCCGGCCTTTAGCGCCAAATGTCTGTTGTGCGCGTGCGTTATGACTTAAGTCGTGCGTCATCATCTGATCTGCTCTGTTGTGCGCGTGCGTCATGACCTAAGTCGTAGGGGTCACAGGCGGGCTGGCCCGTTTATTGCGTTTATATGAGAAAAGTCAGCTCGTTTGAGGAGGGATCCCGGTACTCGAAAAACGGGATCTCGGCACAACATATAATTTGCATTTGCAGCTAATGACATCATCAAGGATCATTGGGGTTATGCAGGCATCAATATTTAGACCTGATTCTTTCATTGGCTATGTTTTTGCAAACACGCACAGAACTCGCAATTATAACAAACCATGCTTTTCTATTTGATATAAACCCTATGACCGACTTCGTAATCATCCAAAAGGATCTTATGTTTAAAGATCAGACGCCTATACTATGCCCACCTGGATTCTTCGTGCTCTTGAAAAAGCAAAATAAGCCAAGAAGGGCAACATGTTTTTAACGAAACCAAGATTTAATGCAAATGCAGAAATGCAATGCAAATGAGAATACTTTTTAATCGATTAAATATTGATGCACTTGGCAACTGTAAGGTTGTTTAAATAAGCGGAGAATTTTTACTCAGAGATTCATCATTGAAAAAATCAACTACTAAAGAGATTCAACATGTAAAGAGTCTTATCGTCGCCGCAAAAATCCTAATGCATATAGCAGAAAATCAAATATGAATCTAATGACAGTAAATTGGAAACATTCGATTTGCCTTAAAAACGTCGCTCTAAATCTTTGGACCGCCACCATTGTCGCTATTCAATAAATAAATTTCAGTCTAAAAGATGAAAATCTTGCAAATATTCCGGAATATTTGCAAACTTCTCATCTTATAGGAATAGTCCTATTTGTATGGCAAGAACTAAGTATAATACATACAAATAAAAAAATAAATGTAGATTTACAACCTCTGCTTGTAGTAAAAACGACAGCCACGCTGGCTTTTTTCAATCGTTTATCACCACAATTATCACTATTAAATCCAAAAATACCATATATAAAATTACACATTGCCAAAATATCCTTTATGTACATGTAAGAATTTCAAGTATAACATTAAATGTAGGTTTACAACCTTTGCTTGTCTGCTATTATTGCTATCAAATCTAAAAATACCAGGTATAAATTGCATATTGCCAAAATATTCTTTATGTACATGGAAGAATATCAAGTATAATACTGAATATAGGTTTACAACCTCTGCTTTGTGATACAAACGACAGCCACCCTGGCTTTCTCCAATCGTTTATCACCACTATAATCCAAAAAATACCATGTATAAAATTAAATATTGCCAGAAAACATCCCTTGTATACATGGAAAAATATTAAGTATAACACTGAATGTAGGTTTACAACCTCCACTTTGTCGTAAAAACGACAGCCACTCAAGCTGTTTTCAATCGTTTATCACCACTATTATAGCTAATAAATCCAAAAAATACCATGTATAAAATTAAATATTACCAGAAAACATCCCTTGTATACATGAAAAAATGTTAAGTATGAAACTAAAAGTAGATTCACCACATCTGCTTTTTTTTCAATCATCTATAACCGCTTGTGTCACCAATTACTCAATAAAGTCAATTTTAAAAATACATATTAAGATAGCCAAAACATCCTTTAATTAAGATAAAACTAAAATGGGGGTCCATCACCTTTGCTTTGCCGTAAAAACGACAGTCACTCTTGGTCTTTGAGCATTCATCTCAACTGTCGTCACTTTTTTATCCAAAAATTCCACGTAAACATGAAATCAACGACATTTTACAACATCTCGTCTCGTAACAATCGTAACAAGAAGATAACGCCAACACTGAAAGATCCATCCGAAAGGTTCTGCTCATCAATATTAATGTGAAGTTCAACGAAAGAATCTGGTTTAACATCTGCTTTCAAGATTATGGATTATTGATAAACAAAAGAGCAGCATTTTGGGTAGGTCTTTTCACAATTCTATGTAAAACGTTCAATTACTTCGCTACGATCAAAGTAATCTGGGGCAGATTTGCGTTTGAGATCCCTCGAAACTAAACTCAAAAAGCTGACAAAGTTCTTTCCTTGTTTTCGCAGTGCAAGCAAACAGATGACATGATTTATAAGACCCTATCACCAGCTTGGGCAATAGAGAAATAAGCAGTTGAAGTAAAGAAGCAATCGATCCCTCGAAACTAAGCTCAAAAGGCAGACACATATAGCTCTTTTCTTGTTTTCGCAGTGTAAGCAAACAGATGACATGAGTTATAACACCCTATCACCAGCTTGGGACAGAACCATAGTGACAAAGTAACCATTTCTTTAGCACTGTCGTTTCTACTTAGTAGTCAAGTTGTGATGATTGTATACACCTAAGCAAAATTATCCGAGAGCAAAGTTGATGCACTTGTTTCGGCATTTGAAAAATTACTGACAAAGGAAAATTCATCAGAGATTTTAGCAAAAATTGTTCAATTTTAGAGATATTGATCATCTCGTAGACATTAAATTTGCGAAATTCTAAATTATTATGAGCTACCTGGTTTTGAAGCATTACCACGAAAATAGACAGAATAATTCTGCTATAACTAAAAATCAGTTGATCTTGTTCTGCTTGAAGTGAATAACCTGAGTTAAAAGATAAGATCTCATAGGTTTTTAAATAGCCTATTGCATTTGATAATCCAGCGTGTGCCCAAAGAAAGCAGACCAAAAAAACAATGTCGTGTGTAGCTTTTTGTTTGTTCTATACATAGAACCGTGCCATATAGCTCAGGTCATTCACTTCAATATTGCAGGTATTCTTTAAACTGGTCGACTTCTTGGCACACATAGTAGTGGGTGAGTCACGAAAAGTCATCATCTGTTTAAAAAATCGTCATACAAAGAACCACCAAAGGATTTGAAAAATGACTAAGACTTTAATTCAATTTTGAGAATTTTCATAAATTTACAAGGCAGTTTATTGCCATGAAAAGAAAAATTTCATAAAATTTGTTTTCCATCAGCTTTAGCTCAAAAATATACGAACATGGTTCAATCAAATTGTCATTTCAAGCTTTAGAATGGGTAAATACTGGCTTGTTGGTTCAGGATTTTGCTTTCTTGGTAAAGAAACTATCACAACTGTTACCTATTGTTTATTTGACAAATTTGTTGATCTCATGGCTTCTTTCATGTGGTAAAATGTTACTTATCTCTCTTGGGATGGACCACACCTTACTTTTGCTCCTCATATCTGCCACTATTTTCTCGCTATTGTCTCTTTTCCTTTTGCCTCTCTCCCCCGTTATACAACAACTTCTACTTTGATAGGTTGTATTAGGTAGGTCCTGTTGTTGTTGTTGCTGTTGTTGTTGCCATGTTACCGTATTGTAATTTAGGTTTATAGGTAGACCCTGAATTAGTGTAAGGGTATTTCTGATGAAGCGAAAGTGAAACATGAAAGCAAGTGTCTACCGGGCGTATGAAATAAAAGGTAACAGATTTGCTCAGGCTAGCGATCCCAATTTAGCTCCAATCAATTCGCAATAAGTTTTAAACTAATCCTAAAAAGTTAAATTGAACATACATACCTCGATGGTTGATATTTGTGCTTCCAAAGTTGAAATATTAATCTTGCAAGCTTATATTTGCCTTTACCTCCAAAAAAGAGCTTTGCCGCTTTGGCCTAAACAAACTTCTTGAAGCACAGCGAATAAATCAATAATTGCCTTGATAAAATTTGAACAAAAATTAGAATATATTATACGGTACTGTATTGAATAGAGCTCACCTATTATGCATTTTTTTATTATTCTTTAATTTTGATTCTTTTTTTTTCGCTGAACTTCTGGAATTTGCTTAGGCCAAAACGCCAAAGCTCTGGGTTGGAGGTGGACTCAAATTTGAGCTTTCAAGAAAAATATTTCAACTTTGGAAACACCAATATCGATAATTAAGTTACCTATGTTCAAGTTAACTTTTCAGGATTAGTTTCAAACCTATTGCGAATTGACTGGAGCTAACTTGGCATCGCTAGCCCTGATTAAATCTGTTACCTTTGATTGTGACACCTGGTACATTTTTGAAAATCGGTTACAATTGAAAACATGCTCTATGATCAATTATATGCACAAAAAAGGACCTTTGTGTCAAAATCTGTGTTGGATTAAGCAGCTCATTTTTCATTGTCTCTTGGTAGACCTAGGGACTTCATTATTGTCTAATTAATTACTGCTGAGAAAAAGAATTAATCTAAAATTATGAGTTTGAATCCAACATTTGAACATTTCAAATCATTTTGGTATGGCAGCTGGAAAATATTGGATTGAGTGTGAATGAACTGTTCACGAGACAACACTTACAGACAAAACTTACCTTGTAAAGATATTTTCACTGATGCAATATTTCTTCATTTTCTCAACAGGACTGAGAAGGTCATCAGGGTTAACTTGATCCAATATTGAAGGTTCATAGTATCCACTATATTCTGTGAAAGCAATGAAAACCATCCATCATCCCTTTGTAGTGACAAGAAAATTTATCATAATTATATATATATTTACATCACAAATTACTAATTGCACTACTTACAAACTACACTACAATACTACAAGAACCATACCACAGGGAGCAAACAACTATGACTACCCCATGGCCATTTCATAAAAACGTTAAACTTACACATTGTACTGCAAACGATTAAATACTAAAAACAAAAACAAAATTTACAAAAAGGGAATTGGTGTTTGCGCGGGCCAGCGCCGCTCGCAGGCACAAAATGTTACACATAAGACATTACACATTAGTTGCTGGCATCTTTACTCTACTGAGAGTGATTTGATTACAGACACATTTTTCCCAATCATTCGCTCGCAGGCAAAGAAAACATTTTTTTCAACATCGCAAATGGATGATTATAAGGATTTACAATTACTTAAACCAGTCAGATCTACAGGGTGTATCCAAAAAGGCTACCGGTCAAAAAATTAAATATCTCAGAAACGAAATTTCTGATATAAATGAGATAATGATTTTCTAACAGCCAGACTTGTGTTCTTTCATTTGATGTCTTAAGTTTCCAAACAGGTTGCAAGCAACAAAAAAGTAAGCATAGGTCAAACTAGGATAGTAATACATAGTACTTATTTTTTACATTGCTCTAATAGACCATTCCACAGTCAAATGCAAAGGCACTGGTCGCGTTACATCTTGGGATCGCATCGGAGCTGGCATGGGGATTCCAAGTCGCAATGTTTTGGTCTGTGTCAAGATGGTTGGTATAATGGGTGGTGCCGTCTGATGGAATGGAGCTGTCAGACTTTACAAAAAGGAATGAGGCACAGCTGGAGCATTTTCTTAAGAAGAAATAAGCGATTTCAAAGTTGACAAAGCTAGCGTTTAGTGCCCTTCTTCCTAAAAACATACAATTAGAACAAGGTCCAAAAGAAGTGCTACATTATTTTGACCAATGCCTACTTTTCAACTCCTTGTGAATTCCTAAGTGACCTGTTTTGCAAACAACATTACACATCAAATGAAAGCACATGAATCAGGCTTCCAGAAAATTGCTATCTCATTCATGTGAGACGTTTTGTTTTAGAGTAATTAAAATTTGTTGACCGGTTACTCTTTCTTATACACCCTGTAGAATCCATCAAAAATTTATCAAAAACAAAATATATAATGGCAATGCCAGCTAGGCATATGGCTACCAAATCACATTCAGGTGAGGCATTATCTACAATAATATCCCCTCATAGTACTGCATGTGATTGTCTACAGGGTGTTTCAGAAAAAACGCAACTCAACTATGATTGAAATTTTCAAGAAATAACAACATTTGATTTACACGTAATGTATACCTTCTGAAACAACAATCTTTCTTCTTTCCAATGCTATGCAGTTTGGATACATCAATGTAATTATTTATCACTCAACTGACGTTTTAGTAAGTATGGTCCATTTTAGATGCAGGAAAGTGGTAGGACATTTGCATAGGCGAAAACCCATCTTTGTGAGAGCTTATTTTATCATTTTTAATAAATGTATCTGATGGGAGTGAATTTGCATGTTTCCTTCCTAAGGGCATCACCTCAAGTGCGTCTAGGCCTCAAATGTTTTCATAAAATATGTTTTGTAACTTTTTATGCTAAAAAAGGGGTTGATTTTGCTCTTACCATGCTGCATTTAAAATCGACCATGCTTACTAAAATATCAATTAAATGATAAATAATTCCATTAATGTATCCAAACTGCATATCATTGGAAAGAAGATAGATTGTGCTTTCAGATGGTGCACATCTATTCAAATCTTCTTATTTTTTGAAAATTTTTGGTTGGTGAAACTGTAGCCTGCGTGNAAATTAAAAAATAAAAAAAAAATGCATAATAGGTGAGCTCTGTCAAATACCGTATAATATATTCTAATTTTTGTTCCAATTTTATCAAGGCAATTATTGATTTATTCGCTGTGCTTCAAGAAGTTTGTTTAGGCCAAAGCGGCAAAGCTCTTTTTTGGAGGTAAAGGCAAATATAAGCTTGCAAGATTAATATTTCAACTTTGGAAGCACGAATATCAACCATCGAGGTATGTATGTTCAATTTAACTTTTTAGGATTAGTTTGAAGCTTATTGCGAATTTATTGGAGCTAAATTGGGATCGCTAGCTCTGAGCAAATCTGTTACCTTTTATTTCGTACACCCGGTAGACACTTGCTTTCATGTTTCACTTTCGCTTCATCAGAAATACCCTTACAATAATTCAGGGTCTACCTAAATACCTAAATTACAACACGGTAACATGGCAACAACAACAGCAACAACAACAACAGGACCTACCTAATACAACCTATCAAAGTAAAAGTTGTTGTACAACGGGGGAGAGAGCCAAAAGGAAAAGAGACAATAGCTAGAAAATAGTGGCAGATATGAGGAGCAAAAGTAAGGTGCCGTCCATCCCAAGAGAGATAAGTAAGATTGTGACACCTGGTACATTTTTGAAAATCGGTTACAATTGAAAGCATGCTCTATGATCAATTCTATGCACAAAAAAGGACCTTTGTGTCAAAATCTGTGTTGGATTAAGCAGCTCATTTTTCATTGTCTCTTGGTAGACCTAGGGACTTCATTATTGTCTAATTAATTACTTCTGAGAAAAAGAATTAATCTAAAATTATGAGTTTGAATCCAACATTTGAGCATTTCAAATCATTTTGGGTTGGCAGCTAGAAAATATTGGATGGAGTGTGAATGAACTGTTTATGAGACAACACTTGCAGACAAAACTTACCTTGTAAAGATATTTTCACTGATGCAATATTTCTTCATTTTCTCAACAGGACTGAGAAGGTCATCAGGGTTAACTTGATCCAATATTGAAGGTTCATAGTATCCACTATATTCTGTGAAAGCAATGAAAACCATCCATCATCCCTTTGTAGTGACAAGAAAATTTATCATAATTATATATATATTCCATTCAAATATTTACATCACAAATTACTAATTGCACTACTTACAAACTACTCTACAATACTACAAGAACGATACCACAGGGAGCAAACAACTATGACTACCCCATGGCCATTTCATAAAAACGTTAAACTTACACATTGTACTGCAAACGATTAAATACTAAAAACAAAAACAAAATTTACAAAAAGGGAATTGGTGTTTGCGTGGGCCAGCGCCGCTCGCAGGCACAAAATGTTACACATTAGACATTACACATTAGTTGCTGGCATCTTTACTCTACTGAGAGTGATTTGATTACACAGACACATTTTTCCCAATCATTCGCTCGCAGGCAAAGAAAACATATTTTTCAACATCGCAAATTGATGATTATAAGGATTTACAATTACTTAAACCAGTCAGATCTACAGGGTGTATCCAAAAAGGCTACCGGTCAAAAAATTAAATATCTCAGAAACGAAATTTCTGATATAAATGAGATAATGATTTTCTAACAGCCAGACTTGTGTTCTTTCATTTGATGTCTTAAGTTTTCAAAACAGGTTGCAAGCAACAAAAAAGTAAGCATAGGTCAAACTAGGATAGTAATACATAGTACTTATTTTTAACACTGCTCTAATAGACCATTCCACAGTCAAATGCAAAGGCACTGGTCGCGTTACATCTTGGGATCGCATCGGAGCTGGCATGGGGATTCCAAGTCGCAATGTTTTGGTCTGTGTCAAGATGGTTGGTATAATGGGTGGTGCCGTCTGATGGAATGGAGCTGTCAGACTTTACAAAAAGGAATGAGGCACAGCTGGAGCATTTTCTTATGAAGAAATAAGCGATTTCAAAGTTGACAAAGCTAGCGTTTAGTGCCCTTCTTCCTAAAAACATACAATTAGAACAAGGTCCAAAAGAAGTGCTACATTATTTTGACCAATGCCTACTTTTCAACTCCTTGTGAATTCTTAAGTGACCTGTTTTGCAAACAACATTATACATCAAATGAAAGCACATGAATCAGGCTTCCAGAAAATTGCTATCTCATTCATGTGAGACGTTTTGTTTTAGAGTAATTAAAATTTGTTGACCGGTTACTCTTTTTTATACACCCTGTAGAATCCATCAAAAATTTATCAAAAACAAAATATATAATGGCAATGCCAGCTAGGCATATGGCTACCAAACAACATTCTAACAGGCTGTAATAGGACAAAAATGTAAAATATTGCAGAAAAGTATCACATTCAGGTGAGGCATTATCTACAATAATATCCCCTCATAGTACTGCATGTGATTGTCTACAGGGTGTTTCAGAAAAAACGCAACTCAACTATGATTGAGATTTTCAAGAAATAACAACATTTGATTTACACGTAATGTATACCTTCTGAAACAACAATCTTTCTTCTTTCCAATGCTATGCAGTTTGGATACATCAATGTAATTATTTATCACTTAACTGACCTTTTAGTAAGTATGGTCAATTTTAGATGCAGGAAAGTGGTAGGACGTTTGCATAGGCGAAAACCCATCTTTGTGAGAGCTTAATTTATCATTTTTAATAAATTTATCTGATGGGAGTGAATTTGCATGTTTCCTTCCTAAGGGCATCACCTCAAGTGCGTCTAGGCCTCAAATGTTTTCATAAAATATGTTTTGTAACTTTTTATGCTAAAAAAGGGGTTGATTTTGCTCTTACACCATGCTGCATTTAAAATTGACCATGCTTACTAAAATANGCAGTTTGGATACATCAATGTAATTATTTATCACTTAACTGACCTTTTAGTAAGTATGGTCAATTTTAGATGCAGGAAAGTGGTAGGACGTTTGCATAGGCGAAAACCCATCTTTGTGAGAGCTTAATTTATCATTTTTAATAAATTTATCTGATGGGAGTGAATTTGCATGTTTCCTTCCTAAGGGCATCACCTCAAGTGCGTCTAGGCCTCAAATGTTTTCATAAAATATGTTTTGTAACTTTTTATGCTAAAAAAGGGGTTGATTTTGCTCTTACACCATGCTGCATTTAAAATTGACCATGCTTACTAAAATATCAATTAAATGATAAATAATTCCATTAATGTATCCAAACTGCATATCATTGGAAAGAAGATAGATTGTGCTTTCAGATGGTGCACATCTATTCAAATCTTCTTATTTTTTGAAAATTTTCAATTATTAGTTGGGTTGCGTTTTTTCTGAAACACCCTGTGCATCAAAATTGTACCAGGCAGACCAACAAGCATTCACTTTGATGAATGTTACATATTCAAACTTAAAACCTAAAATTGATATGATTTCTCAAAGACTATTGGTTTGGAAACAGCCTGACTTGATAAAAAAACAGAGTCCAAATGTTGCAAAAACTGATCTTGAAAGGACAAATAGAAAACTTTTATCAACAAAGACTTCACTGAAATTATAAAAAACCAAGACTTTCGTAATTGATTAAAGTAATATTAAATTTAGGATTTTTGAGTATAAAGTTCTACTTATCAATCTTCAAAACTGGTCCCATAGTGTGCAATTTATCATGGTCTTTCCTACAGTACAGGTCTTTCGCACATTAACATGACAAGAATTCCCAAGAATTCTTAAGAACTTTTAAAACATTCTTCAAATTATGATAAGAATTCTTGAGCCATATGAAAGACTGTAAATTTTTTCAAACAAGAATTCTTAAGAAACTAAAAATAGTTTCAAAAATTTTGCAGGAAAACCATGTTAAATGTGCGCAAAACCTTGCCGTAAATGGGTAGTACTTTTTGTTGCACATGGTCAAGTAAATTACTTTCAATAAAGCAATGATTAGCAGTGAGGCAGAAAAAGTCCTTCCTTCAAAATGCTCTTTTCAAGGGTATCTAATTTCAAGAAAGTGTATCTTGCTTTGAACATGGCCCATGGGTTCTATTTCAACACTCACAAAAAGAAGATGCCTTGGGCACAAAAAGAAGTTGATCCACATGACTATACACAGTGCATTTTAGAAGAGATTTCTATGGGAAAAATGAACTCTGCTTGACACAATTCAGAAGCAGATATTTGAACATAGCTACCACAAGTTCTATTCATCTCAGACACTGGATTTTGCATAGCAAGCATAGCACACAGCAAGGGCTTTATTGATTCCCCTTTTGACCAGAGAATGTCCACTCATTTATTTATGTCTGTTTATAGCAAATTTTACAAAAGAAATCTCCAGGGTGTCATAAAATTGTATTGCTTAACAGGGGATAATGAATAGTCACCTGAATCAAGCTCCATCTCAGGTCTTCCAGAGCTGAAGGTAAATAGAAGATGTAAAACGGACCTCCTGTTCTTGTAGCACACTTATCATAACTTCTACCATTCAGAAATAGTTTGTCTATAAAGCTTCCAACAATTAAATTTCTTATTGTGTGCGGACCGCCAACAGAGGGGGTAGCGGGGCCAACTGCCCCAGGGCCCAGAACCCAAAAGGAGCCTGCGATAATAACAACTAAACATGAAAAACCATTGGTTGATAAATGAGAGGCCTCAACTTTATTGAGCCGCAATGAATTTCAAAAGGATTCAATATCAACAAACCAGGGCCCTTATTTATTTCAACAATAACGTTTTGAAAGAAATTATCTTCAAACTTTGATAAAAAATATCAAACTATTTTAGTTCCATGAAGGATCCTTTTACTGTGAAAAATAAGGACTAGAATCTTCAGAGACTTCAAGAGGGCCCCTAGCATGTTTACTTTCCAAATTCTATAGACAAGGCTTGAGGCAGTATTGGACATAAACTTTGTAGAATTCTCTTACTACCAGAATTCCAGAATAATTGCTTTTGAGATTTGAAATCAATTTGATTTGAAACCACATTCAACTTTGCAATGAATGTACATTCATTTTTATTCATTAGAAACTTAGCTCTTGGCTATGTAGTAGGGTTTCTGGACACAATTCTTGTGATAAAAGTTTGATGCAAACGACAAAGCAAACTGGCCTGTATGGAAAGCAATGGAATGCAAGGCCACCAAGACAACATCTCAAGTACACAAGGGTACTTTTTAAATTGTTTTCAAGGAGAATTGTTTTCAGTAAATCTCAAGTGCCTACTTTCCATAAAGGCAGTCTGGTGGGACTTTGCTTTTCAGGTCCAATTTTTGTTTTGCAGTGTGACCTCAAGTTTTAGCTTTGCACATTTTAGCATAGCAAGCACATTCTAGTCTCAAAATACCAGGTTTCTGCTTCCCATGACATGCAGGAATGTTTTTCCTCATCTAACTTTAAATGTATTAAAGAAACTTTCAAAACCTTTGAGCTAACCACAGGCAGACCCTGTTATTTCGCAATATCGGTAGAGGACAAACCTTTTTGTGTTTATAAAATAGTGGGTCATAATATAAACTCATTTTAAAATCCATTCTTCCATTAAACGACTTGCAGTAAATTGAATGACATGGTCAAGAACAAACTTATGAGACTAATTTTAGTTGCTTTCGATTCCAGCGGTATGACAAGAATGTGATGGTGTCAACATGACTCATGACGTACGTACGTTATTTTAGGCCTCCAGCTTTTAGGCCCTTTCCGACGCAATTTGTGCCTAAACGCATCCAGATGGCTCGCGTATGGTGTGGGGTTGACATGCACAAATTGCGCATGGAAATAGAAATAAGAAGCTGGTGATAGGCACCAAATGCAGCACGAACAGCTCCATGTTTAGTAGTACAAATAAAATAACCTTTTAGCTCATAAACAACGTAAAATTAAACCAAAGTCCGTGGCCAACTTACCAACGCTGTCGTAGTCCCCCTGATCATCATCTTCCTCGCTCCCATACACGGGCAATATGGAACTTATATCTGCAAGGGAGGTATCAAATATAAGTCAGTTTCCTTTCGAGAAAATATAATTTAAAGATGCACACTTAGCAAAGGGAAATGAGTATGGCTATGGCTGGCAAACTCGCTGAAATAACATCGAAGTAAACTTACCCGCCATGTTGGAAGGAGCGACAGCACTATCGTTTGTAAAAGTCGGAGCTAGCGGTCTGCGGTCTCATAGTTGACGAAGCATCTTCGGAATTTCATTCCCGGTCGGTCGGGCGGAACAGGATCCCCAGCATTTCCATTATCTCTAAAGTACGATCCGGATCAGGATATCGATCTTGGCTAATATCCGCCTCACAGAATGGGATGTTGAAATGCTGACTGCAGAATATTGTACAGGCGGAAGAGGATCCCAAAGTACATAATTTGTGAAACTGAAAAACTTTGCAAAAAGAAGGTTAAAAGAAAAATACCCTGGTTTTGGAACATAACTTATCCTGCGTGCAGACTTTACTATTGTAGAAGGAGCAGAGCTAATCCTAACCCTAATTTCCGCTCTACTCCTTCACAATAGTAAAGTCTGTACGCAGACTAAACATCTCCAGCTTTATGCTTTGAAAAGAAAATATAGAAAAATAACAAATAGATTGCAAAACTTTTAGAACTAATTAAGGGGCAATTTTCATGTGAAATTAAGAAACGTTTAACCTATGATCCAAGTTTCTTATAAAAAACATGTATGTTTAGACTGGCAGAGCACCTTAGCACTAGAAAATTTATGAAGCTGAAAAGAAATCAAACCATTCTCTTGAGTTCATCTTTTCCTGTAAACAACATTCTTACATGCAGAATTTTTCCAAAACAGATTTAATGGTTTAAAAACCAGTTTCATAATGCATACTGAAATTTCTGAATACTGAAAACTCGGTAGAAACAGTTTAGTAGCAGCCAGATGAAAAATGGGACTGGAAAGCAACAATAGGATTCATTTTGAAAACTGTTGATTTAGGCTTCTTAGTTAATGATCCCTTGAAGTTGAGGCCATCGAAAATTTAGTTATTCTACTGTAATTCTACCCTTTAAAATCTTTTATATCTTTATTATTTTCAAAATTGCAGAGTTTCTATACTGTGAGATTGTGACGTCTAAATCTTTCAAATTACTAAAAACTCAATAGTAGAAATCAGGGGTGTCACCAGCCCTAAAAAAGTGGGGTGGATATACCATGGAACTAACTTCTGAAAGGTATACCGAGCATTTTTGTACCATTTTTGCTTTGAATAAATACCACCTTGAGAAAACTGGGCTCCCCACCCCAGTCCACTACTTGGTGACGCCCTTGGTAGAAATTACGGTAAATTACCTACAGTTTCTTTCAAAGTATTCAATCCAAAAAACGATTTGATAGCCATTCGCACTATGTATATTTTTAAAGAGTTGAAGCCTGTGCTGATTTTAGCTGTAAGTATGTACTGCAAATGTCGCACCAGGCAGGGCAGCATCAGTTTAGTCCAGCGCACCAGCGCTCTTTCACGGCAAATGTTTTCCCAGCTTCATGAGCCAATCAAGATATGACCATATGCCTGTACGTTAAATGTGCAACTGCCATTTGCACAGCCCATTCATATGCAAAATGCAGAGTATCATTCACAGCTATAATGCGTAGGCTTCCCAGCAAGCTTGCTAGCTGCCCACTTCAGCTGTGAATATTGCTCGGGATATTGCTCTGCATATGTATGAGCTGTGCTGTGCACACGATGAAATATGCAACTGCCATTAGGAATTTCGCCTGGTCACATGCTCAATTCCTCTCGTGTACAGTCCATTCATCAGGGGCGAAAATTGTGGGGGGGGTGTGGGGGG
>REGM01000019.1:1058059-1111895 GCA_004194415.1 Aurelia aurita
AGCAAAACTTTTTATGTATGATGGTTATATTTGTCTGGCACCCAGGGTAATATTGTATTGACAAATGCATTCTAAGCCAAAGTAAAGAGTGTACCTTCCAAATTTTCCTGTAGATGCAGATTTATAGAAAAATCACTACGAAATTCGTCAAAATTTGTATGCTACCAATGGAAAGCATCCTTCGGTGCGATACGGTGCCCCTTCAATCGCAAAAACGTTCCTACGGCCTCGACAGCACATGCCCACCCCACCCTTGTGGAGCAATGTGGCATTTGCAGTACACAGCTAGCCTGCGTACAGCCTCAAACTCGTCAACAAAAAACAATACACAGCATACTTACAGCTAAAATCTAGAAATTTTTGATAGCTAAAATCCTAGTAAATAACTCCTCTCCATTTTAAAGGCGGGAGAAAAGAAGAGCAAAATTGACAGTCAAAATGGTCTGCCCTAGAAAGTCGCAAGTTACGTGCTTCTCATTTTTACACTGACATCTGACTGACATAACCTACTTTTAGAAGTAGTCAATTAACAGTGTAGAAGCGTAGAAGTACATGAAGAGCAAACACCAACAGAGCATTATACGAAGCTCTAAGGCACGTGAAGAAACCCAGAGAAGCCAAAATTCATTTGGCCTAAAAGAAGTACGCGGGAGAGACTTGGGCAAGTCCAGCTGATGACAGAACACTTGAAGTGGCATTATCAGGCTCGGCTCAGAGCTCACCATGTCAGGAAACTGAAACATGCCATAGCGTAGCCTATGAGTAGACACCCATAGCGTAGACTTGCCCAAATCGTCTTGTAAGAAAGAAAGGGAGAAAAAAGAGAAAAAATTCTCTTTCTTTCTTACAAGACAACTTGGGCAAGTCCACCCATAGCGTAGCTGATGGCGTTGCACAAAACAAGCAAACACTCAAATTAAGGCCCTTTTTATTGACCCACATTCTAGCCTATCAGATATCAGTATTTCCTGTTGACATAGATCCCATATATCAGTTACCCAAATATGGTTCAAGGCGTGTCAAAGCCTATTGTCAAGCACGGCTATTTTGATCAAAGGCTCGTTCATATATGCTTAGATTCCTTTTAATTCTCATTCTTCTTCTAGTGCAATATGATTGGTCCAGTTCACAGAATGTTTCTCTTTTGTCAGCCAATCAAGAATTGATCTCAAAAATTTGGAATGTCTTTCGAATGTCATTTTGTGTCACATTAAACCGAGGTTAAGAATCGAGAAAGAGGCGTGCGATCGAAGAGCACAAATATCCTCCAGAATTTCTGCATGTCGGCTGTGGTGATGACAATAAAATGACAGGAAAAAGTAAACACTAATATCTGGATATATTGTCCTCGTCTCTGCCATTGTGTCTCATTGTGGGAAGAAACGATAAACGATCTGGTTTTTGTTGCGGAAATACAACACCCAGCTTTGTTGAAACTTCACGCCCAGGTCACCGAAGTTTTTAGGCCACTTTTCATTCACCTTATTCACCACTGGACATAGAGATGGCTGATTTTAAGAGAGTCCTTGTGCTTGGAGGATGTGGATTTATTGGACGCAATTTAGTGACTCATCTGATAGAGCATGATCTTGTGAGCAAGATACGAGTTGCAGACAAGGTTCCGCCACAGACGGCTTGGCTCAATCCCCATCATAAAAAGATATTCGAGGATGAAAGGGTGGAATTTCGCCAAGCTAACTTGCTCAATGAGGCTCATGTGGAAAGGGCCTTTGCATCAGAAGATGGTCCATTTGACTATGTTATTAACTGTGGAAGTTTAATGCGATATGGTCAAGCAGAGGAAGTGTACAAAGAGGGAATCTTTCAAGTCAATGTCAACTGCGCAAGAAAAGCGGGAGAATTAAAAGTGAAAAAGTACATTGAAATCTCAACTGGTCAGGTGTATGCAAGCGACAAAAAGGCGAGTGATGAGGGATCAAAGACATCACCATGGACACTAATTGCTAAGTATAAGTTAAAGGTTGAAGATGAGTTGAAGAAAATAGAGGGTTTGAATTACATCATAATCAGACCAGCAATTACATATGGATTAGGAGACATGGATGGTCTGACCCCAAGGCTGATTGTTGGAGCTGTGTACAAACAACTTGGAGAAAAGATGAAACTACTCTGGTCAAAGGATCTCAAAATGAGCACCATCCATGTGTTGGATGTTGCACGTGCCATCTGGTTTCTTTGCGAAAATGGCAAGGTTGGTGAAGTGTACAATCTTGCCGATAAACATGAATCTACGCAAGGCTCAATCAGCAACCTTGTATGTCAAATCTTTAAAATAGAATATGACTTCTTCGGATCTGTGATATCAAACATGGCACGACTTAACATGTCTGGTACCGTTGAAGATTCAAATGAGAAGCACCTTGCTCCATGGTCAGAAGCATGTGCTAGAGACAAGATTGACAACACTCCGCTAAGTCCTTATTTGGATCAAGAATTACTCTACAACAACAATCTCCATGTCGATGGGTCAAAGATAGAAGGCCTTGGATTTAAGTATGAACACCCCAATGTCAAAGTTGAATATCTGCGTGCAGTAGTGAATGATTATGTAGAGCTTGGAGTATTTCCTCCATCCTTGTCCCATGAGAAATAGTGACATTCAAAAGACGATGATCAAGCATGTTTAAAGAACAACAATGATTTGAATTTTGCAGATCAATAGATGTTACCATAGTAACTAAATATGATATTGAGTTTGCAATAATTTTTCAATAGGGTACAGATCCACCTTGCGTTGAAAAGACGGCTAAAGTGCCTCCTTCCCCTTCACACTATCTTTCAGTATGGTACAGCTGTTTTATTTTCTACTATATATAATTTCCTATTTGCATTTTTGAGTAAAGTTAGCAAAATTATGTATGAAACTATGAAGTGATGTTTTTTTCAAGTGCAAATTTTATCATCTCTGAAAAATTGTAATAAACCAGAGCAAAATTTTGAATTCATAAAATAAATATCAGAGGAAAATGTCATAAATATTGCAGACCAAACCTCTCCTTTTTTCTGTCACCATTCTAAGTGATATGGCTTGTCTATTCATCAGACAATGTTCTGGCAAATTCAAAGCTGTTTAAGAACTTTTTAGGTGTCAAAATCTTCAAGTACATGTTAAAAAGTACTATAAAAGGTGACATACTTTTTTAACACACTTAAAGTAAAATATATAGTTAAAAATGGCTAACTATAAACACGTTGCAACCGTTAGGTCCTCGTCAGTTAGATGCCATCTTGGATATCCAAGATGGCATCCAACTGATGAGGACCGAACTGTTGAAACATGTTTTATAGTTAGCCATTTTAAACTATTTATTTGACTTTAAGTGTGTTAAAAAAGTATGTTACCTTTTATAGTACTTTGTATCATGTATTATTCAAACTCTTTTCACGCCAAATCTTNGACACTAATTGCTAAGTATAAGTTAAAGGTTGAAGATGAGTTGAAGAAAATAGAGGGTTTGAATTACATCATAATCAGACCAGCAATTACATATGGATTAGGGGACATGGATGGTCTGACCCCAAGGCTGATTGTTGGAGCTGTGTACAAACAACTTGGAGAAAAGATGAAACTACTCTGGTCAAAGGATCTCAAAATGAGCACCATCCATGTGTTGGATGTTGCACGTGCCATCTGGTTTCTTTGCGAAAATGGCAAGGTTGGTGAAGTGTACAATCTTGCCGATAAACATGAATCTACGCAAGGCTCAATCAGCAACCTTGTATGTCAAATCTTTAAAATAGAATATGACTTCTTCGGATCTGTGATATCAAACATGGCACGACTTAACATGTCTGGTACCGTTGAAGATTCAAATGAGAAGCACCTTGCTCCATGGTCAGAAGCATGTGCTAGAGACAAGATTGACAACACTCCGCTAAGTCCTTATTTGGATCAAGAATTACTCTACAACAACAATCTCCATGTCGATGGGTCAAAGATAGAAGGCCTTGGATTTAAGTATGAACACCCCAATGTCAAAGTTGAATATCTGCGTGCAGTAGTGAATGATTATGTAGAGCTTGGAGTATTTCCTCCATCCTTGTCCCATGAGAAATAGTGACATTCAAAAGACGATGATCAAGCATGTTTAAAGAACAACAATGATTTGAATTTTGCAGATCAATAGATGTTACCATAGTAACTAAATATGATATTGAGTTTGCAATAATTTTTCAATAGGGTACAGATCCACCTTGCGTTGAAAAGACGGCTAAAGTGCCTCCTTCCCCTTCACACTATCTTTCAGTATGGTACAGCTGTTTTATTTTCTACTATATATAATTTCCTATTTGCATTTTTGAGTAAAGTTAGCAAAATTATGTATGAAACTATGAAGTGATGTTTTTTTCAAGTGCAAATTTTATCATCTCTGAAAAATTGTAATAAACCAGAGCAAAATTTTGAATTCATAAAATAAATATCAGAGGAAAATGTCATAAATATTGCAGACCAAACCTCTCCTTTTTTCTGTCACCATTCTAAGTGATATGGCTTGTCTATTCATCAGACAATGTTCTGGCAAATTCAAAGCTGTTTAAGAACTTTTTAGGTGTCAAAATCTTCAAGTACATGTTAAAAAGTACTATAAAAGGTGACATACTTTTTTAACACACTTAAAGTAAAATATATAGTTAAAAATGGCTAACTATAAACACGTTGCAACCGTTAGGTCCTCGTCAGTTAGATGCCATCTTGGATATCCAAGATGGCATCCAACTGATGAGGACCGAACTGTTGAAACATGTTTTATAGTTAGCCATTTTAAACTATTTATTTGACTTTAAGTGTGTTAAAAAAGTATGTTACCTTTTATAGTACTTTGTATCATGTATTATTCAAACTCTTTTCACGCCAAATCTTGATTGAACTGTTTTTCCAAAATGCAATTTTGTAGCATGTCTTTAATTTTTTATAGGCCAGAGTTGAATGTAGAAAACATGAGATGTTTGTCTGGTAAATTTCATAAACACAGACAATACCCGACCTTTTTCAATACCCGAGTCTTTTTTTTATGTTACAAAGCATGTCTATTGGCAAGATACAACCAGAAATAACCTATCCTGCTCAGTGACAGATTTAGGGGACAAAAGGGGCCAGCTATAGTGTCTATACTTATTACGATGAATCCCGGTAATCGCTCGGCAAAACGAGACTTGCACCAAACCGAGACCGCTCGCAGTTTGAGCGTCCATTAGTCTATAACGATAACTACGACTCTGTAATCAGTCTATAGAGTGAAAACTATAATTGGTGTCCAATTCTTGGTGAGCTATACGCTCCTCATTGTGACACATAACTGCTTTATTTGAAATAGTCAGGCTGTAGACGAATCACTACACAGAATCAGGCATTTCTTTCTAGAATACTTGCATACCTTCAGTTCTCTTCCTCTCCACTGTGAAACTGTTGCCCCATCTACAAACTTGTCCGTTTATCTTCAGGTCTGATTCGCCCCTGCTACTTCCCATAGATATAGGATCAAATCCTTGCTGGTTGCCAGAGCATGCGGAAATCATTCAATTTCACGCTAATCAGCCAATGACATCGCCGCTTTCTGACCGCTTTTGATACAAAATCGGTCCTTCGAGTTCGAGGTGAATTTTCTAGTACCCCCCCGAAAAGTGAAATGGATGCTAAATTGCTGCGGTTATTTACAATTTTGTTTATAATATCAGTTGTAGACATACCTGTCCATCCAGAGTTGTTTACATGTTTAGGCACATATCTTATTTGGGGCCAGAGCTGCATTACATTAATTTTCCGGTAAAAGAGTATTGGCATCTTCATTGAAACATGGAAGAAATCGCTATAAATAGGATATAAAGATAAGAAATTCAGAGATTAGGCATATTGCCCCCAAGTAATAACCCAAACACATTCGCTACTATTAGAGTTCAAAAGGCAGACAATTTTCAGTGCCTAAGCTTAAAGGGGCCTATGCGACCGGCATGCTTTGCGAATACATCCATTTGTGGTTTCTTTGTTGACGCCATTTTAATGGTCCACTGGTTGCAAAGGCCCCTGAGGCCCGAGCAAAGTGGAGTAATCTATAAATAGGACAAAGAAAACGCCTACGCATGCTATTTTTCTCTAGCTAAACAATATCCACGTACGTGCCGAAATCAACAAATACAATAGGCTAATTTTAGACTTGCATATGCAGCTCTTGAGTTAGCTATTTATATCCGTCAACTAACTTTAAGCAGTGTCTGGTCGGGTGTCTGATTTAATACTGGTTTAATGTTTGGCGTTTGAAAGCTCGTAACTCGGATAGTTTTCAGTGATACGAGACCAAAAATTAAATAAGAGCGAAATCTATTACTCTAGTGGTTACAAGCATAATTTTGTAAATCTTGTAGTACCCAACAACTAGACTTACTACAATCGCCGTAGTTATCGCTATTGATAAAATGAAGGAAGTGGTGCTGTTGCGTTGTTGTGCAAAGTGATAAGTAAGTGGGACTGTGTAACGAGTCCACCCAAAAACTACACTAAGTTGCACTTTGTATGAAATTAAGTTTGTAAAAATTTCCAAACTTGCTGATATTGTTGAATTTCGAATGCCCATTGTCACAAAAAGGGGCGAAGTTAAGGTGAAGTTGCGGTTTTAGCGCCAAGAGCTGGGATCGCAGAGATAGAGAAGACCAAATCAAGTCCGCGACCCCTTGTCATGACGCTCAAGTGGTGGGGCTCGTACTCTGGGCTCGAACCCTGTCCGCCTGACTGTTCTGGCTGCAAAGTCAGCGGATTTTACACAACTGCGCCACACCATCTTCATAGGGGCCTTTTGGTGTGAGTGGCGGCGCCAGCCGCCAACAACTGGGGAGGACAAAGCAAGTAATAGCGAGGACAACTTGATTTTATCCATTCATGGAATATCATAGCAGCTACAAGACGATCTAAATTTGGTATCGGGTGAGTAAAAAAATGTATAGAAGTTTGAAAGCCTATAGCTATCAAATGATTGATCAGATTCTTATAAACTGATGATACCTGTGTAGCTAACATATCAACTTAGATAAGAAAATTTAGTCTGTGAAAAAGGTCGTATCGTTCCCAAATTGCAAGCGATATTNTTTAGACTTGCATATGCAGCTCTTGAGTTAGCTATTTATATCCGTCAACTAACTTTAAGCAGTGTCTGGTCGGGTGTCTGATTTAATACTGGTTTAATGTTTGGCGTTTGAAAGCTCGTAACTCGGATAGTTTTCAGTGATACGAGACCAAAAATTAAATAAGAGCGAAATCTATTACTCTAGTGGTTACAAGCATAATTTTGTAAATCTTGTAGTACCCAACAACTAGACTTACTACAATCGCCGTAGTTATCGCTATTGATAAAATGAAGGAAGTGGTGCTGTTGCGTTGTTGTGCAAAGTGATAAGTAAGTGGGACTGTGTAACGAGTCCACCCAAAAACTACACTAAGTTGCACTTTGTATGAAATTAAGTTTGTAAAAATTTCCAAACTTGCTGATATTGTTGAATTTCGAATGCCCATTGTCACAAAAAGGGGCGAAGTTAAGGTGAAGTTGCGGTTTTAGCGCCAAGAGCTGGGATCGCAGAGATAGAGAAGACCAAATCAAGTCCGCGACCCCTTGTCATGACGCTCAAGTGGTGGGGCTCGTACTCTGGGCTCGAACCCTGTCCGCCTGACTGTTCTGGCTGCAAAGTCAGCGGATTTTACACAACTGCGCCACACCATCTTCATAGGGGCCTTTTGGTGTGAGTGGCGGCGCCAGCCGCCAACAACTGGGGAGGACAAAGCAAGTAATAGCGAGGACAACTTGATTTTATCCATTCATGGAATATCATAGCAGCTACAAGACGATCTAAATTTGGTATCGGGTGAGTAAAAAAATGTATAGAAGTTTGAAAGCCTATAGCTATCAAATGATTGATCAGATTCTTATAAACTGATGATACCTGTGTAGCTAACATATCAACTTAGATAAGAAAATTTAGTCTGTGAAAAAGGTCGTATCGTTCCCAAATTGCAAGCGATATTATAAAAATTCTTGATCTCAAAATCCTTCAAAACCAGACCTAAAATCTTTGATCAAATTTGCTAGCAACCCAGCCTCATGATACATGAAAATAGACCCCAAAAAGGCTGTATGACAGCCCCAAGTGGATACGATTATGCAAAGGCCCTTTTCTACCTAGTAAACGTTTGATCGACAAGATAGACCGATAGAATTTGAAAATGATAGCTGTTGGGCTAAATTGCTAGCAAATTTGATTAAGGATTTTAGGCCCGTTTTTCAAGGATTTTGAGATGAACTATTTCTATAAAATCGCTTGTAATATGAGAACGATAGGACCGATTTTGACAAACCAAATTTTTCTTTTATCTACGTTGATAATAGTTTGAGAGCTACAGGCTTTCAAATACCCATACAATTGTTTAACTCACCCGGTATACATTAGTGCGGAATCATAACATCGTGACTGCGAGACAGCAAGGTTGCTGAAATTTGATCACGGTTTTTAACTATATTTGGGAATATTTTGAGAAGAGCATATACTAAATAGCATTTTATGCGAAAAAATAAAAACCATTAAATACTTCTACTCTACCAGCTGAGCCCGACGGGTGAATCAGGGAAAAGTCTCGACGCTTCAAAAATCAGCAAAATTTGGATTTTCGATTAATTTTTTGTTTTTAAGTCATTTAGATCAAAGACGAAACATATTAATTATTACAGTATATACCCTCTCGTTGGTCCACGCCTCTGTTACCATGGGCAACGCAGACACCGGTTTGTTAGAGAGTATGATTTTACTCACCTAAATATAGTGTGCTTCTCCTTCAGTTCTGTAGGCCAAACTTCCCCTATTTCTTTCAGCCGGAATGCTGTTGTTGGCGGTTTATTCGATTCTAAAGTTGCGGGCCTAAAGCACTGATTGGAGAAGCACCCCCGGGGGGGGGGGGGGCACTTCGATATTTTTTGTACGGGGTTTGTGCCGCTGGACAGGGTATGGTTTTTAGCGATTTTGCCCCAAANAATGCATAAACGTATTTCAACTTGTTTTGATAACAAAAATCCACTTTTATCGCCACAAACTACTGCCAGATTCACCAATTAATCGCCCCCATTGCTTCAACATAGTCAACACAAATGGCGCGAAAACTTCAATGATAAGCTGCATGCCATCGTCGAATAACTTGCGATTCCAATGAACTGTAGTATGAATCGACAGTCGATAACAAATATATGAAACTGCCAAGTTCAAGAATGGGAAGAGCTGTATATCCTGGGGGGGGGGGGCACTTCGATAATTTTTGTACCGGGGATGTGCCGCTGGACAGGGTATCGTTTTTAGCGATTTTGCTCCCAAACAGGGTATCCTTTTCACATTTTTGACAAGGAATTTGCAAATTTGCTATTGTTTTTTGCCAGTTTGCTCCCAGACAGGGTAGTCGATTTGAAAAAAAGGGTGAAAATATCAATATCTCAGAGGCACACCCCCGTACATTTTGGGGTCGAGTGCCCCCCCCCCGGGAGAAGCACACAATATTTGCGTGATAAAATCACAATTGTTAACGAGCCAGTGTCCGCGTCGCCCATATGGTTTTCTATACGAGGCTCTGATTGGTGTTCAAAATACAATACCAGTCTAGCTTTGTATGTTTCTGATTGGCTTATTTCAAAATATAGCTGGGTGGAAAATTCATGTTTCATCTTTCGGATATTATCTGACGTTTCAGACTTCGATGAGTGTCAGAGAAAAAAGTTACTCTACTCCACAAGGTTTCTTTATTTGTTCCGCACTTCCGTGGTCCGTGATTCCGTGGTCCGTTTCTTTATTTGCTCCACAGTTCCGTGGTCCTTGATTCCCGCCTGGTTCTCTGCGTCAACTCGACCACGTTCACGTGAGAGTCCTGGACGCCAGAGACCGCTTCCATGGAGTCCAGTCCCCCTAGTCAAAAATGACTTCAGGGAACCAGACTGCCTTGATTCCGTGGTCCCTAGAGGAGGAGATTCTGAGAGTACGAAAAAGTAATCTTTTAAACGTTGTTGGTAGCGAAACCAAAATTTTGCTGATTTTTCAAACATCGGAACACATTTGACTCACCCTGTACATCTGTACATTGTTTACATGCTGCATAGCCAAGACTATATGTTTTACGATAAAATTTACGATGAAATTACCGCCTATTTAATCCGGAGGTATGGGTGGCAGCGGACGGAACTCGAATTCTTCATTATCACTTTCTTGAGCCGAAGGCAGAGTAGTGCTGGTGGTTGCGAGCTTTCTTGCATAATCCTGGACGATTTGATTAATCTTTTCACCTTCTTGTGTTTTGAATACGAAGATTCCTTCCCCTGTGTCACATCGTCTACAATCAAAATTGTTCTACATGCTCATAAAAAAAATTACAACGGTGACTATACACAACGATACCACAGGGAGCATGGAATTACATAACAACCCTATGGCCATTTAAAATTAAACTTAAAGGGTTTGGAGTTGTGCATTGCATCACCTGATTTCTATTTTGGAACAGACTTTAATTACAAATATAAAGGATACAAAACACAAAGCTATGAAAAGAAAATTGCCTAAGAAGCGAAGATTATCATTGTTCACGAAAGGGTAGGGCAGGAGCGATTTATCAAAAACGTTGCGACGCATGAATGTATTTCAGGGTTGCCTTTGATAATTTCTGTATGAGAAACAATTCGTAGCCTATCATCGCACGTGTCTATTGTTTTCTACAGTTTGTTTGGTGGCTTCACCCAAGCCACCAAAAAATGACCGTTAAAAATCCACTTANCAGTCCCCCTAGTCAAAAATGACTTCAGGGAACCAGACTGCCTTGATTCCGTGGTCCCTAGAGGAGGAGATTCTGAGAGTACGAAAAAGTAATCTTTTAAACGTTGTTGGTAGCGAAACCAAAATTTTGCTGATTTTTCAAACATCGGAACACATTTGACTCACCCTGTACATCTGTACATTGTTTACATGCTGCATAGCCAAGACTATATGTTTTACGATAAAATTTACGATGAAATTACCGCCTATTTAATCCGGAGGTATGGGTGGTAGCGGACGGAACTCGAATTCTTCATTATCACTTTCTTGAGCCGAAGGCAGAGTAGTGCTGGTTGTTGCGAGCTTCCTTGCATAATCCTGGACGATTTGATTAATCTTTTCACCTTCTTGTGTTTTGAATACGAAGATTCCTTCCCCTGTGTCACATCGTCTACAATCAAAATTGTTCTACATGCTCATAAAAAAAATTACAACGGTGACTATACACAACGATACCACAGGGAGCATGGAATTACATAACAACCCTATGGCCATTTAAAATTAAACTTAAAGGGTTTGGAGTTGTGCATTGCATCACCTGATTTCTATTTTGGAACAGACTTTAATTACAAATATAAAGGATACAAAACACAAAGCTATGAAAAGAAAATTGCCTAAGAAGCGAAGATTATCATTGTTCACGAAAGGGTAGGGCAGGAGCGATTTATCAAAAACGTTGCGACGCATGAATGTATTTCAGGGTTGCCTTTGATAATTTCTGTATGAGAAACAATTCGTAGCCTATCATCGCACGTGTCTATTGTTTTCTACAGTTTGTTTGGTGGCTTCACCCAAGCCACCAAAAAATGACCGTTAAAAATCCACTTACATCTGAGCAATCATAAAATATACGAAAGTTTGGTTTGTTCCTCTGTGAAGTACAAAGATTTATCTTCAAAACAATGCTTTCATTTTCGAAATAAAGAGGAAAAGTTTGTGTGATATTGCGAATCAAAAAACTGCAAAATCATCGTTTCGATCGAAATTTGGAGACGGAGCTCCTTTAAGCAACAATCAAAATCAGATCAAATTCACATGGTAGTAGTATTTGAATCTGACTATACCCACAAGGGGTTTTCAAGCCACATAAAATAAACCCTATTGTTGTTGGCAAATGTCAAGGGTCTTGACAAAGTCCTATCGAAATCAGCTTTCCTAAAGAACCTTTTGGCATTTTTACGCGTGTTTCTAAAATACTGGAAGTATTCTTTTGAGTTTACCAGGTGAGGAAGAAAAAACGAACGACGTTTGAAAAATGCTGTTTCCTGAATATTGAAGCAATACTATTTTGGCAGATGTCCAACCTCGTTCCCATGACCCAAAAGGAGGTCTTGTTTAACAACCGATATTTTCAATCAGCTCTAAAGATTTACCTGCCTTAAATTGGCAAAGGTCCCTCGAAAAAGGCCAAAATGATGATCCAACTTTTTCGTTTTCCTGCCTTAGCAGCAATGAATATTACATATTTCAGCACGAGTTGACCTCTTGGAAGCACGTGCTTATCCGTTTCTGAAGAAACGTGTTCGTGGATTTAGGCAATTTGTGAAGGTTCTTCGAAGGGACCTCCTTGAGAAAATCCCCCATAACTTCGGAGCGGAGTGGCCGATTTCAGTCAGGTAAGTTTCCAAACTTAATTGATCATTTCGGTTTTTCAACTAGACATTAACCAATACTATAATTTTGATAGTCAGGGAACACTAGCCTTTTAAACGGCGTGCATTTTTTCTGACTCACCCAGTATATGAAACAAATTCAAGGCTTGTTCTTTGTTGTATCTTACGTCACTAGAGGAAGGAGGCTGTAATTCATCCTTACACAAAATTTGTAAAAGCAACTCCAGTAATGGGAAAAATTATTCAAGCAACTATATATTTTGGTGTAGGGAATCCTTGGCGTGTGTTTACTTTATTTTTACTAATTCTCGTATCATATTACTCCGAAGGTACTTGAGAAATGCCTTAAGATTGAAAGGTTTCAAAAACTTGAAATGTTCGCAAGGGCACAGGAAGCAAACATGAAGATTGTTATGGAACTCATAAGAAACTCGCAAGAAACTTTTAGTACTGAAAATCTGATGATTTTAAGAAATGTTCAGTACTGGCTCAACTTCTTAGTTTCTTATAAAAATGTGTGTAAACTAAGAGACAAGACTGGAACCTACCGCTCGAAAAGGGTAATCCCACGGAAAATGGAAATTTATTCAGGCACATAGAAGACTTACCTTCCAGCCTCGAAGGTGAAACGAGCAGCATCAAAACCAAACCGACGCAATGCTCCTATTGGCCAGGAGACTAATTTCACATTTGGACATTTTGAGTCAAATACTATAAGAAGTGCTGGTGTAACTTCCAAATAGCAATCACCAGATATGCTCAACTTTGCAGATGGTTGAAGGAACGTCACAAACGTTTCTGAAAATATAGGATTAAACTATTATAAACCTTAGATACACATCAAAACATTTGGTTGTAAGGAATAGACAATAACGCTAAAGATGGCGGCTCCAAAGACTCTGTTGTGTTTGCTGCAAGCATGCTGGTAAAAAGCTCCCCGACGACCACCTAACGACATAAAGATTTCGGTCTGCCGTTTGGACTAGCTAGCTTGAATTCGAATCGACATTGAATTCGAATGCAACATGGTTCGAAAGGAAACCTTTTCAAAGCAGAAAAAGTAAAGCTTTGATTCGAATTGAAGTTTCGCGTCCGCATTACAAAATTTTCTGATTTGTTTACATTGATTCCTTATTCCGAACTGTACCAAAGTTGGCTAGTGGAAACGGCAGACCAAAATTTGTATGTCGTTAGGTGGTCGTCAGGGAGCTTTTTACCAGCATGCTTTGCGCGGCTGCCATCTTTAGCGTTAGTGTCTATTGTCCAGTATCATCTTTATTAGTATCTTGATTATTTTCAAAATTTCGAATTTTTCTTTTAATGAAAAGAATTTAAGCCGTAGTTTCGAAAGAAATATTAAAACCATTATAACCCCTAAATTAATGGAAGAAAAATTCTACAATTTTCTAGAAAGCCATACTTTCTGAAGGTCTACAGAAGTGTGTTGCTTTCCTGGTTTGTGATTTACAAATCTGAGGACTTCACAACTCATAAACGAGTTAAAATATAGAAACACTAAATAATCAAGATATCAAAAAGTTGACAGCAGACTATAATTACAGTGTTGTAAAAAACCTAAAGATCCTTTTAAGCATCAATGCAAAGAAATCCATTTACAATTTTTAAAGATGTGCAGCCTATGCTGCCAAAAATTGCTTTACTGCTGAAGTAAAAGCAACATTCTCATAAATTAATAATTCTTGGATTTTAACAATTTTGTAGATTTCATAGATTTTGTTGATAAGAATAGAAAATAACGCTAATGATGGTGTCTGCACAAAGCATGCTGGTAAAAAGCTCCCTGACGAACACCTAACAACATACAAATTTTGGTCTGCCATTTTGACTAGCTAGCTGTCAGTCAGTCAGTTATTTGTTTTAAGTGGGCTGTCAGGATTTTCTAGCTACTTAAAGCTAATTTAGGCCCACTATGCATGCCGCATCCAGGCATGGGACCCCTAGTTTAGCGTCCCTTCCGAAGGACGGCGAAGTGAGTTGCGAGGTCAGTCCCCGGGTCAGGCCTCTGAGGTCACCCATCCGGAGTTTGACCCCACTCGACCAAGCTTAACTTCAGTCACCTGATGAAAACTGTATAAGCCGCTCGGCCACTAGCTGTGGCAAAGTTTGGGGCAAGTAATCAATGTAAACAAAGAGGAAAATTTTGTAATTCGAAAGCGCATCTTTCATTAAAACTTCAATTCGAATCAAAACTTTACTTGTTCTGCTTTGGAAAGGTCTCCTTTCAAACCATGTTGCATTCAAATTCACAGTCGATTCGAATTCAAGCTAGCTAGTCGAAACGGCAGACCAAAATTTCTAGTCGTTAGGTGGCCGTCAGGGAGCTTTTTAACAGCATGCTTTGCAGGAAAACACAATGGAGTCTTTGGAGCTGCCATCTTTGGTATTATTATCTATTGTTGTGCATTTTTGAAAATTGTTATGAATGAAGCTACAAAAGACCTGTACTGCACAAAATATTCTAGAATTTCTATCAATTTTTACCATGTTTCACCAAATGATCTTCAGCTTTGCATTCTTTAGCAACATCTGTTGCAGTCCTTTCATTATCAGTTTTTGTTTCACCTTCAAATGCCTTTCCAAGAACTGAACCAAAACAAACCACACACAGCTGCTCATGCCATTCCTTTGCTGCTGCTTCCGAGCTGAACAAAATCTTTTGAACACAATCATCTTTGAATATTAGTAAAACAATAGGTTTACTTCCTGATGACAGTTCAACGTTGTATATATTCTCTAAAGCAATTGCCCTGTGATGCACTGGACTTTTGCTTTCTTTCTCATTTTTAAATAGTAACATCTTCTTCTCATTAATAACTTTGGAGTCTTTTAATACAATCCATTTCTTTTTCCACTTCTACAAATAAGAATCATACAAAATAGACATTTGCGCTAAGAATAAAACCTATGAAAGATAGCGACACGAGAAACAGATTTTCAGCTAAAGGTAACTATGGTATATAATTTAATATCTCTGATGTTCCCTGGTAACTCAACAGTTTTCAGAAATGCAAAGCTCTAGGCATAGTAATTAAATGAAAATAATGGATATACATCTCATTGTCTGTTCCATTGGCTATCCCACAAAGGCATATATGGCTGTTGGTAGCCAGGCTTATCGCTTGGCTTTGCGCATGAAATATCTTCAATATCACACATGTATGGGCAAAACAGTAGATGGAGGACAAAAGATTTGTTGTTCCCTGTAACTTTCTGTGCACAACTTCACAGCATAGGTCAGCAAGGTAAGCATCCTTCAATATGCAGAATTTTGTTTATAATATCTATAATGTGGATAAATACTATATTTTAAAGGATCACCCTGTGAACAAACTGGTCCAGAGTTCTGTTTACTTTTAAAAAGATATTAAAAAGAACTATATGGGAAACAAACACATCATAAACTGTGTGGGATATGCAATGGTGAAAATACTGTACATGGAAGAACTCCCTCCCCTAAAATTTGATGCTGATTTCATTGTTGGAACATGAGCGATAGGACACCAAGTGTGTATCAGTGTAAAATTGTTATCAGTAGTAAGCCACCTTAACCTATTGTTTGTGTGCTTTGAACCCATTTTTACTTGTAGTGAGCCACCTTATTGGTGGTCGCCGAATTAAAATTGTTTTAGTACTGAGATCTGCACTTAAGATGGCTATAAAAAAAATTTAATTCACCGACCAGCGATAAGGTGGCTTACTACAGGTAAAAATAAGTTCAAAACACACAAACAACAGGTTAAGGTGGCTCACTATGATAAACATTTTACACTGATACACACTTGGTGTCCTATCGCTCATGGTTGGAATTCCATTTTTTACACAGTCCAGGAGAAATTAGCGAGGATATTCTGTTGATCAAACCACACTCCACAAATCTGAAAAAATGCATGCATCATTGCTTTGATGTAAGGTTGATGAAAATTAGCATACCACTAGTCCTTTCGATTCAACTTTTCCATAACCTTGCTTCACAGGTACACTCATCTCTGTTTGGAATTTAGCTATCTTTATTGCATCTGCCTCTGCCATCCAAATTCTACAAAAGAAGAAAATTGTCTGTCCCTTTGAAATCAACTGAAATCAAAATGAACTCCTTTCACTTTTCATTCTGATATAAATAGAAGATACGATTTTCAAGCTGACAGTTCACCAGGTCATAAAGTGCATATGCTGATCTCATCTGCAGTTCTATAGGTCCTTTCAGTGCATAGCAAGAACCATTACAATCTTTGTCTATAACTTCGGCTCCATTTCACAATAATAAAAAACTGCATAGTCTGCAAAGTTGTAACCAAAAGCTAGGCCTATGGCTAGGTTGCTAAGTCATCTGGGCCTAACCAACCTTCTTCTTTTGAGAAGTCGATATCATTCAACAACTCGTCGTTTTCTTTCAGGATCGCAGAAGCAAGCAACAATGTCAGGAAGCAGTAGGTAGTTCTGTCAAAATTATACTCATCAGAAAGATGGCAAGCAGGTAATAATCTTTTGATCCTTGATTTGAAGGTGCTCCAGTCGTGTTTTTGTGGTCTCATTTGCGGAATTAATATAGCAACAACAACAACAGTTAAGGAACAACAACACAGCAAAAATTTCTCTAAAATTTCTCTCCCAAATTTTTACCGACTGCAATTTATTTCTTTTCCTTTAAAAAAGTACTGAAAATTACGATTCTACGATATTCCCACGTCACTGTTACTTTTCCAGCACATCATGCTTTATCGTTCAAATCGTGTGAAGTGTTCTTCATTATCAGTATCAGTTTAAATTGGATTTAAAACGAAAACATTTTCCTTGTTTTCGTCTCTCATTCGCGTTATTTCTTATAACAAGGTAGAAAGCTTTTTCGTTTTCAGAGGTTTTTCATCAGAAACTACTATCCTCGCCAAAACCTATCGTCACAAAACCATCTGCAATCTACAGTCTCTTCAAAATCTACTTGCTGCCCTGTATTCGCGTTTTGTGACATGGGTTTTGGCGAAGACTGTAGCCCTGTTGTAGCTCTACACAGCTTGTTTCGGAAGAAAGTGGTTTCTTGATGGCGGTTTCTTGAAGTGGTACTTCAGTGGATGGCGATAGTATTTCTCTCGTTTAAAAGAACTAGGAGGGCCAACATTTCAAGAAACACTAGTACTAAGTTTGAGAAGCACCAAGAAAAGTAATGCTAAATTCAAGGATATTGTGGCGAAAATGTCGCTGAACCCTCTTTCTCGAGAGATATTCACTGCAATTGCACGTTCTGAGCTGCTCAATAGGAACTCTGAATCTTGCCAAATGTTGTTTTATATGTCTAGAAACAATTCTGTAGCAGTTGAAACGAACTACAGGCTCACCCAAGTTTCTTATAAAATAAAATCTACACTGCAACAAAGACAACAAACGAGCAAAAACGCGGATCAATGTCACTGCAAAATTCTTTCTACCAGCAAAGAGCGTCTACGAAGATCTATTATCACATATTCTCAACTGGCAGTGCTACAAAATCTACTGCTCAAACTTGAATAATCACAATTCCTTGTTATAAGTAACGACACTAATGCTCTGCGAACGTGGCTCTTCTTTCCAGAAAACGAGTTTCTTCTAAGAAGATAACAAAGCTTTCCAAATACTGTGATCGTAGAGCTTAAACGTTTAAAAATCTAATTACTAACAATACAAAACTAAATTCACTTACGATTGTCTACTAATGTCAACAACAAAGCACAACAAATTTCGCGGAAAACTAGCACTGTCGAAGACCAATAAAATCAACAACCAACAAATTTCTCTTTTTAAAGAAATCTTGTTATGAACGCCTTAAAGAACCTCTGCTAATCATGTGGCTTTGTACCCCGTTGCTGTCCCAGGATGCACTGCAAATGGACTTTCAGATTATCGGAAAGTCTCCGATGCTAGGCCGGTGTTGTGCTGTTTTCTCATGCGCAGCACGCAAAGCCTCATGGTTAGCAGAGGGTCTTTAATAATGTTTGACCAAATAAATCAAGTAGCATCTCCTGAAGTAAAACCATTCGTTCGTGGATGCAATATCTTTACCATCGAACAGTCTAAATCTATTCTTCTCCTTTCGCTGCATAATCATGACTTCTGATAAAGGCACTTGTTCAACCAGCAGCCTTTGCGCGTAGATTTCTATCGAGGCAGCCATTTTCGTAGACCACAAAAATGTTCATTTTCATAAAACAGAGGACGCAAAGGACCATGGTTGGATAACAGCTTTTAAGAGCCCCTTATCGCATGCACATGCAGTGAGTTAGCTATCAAGGTTTCAATACATCCTATGACGCTTGTTTATTTACATTAGCGGCTTGACTGGCCGTAGCAATCCCTTTGTTTGCAATTGCTCATCTGTCTGTATTGGCGTGTCAATCAAAAGCGGGTACCCTTGTCATAAAATGTGACCTTGTTCTTTTTATCTACTTTTCTCGCTATAAATCTTTCAAGATTCTCATTCAAGATTCCTCCCTAAAGAAAGGAATTTTTAGAAAATCTTTCGATGGCGACTGGTTGCTATAGAATTAAACATTCACTCGATAACGAGCATATGCTTGAAACCTCGTGTTTATTACGACTTAGTTCGTTTATCGTACTACAGCACTATATCATCACTTACATTGTTTTATGATTGGTTGCTACCCCAACAATCTGACAGACACAGTTCTACGATTTGGTATCGTCTCTTTCGAACCTTGCCAGAAAACATGATGAAATATTTCTCAAAACTCCAAGGGGTTCTCTAAAGCCTTCAATGATCCTAAGTTCCGGAGAAGCAAACATTCATAACAGGATAATTTCACTCTCGTTCAATGTGCCACATACCGTCACGGCTTTTCTAAGATACGATTCACACTAAGTACAACTACAAACGCTAATAAAAATTACACATAGATGAAAGCCGTTGCGGTAAAATTAAACATATTCTGCATGTATGGTTTGATAACTATGAAAGCACAAGCAAAAATTCTTGCTCCCTTGGAAAGGCCTAACGCTTGCAAATCTTGGATCAGCTGTGTTTTACTGTCGATCAGCAAGCTTATCTCTCTGTCAGTCCCTTGCTTTCTTCCAGTTTCTAGGGTATTCATGTAATATGTTTTACCACCTATCCTATGGACAAAATACTAAGAAAACAACGCTACCACTGTGTTGTGAGTAATAAGCTTTTCAACCAGCATACTTCGCACGTGTCTTCTCTTTGTTTTCGCCATTTTCATAGCCCATGAAAATGGCGACAACAAAGGTCAACCAAGAGTTGGCACGTGCAAGGCATGCTGGTTGAAAAAGACCCTTTAATAAAGTTGTTTTCAATTCGAGCCTAACCTTGGAATCCATTAACTAAACAAAGTGACGTCTCCCGTGCAATGCCATTATAAATATGTGCAGTTGGGCTTGGGGCTCATTTCGAAGAGGGTCATAACGTGCATTTCTAAAGAAAATACTCATTTTAAGGATCTCGCACAAAGGCCTAGTTCACGACTATCAAAGCAAGCCTCTTCCTGGGAACAGGATTTCTTCCTAATGCTCTCTACGAATAGTGTCACGCTGCAAATAAGCATTAAATTTTCAAATCTGTAGTGTATCTTCAATAAAATACAGTTGCTGTTCATAATGCCATTGAAATCAGCTTGGATGCTTGCTTTCTTTACCGGCGACGTGATTTTAATGTGTTGTCCTGAGAGATCGGTCGACTATGATTTGTATTAAGAACTAAAATCATTACATCACAGAATAACGCAACATTTTTTATGAACTGTAGTGCCGTCCTTAACAGTTATTTTACCATTACGAGCATCGTCAGATGTATGCTTATTTTCTGTATCATTTTGAGTTTTTTCATCGTTTATCGCGGCTGTGTTTCTTGGTTGTTCGGCTTCCATCGGCCTTTTCTTAACGGGGGAATCCACTTCCGGATCCGCCATAGGAGCGGTTGCTGAAAGAAAATGATAAACATTTATATTTTATACCCCATTCACACTGGCAAGTTAAACCAGCTTAAAATAAACCAGGTTATTGAATGCTGCGTTCTAATTGGTCGATCCAGCAAATCGAATGCATTTGATTGGTTGAAATTTAACCTGGGCTAGATAAAGCTAGTTTAACTGCTTCAGTGTGAATGAGGTATTAGTCACACAAACAGTTCGTAACGTATGATAATAAATCATTAATTTCAAATTCAAATTTGAGCAATTTTTGGCCCTCGACACAAACGCACAAAAGAACATTTTTTAACTTTGGAACATAACAAAAATTTGGCAACTTTCGGAATCTGAGGATCTTTCGGTTAAAATTGTAGTCCGGCCTTGTTCATATTTGATTAGATCATGGATAGCTTCCGTTACGTATTTCTTCTAGCATCGGATACGCCTTCTGTTCACATTATGACGAAAATATCCCATATAACACACGCTGATCACCGGCATGAAAATCAAACCGGTCTGCAAGTATATCGCAAATATCTCTTTATCTTTTGGCATAGCGTAAATACTTCTACCAGACATGCTTTTCTGGAAAACCAACTTCGTTTGCTCCAATATCAATGAATCAACTTCTTTATCATAACAAGCGGCGATAGCTAGCCGGTATAATGTGAACAGAAGGCCTATGCGATGCAAGGCACTTACTCTCGTAGATTCCCTATCACAGGGAGCTATAGGCGTCAAGTCTTTGAAAAGGTTAGTGTAAATGGCTAGTAAATCCTTCTTTTTTGAATGAATGGCTTGAAATAAACTTTAGTTACTTTGCTATAATTCTGAAATCTTGAATAGCTTCGAAACTGTAGCGTATTTATATTTCAACTCGTTTGAAGATGTGACATCATCAAATTTCAAAACCGTAAGCCAGAAGAGTGAAAGACATGTGCTTGATACCATATTGTAGACATTCATAAACTATGGTCTTCTTGAAAATTATACCAATGTTTCCTCACAAAGTTTAGAAATTACGATGGTTTTAATTCTTTTAAAAGACATTCCTTAAATTCTTAAAAAGAAGAAATACCCGCTAATTCTGAAAATATTCAAGATTTTACAAAAGTCCAACGGCGTAGAATTATAGCAAAGTAGCTAAAATTTCTTTCAAGCCATTCAATCAACAGAAAGATGTAATAGCCACTTTCAAGATTTGACGCATATATGCTATCGTAGGGCATTCGCAGAATATGTACAGCACAGCATAGCCTCCAAATCTTTAAAAAACATTGCATGGATGGTTAATGCATCTTCTGTTTAATTTAATGGTTTGAAAGGAACTTTCAGTACTTTGCTATAATATTATATGTAGCAGTTCTGATATCTTGATTATTTTCATAATTACAGCGGTTTTCTTTTTATTCAAAGAACGCGTGAAGAGTTTTGAACAAAATTAAAATAATCGTATATCCTAAATCAAAATATGAAAAAAGGTACAATCTTCAAGAAAACCATAGTTTATGAAGGTCTATAATATGGCTGTAAGCAGAAATCTGTAGCTTTTCTAGCTTATGATTTAACAATTTGATGATGTCACATTCTCAAAACTGGCCCAAGCAAAGAAGACGCTGTAATTCTGAAAATAATCAAGATATCAGAAATGCTACATATAGGATTATAGCAAAGTACTTGAAGTTCCTTTCAAGCCATTAAATCAAACAGAATATGCATTAACCATCTATGCAATGTTTTTATAAAGATGCCAAAGATTTGGAGGCTATGCTGTACAGCACTAGCTGTCTATGATGTCTATGAAAACAAAATTCTTGCACACCTTCAAAACATACAGTTGTCGGCAACATAATTAGCCAAAGTAGTACAAGAGCGAAATATGAGAAGAACAAAACAAACACAGACCTGTTTGCTATCATTAGAAATGGAAGCAGATGGAAGGCCATGATCACTGACGTCTGTAACGGATAAGGCACTTGGCAAAAATTGAACTTTTGGTTTTGCATTGATTTGTACGATTTTAATCACTTAAATCATTTCTTGTTATTCGATTAATATAATCAATACGATCATTTAAAATAAAGGGGATTATGGTCAGTGATCATTGTTGTGATTGCAAAATCAATAGAAATCATTCATACGACAATCTAATTTTTGGAGTGAAGAAAACGTTATTGATTTGAATTAATTATTAAATCAACATAAATCAATGAGATCACACGCTCCAATCAATCATTAGCTTCAATATTTTAGTTGAATGACTATATTGTTTTAGTTCAGCATATCATCTTATCATTAATTGATTCACTTCATCGATTGCTATCACTCGAATCATTCTAACAAGATAAAGAAATAAAAGTAATCGAAACAGTAAAAAGACGAAATTTACGAATCAAAATGTTGTGGTTGCCTCAAAAAATCTTGTAACTTGTTTACACTAAAATGCAATGTGTTTCAACAAACGGAGGAGTTTAAATCGCTTTTCACAGCACATGGACTGTTTCCGAGTCTGGCTAAAATTCCTTGACAATTTGCACGAAAAATTTTCAGGCACCTACAACCTGTTTGAGGCCCGTAGGGTTCTTTAGATATATCCTTCTTTTTATGATATAACTCTTGACTCCACTTAAAAACCCCTTTTTGCTTGCACAACACGATAGTTAGCCATACGAATTTCACGGTATCTCTTGCGGCTCCATTTGTTTTGATTTGTTGCTTGAGAGAATTCTCTTTGTCTTCCAGAGCTAATCGCTTTGGGATGGCGTGTTATTCAAAAGCAAATGATGCTACTGTTACAAAATCTGCCCTTGTTACTTTGCACAGAATGTAATATTTCACGATGTTTTGAGCTAAGCACGATATCAAGCCTTGATAAAGAGCTCAGCTAGAAACGTCGTGAAATATTATACCCCATTCACGGTGCAATTTACATTATTTTACTTGTTTGTTTTCTAAGTTCCAAAGCATCTAAAGTACTCCCAAAAATTGTGTAGCTCAAAATTGTTTTGGCCATAGACCTGCTTTACTAGACCTGCTTTACTAGACCTGCCATTTTATTGCTAAATACTGCAAACTAGGTATCATTCGAAAGAGCATAGCGAGTAAAACCTGAATCTTGTAAGGGTTATGAATCTTGGTGACATAAAGGGGGTTTAGTCCCTTGGGTATCTTGGGAGTTTGTTTGTTTCACGAATTTTTCTAACCTCTTATGCATCATCCGAAAGCGAAGGTCTTCGCAAATAGTAATATGAAGTTAGATCTTAAATAGAGTGAATGCTTTGGCCGTTGCCTGTCATAGATTGCACTATAGTCAGTTTTTGCTCATATAAATTACTAGTAAACTTTTACAGCAAAAACCTCGACCAAGGTCTATTCCGGAGCTTGCAGTTTCAGAAGGAACAACCTGTGCGCTATTCTGCTCGTAGGTTCCTAATCAGAAGACATTACGGTTTCATAAAATGCTAAAGCTTTTGCAAAATCGAAAAACGAAAAATCTCAAATAATTGCCAAGGGAGTAAAGCCCCCTTCAGTCATCAAAATTTCAGAACCCTTACAAAATTCAAGGTCCACGTTAAGCTCTTTTGAATGAGGCCTAGTTTGCGGTATTTTGCAATAAAATGGCAGTCTTATAACCCAAAATAATGTTGGGCTACAAAAAGTTTGGGAGTATTTTACAGAAACTTTTTAAACCACTTGAAGAGCGTTCTAAGAATTCCTTTCAAAATAAAAGAACATACCTGGTGCTGGCGAAGCTACTTTTTTGTAAGCCACAAGATGTGGTTCTGATCCTGTCTCTTCTTTCTTTTTATTGTCACCTATCGTGATAGTCACTGCCGCTTGGTCTACGGGAGGCTTTGTGTCGTTATGCTGAGTTTTTTCATCGCTAGTTACCTTGATAACAGCATGAGTTGATTGTTGTGGTGTATCCGAATGGTCTCCTGAATGCCGGTTTAAGGATGGCGGTCGAAGCGGAGCTGGAATAAGTTTTTCTTTCGGTTTATCGTTTTCTTTAATATCTTTGCTTGGGCGTTTTAAGCTTTCTCTTTTTTGCTCTTCGTCCTCCTCTGCATCGTCCTAAAGAAGAATGACGAATAATTCAGTTATCCTGGCACAACTGGTAACCAATATATGCTGCTTAAAAATAACAAGGACCTATAATGAGAAAATGCAGTTTGGTCGAGCATAGGTTCCAAGTCTTTAAAAAGGTCGGTTTAAAATCATGTGACCTATTTCTTTAAATGGAATTGCTTGAAAGAAACTTTAGCGACTTTGCTATAATTCTACCGTTGGACTTTTCAGAAATATTCAATAATTTCAGAATTATAGTGTTTTTCTTCTTTTTTAAGAATTCAAGAAAATTTTTGAAAAAAATTTAAAACCATCGTAATTTCTAAACTTTTCGAGGAAACATAGGATAACTTTCAAGAAAAATATAGTTTATGAATGTCTACAATATGGTACCAAGCAAAAGTCTTTCACTTTTCTGATTTACGATTTAGAAATTTGATGACGTCTTATCCTCAAATGAGTTGAAATATAAAATACGCTGTAATTTCGAAGAATATTGAAGATTTTTTAAAAGCCCAAAGGTAGAATTATAGCAAAGTAGATAAAGTTTCTTCCGAACCACTCAGTTCAAAGACATTGGTCACAGAATTTTACACCGACCTTTTTACGCCAATTTGAAGATTTGGGACTTATGCTGTTTGGTCACTGCTGGAACGTGGATGATAAATAGATGGCTTCTGAGGTCAAATTCTAAACGTCCACGAATGAAAAAAGAATTTACATCGCAAATTTTTGGAAACTATGTGGCATTAAAATACTTGAAAGGAAGCAAAAGAATTGAGGCCAACATCGAAAACACATTATTACGTATCATCAAAATACCAAAAAAGCAAGGAGAATAGACCTTTCTAGAATTTCAATGGGAACAACGCAAAATCTATATTTCAAAACGGCTTGCAAACACCAACAGTAAATGCATGACTTAAGCTAAATTGAAAAAAAACTATTGTAAGCTTTGTTGAAATCTAAAACTGTTAACACGACCAAACATTGTGTAACCTCCCAGCAAATAGTCATGTCCCAAATTACATTTCTAACATACCTTTTGCATGACATACCTTCCAACATGCCTTTTGAAGTAACAATTTAGTGCTGTATCTTTCCCACCTACAACATTCTAAGCAAAGGGGAGCAGGTGAAGTAAAGAATAGGCGTCGAATCTTTGCAAAACTTTAAAATTAATCGTGTAAAATGATATTGCCCTATTCTTTCAACTGACTTGTTCAAAGAGAACTTTAGGTAATTTGCCTTAATTCCAGAGAGACCATTTTTGATATCTTCTTATTTTTGGAATTACAGTGTTTGTCATATTTCTGCTAGTTTTGAAGTTGTGACGTCATCAAATTACTAAATTGTAAACCATAAAAGCTATAGACTTTTGCTTGCTACCACCTTGCAGACCTTCAAAAACTGAGCATTTCTTGTATTGATCGTATTGATTTTCCTCAATTAGTTTAGAATTTATGGTGCTTTTAATGTTTGTCAAAGCTTTAGATACTGCCTCTCGTGCATCCCTTCATAAAACATGTTTAATTCCAAAAATAATGATGCTATCAAAAATGCTCTCTCTGGAATTATGCCAAATTCCCTAAAGTTTCCTCCGAGAAATTCATTTGAAAGAATGGGACAATAACATTTTACGCGATTAATTTTAAAGTTTTGGTTTTGCAAAGATTCGACGCCTATTTTATGAAGTAATGTGAAGCTCTGGATTCACTTACAGCGTTAATCATGACGTTCATCACTTCTGGTTTTTGGAAGAACATGCCCTCATTCATCGCATCATTCTTCGAAGTTTGATGTTTGTCAACCAAACTAAGCCTTCTAACACAAAGCCTGTTGGTAAAGGAGACAACATATTTAATAAAACAGAATTAAAAGATACAAGCGTAAATTATTCTTATGATCAGTACTGAAACTTCGATCGCCTGCAATAGATCTATTAGCCATCCTAAAAAAGAGTCTGAACAGAGCGATAGCGATATTAACATAGACAGTTTTTTCGAAAGGAACGATTGGGTGGCGTTGGAGCTTCTATCACTAATGTGCACATTCGAAAATTCGATTGATTTCTGTGAAATGTATAAAGATATCTCTCGCTCGATCCAGAATCCTTTTCAAAATAGTAAAAGGTTTATGGAGGGTTCACTAATTTGTTTATATCCGTATGAAATTTGCTAGTTTTAAAAGTGCGCAGTTGCGCTGAAAAGTCAGTTATTCTAGCGATAAAATAATTGACGCCTCGTTCTGACTTACGGAAACAGAGAGTCAGCTAGTACCTTTTGGTCTAAAATCCAAAAAATTTAGCATAATTTCTATTGCTTTGTATGGAATTGTAAGAAAAGTGCACATATTGAAATTTCAACGACATTACGCAACACATTCAAGAAATTTCGAGTCTAACAATGCATAAGTGACTTTTTTATCAATCATAAGCGAAAAATTGAATGAATTCTACAGAACAACCTCAAAACATTCTTAAAATGGGCTGGGTCACGTAGTTTCTGTCGAAATGGTGATTTTGCAGTTTTCCGGTAGGGTAGACCATATAATAAAAGAATTTTCATTATTTTTTTTCAAAATGAAAGTGTTGTTTTGAAGATGAGTTCTTATATTACACAGAGAAACAAACAAAACATTCATATGCTGTAAGATCGCTGAGATAAAGGAAGATTTCGAACAGTCACTTCGGAGTGGATTCACCTCATCCATAAAAAAATGCAATGGACACGTGACTGAAACAATAGAGATTACAGGTTTGTTTGTTTATAGTTTCATGACCCAGCCTCTTAATGAGAAACACAGAAGACTGAGAGACATACGAGGCTGCATCGAGGACAGTGCAATGAAATATCTAATTCAGACCAAAGCAATTTAGTTCGTAAATAAAATTAAGGATAATTCAAAGTTACTGCAGCTGTGCAAACCACCAGTGCTATTCCAAACGACCGTCACAATAAACATTTTTCTACGGGGTCAAGAATAAACAGTTTTAATACTGAAAGATTTTTCCTACAGCCTTAAAGGGAATGTAAGCATATAAAAGTGCCTCAAGCCACTTGCGGTCAAATTCTAGCCTATCAGATATCAGTATTTCCTGTTGACATAGATCAGTTACCCAAATATGGCAAGGCACGTGTCACGGACTATTGTCTTTGCATAGCTATTTTTATCAAAGGCTTATATATGCTTAGATTCCCTTTAAAGAACGATAAAAGATGAATCAGAAATTTAACGTACGATCTCGAGCTGTTACTTTGACTTCTTTTGACAGACTTTGGAATTTTGCGGCCAGAATCTCTCAGTTCTGTCATTATCTCAATTAGCTCATCGTCTTCAGTTAAATCTAACAACAAAAGATAGATGATGCAGAACTACAACATTTCATTATATGAAAAGAATTCAGCACAGAACAACAGATCAGCATTGAATAACTGAATATCTGGCAAAGCAATTTTCGTCAGATACAGATTACAGTAAAAATTTATAAACACGATTTGGATCCGAGACAGAACGCACTACAAAGAAAAGTGTGTCTCTTTTTCAGTATAATTGCTAACCAGAAGTTCAATTCACCGCCCACATTCAAGAGCTGTGTTAGCTTAATGGGGCCTTTGCAACCAGCATACCTTGCACCCCTTTGTTGGCGGCCATTTTCGTGGACCATGAAAATGGTGACAACAAAGAGACCACAAGAACTATTAAATAGTAAATATCAATGTTGTAAAAATTATTGTAGTATCTCCATTAAAATCCAAAAGTTTCGAACAGTAAAAGTTTCGGACAAATTTCTTGCTCACGATAATACTTTGATTGAAGCATTCAGTGCCGATCTTTGGTTAAAATTAGGTTAACTCTATGCAAATATAACCCATTTCAAGCGAAAGATTTTATCAATAAGCTGCAAAAAAGGAAGCTTTTTCCCATATTTCAAAAAGTGTCCGAAACTTTTGTCCAAAGTTTCTTGTCCAAAACGTTTCCGTCCGAAACATTTGGATGTTAATGCAATCAACTGAAGATAGACTCACATAATATAAGCAATAGACGATAACGATAAGATGGCGGCTCCAAAGACTCTGTTGTGTTTTGCTGCAAAGCATGCTGGTAAAAAGCTCCCTGACGACCACCTAACGACATACAAATTTCGGTCTGCCGTTTCCACTAGCTAGCTTGAATTCGAATCGACCTTAAATTCGAACGCAACAAGGTTCCAAAGAAACCTTTCCAAAGCAGAAAAAAAGTTTTGATTCGAATTGAAGTTTTCATTAAAGATTCGAGTTCGAATTACAGAATTATCCTATTTGTTTACATTGATTCCTTGTTCCGAACTTTACCACAGCAAGCTAGTCTAAATGACAGACCAACATTTTATGTCGTTAGGTGGTCGTCAGGGAACTTTTTACCAGTATGCTTGGCGCGGCCGCCATCTTTAGCGTTATTGTCTATTGCGGATTGCGGATAAAAAAACATGCAACGTCAATCTCGTTCCCAGAGTGAGTTTGTTGTTCACTCGGCTTCGTGACTAGCGTATGACGTAAGAACACCCTGGGAACGAGGTTGATCTAACGTACCAAATGGAGTCTCGTTATCATTAGTTCTTGCATCGAGATCAGCTCCATGGTCAAACAGTATTTCGATTGCAGTGTCCTATGAGAACAACGGCACAATGAATCAAGAAAAATATGTCAGAAATATGATTACAAAAATTGGACAAAAGACGTCAACATTGAGAAGGTATTGCTAAGAAGATTTTCTGTATAGCCCATCAATCTTTCCATTGAAATGATTTCGGATACGTTAACAAATCTACAAGTTAAATATTTCGGAAAAAGTTAACCAAACGAAAATTACAGGAATGATAGAGACAAAATATTGAAACAAAGATTGCAAAAATAAAAACATTCACTTGCTTTTGAACGGGATATTCATAAAAAACAATTAAAAAAGTATCACATGGCTTCTATAGTTGGCGTTATAAGCTGGTATTGTACAGTGTACTATATATGTAGTTGGTACTATATGGATTTGTCTCAATTTTGGATCTGTCTTACATAACTGGAATGTCTTAAATACCTGGAATGTCGAATAATGAAATAATAAGAGAACATGAAAATGTTTATTGTCGCACTCTTCGCCCTTCGTTTTATCGTCAAACTACGGTTTCTTGCCAATGGGCATGTCCAAAAATCCAAAAAAAATTGTGATATTATGGGTGTCCAGTAGTAATTGTTCAACGTTTTGAACCATGTTGAATGTTTCTTCAAAAACAGCTTCCAGGCAAAATCAGGAATAACGTTAAAATCAGTATGATTGTTTTGGAGATTGGAGATCATATCAAGTCGGCCTTTTAACTACCAAATGAATTTTTGTTGGTAAAATTGATTGCTAATTGAAGACTGCAAATTTGGGATAAGGCAAAACAACTTTATGGACATTCTTTATGTATATTAAAACATTTGTGAGATTGGTTAATATACTTGACCCAAGTATCCACTATCTCTTCGGCAGTCTTTAACACAATCCGTCCTTGAAGCATAAAATTATTGGTGGCCTACCTGACCCCAGCAAGATGCTGCGTGAATAGGCTGCCAACCATCTTTGTCCTTAGTGTCTATCTTTGCACCGTTTTCCAGCAAGAACTCTATTACTTCCAAGTAACCATTTGCTGCAGCTATGTGCATCTATTTTGAGAAACAGGCATTATTAGTTAGTAGCAAAGGAATCATTGTGTCAATCAGGAACATCAATTCTGCAGTTATGGGAGATATTCTCAAGAAGGCCCCTTCAAAAACCCGAAAACAGAGCTAAAAATGATGGTCAGATTTCGTTTGGTATTCCTGCCTTAGAGCAATGACATTTTATCCTCTTGGGAGGATGGAATTCCCCTGAATGATTCTATTATGCTAGTACGGATGACTTCTTCATTCTCCTGACAGGATACCACATGCTACGTGTCTTCAAGTCATGGCTGTAAGGCAGAACTTTGGAAATTTGATTGTGATTTTAGGCAGTTTTTGAAGGCTTTTGAAGAGGTCCTTTGCGAGAAATGCACTCATAAGTTCGGAAAAGAGTGAACGATTTTAGCCAGGTAAACCAGTCCTTTTCGTGAGAAAAATGGTACGTGTGTGATACTTCGCACTCGTAGATGATTTTGCGTGTGCGATCGCACACGCTGGAAAAATGTGAAAAGTGCCTTTGACGTCACATCACAGCTAACACATAACTAGACACAATAAAATAGGTTTATTTAACAAATCAGTTCAAAGACTTTCAAAATTGTGTACCGAAAGTATAAAATTCCTGAAAAGTCAAAGAAACTGAGTAGGTGCAGGTATATCATTTCCAAGACCGATGTCCTTTCAGCCTTACCCTATTCAATTGGGGCTCGTTGTAATCAGCTTCATCTTTGCGCGGAAAAGGAGAATGAAAATGGTGGGTTCTTACATAGTTATATTACGAAAAGTTCGTGATGTCAACGAGCTGTTTTATGATGATGGTTTCGTTGCTCAACGTGACTGTCTTTGCTTCTTGAAGCTTTAGAATTGCTCGATTAGACCTTTTTAGAATTGTTCGATTAGACTGTTTTGTTTTGTGTCAAGGAAAGGTCAAGAAGTTTGGTTGCCTACATTTCCGATATATCTTAGTTGATTAAGTGAGAAAAGAAGAGAGTTGAATCTGTGCTAGAGAGTTCCCAAGGGCAAAATACATGCCCCTTTTGGCAAAAACTAGGACGCTTTGGTTTCCTTTTCATAAAATCTCGTTATAAGCAGCACAAGCCAAAATTTATGAAGAATCACAACTGTAAGCACTCGAATGAAAATTAAAGTGTTTCTGACAAATAAAAGGTTCGGACGAAAAAAATTTCCGTCAAGCACTTGTCCGAACCTTTCACCCCTAATTTCTTGCTCCCCTTGCTCGAATTTATGTTTACGATGAGAACTTTACATCAAATTCCAGCTCTGCTCTTCTACCCATGTCAGACTTTCCGTAGAAGCAATAGATTCTAGAAAATACACATATTTTTTATAAGAAACTCTTTATAAGAACATTGAGTACTGGAATAGTACTACTTAAGAAACTTTTCTCTATTTTTATCTTATTTCTAGAAGTCAGAAGTATACTGCCGCTTGTTAGTTGTACTTCATTACTCGGTATTTCTTGATCAATGTCAAGAGGCGTAGTTTCATAGGATTGGAACAACGATAAAAGCAACGAAAATTTGATGGAACTTTTAAGTAACTGTTAAGAAACTTTCAGATAATTAAAGAAACTTTCAGTACTGGACTCATTTGTTAGTCTCTGATAAAGATACGTACGGGTTGNACTTCATTACTCGGTATTTCTTGATCAATGTCAAGAGGCGTAGTTTCATAGGATTGGAACAACGATAAAAGCAACGAAAATTTGATGGAACTTTTAAGTAACTGTTAAGAAACTTTCAGATAATTAAAGAAACTTTCAGTACTGGACTCATTTGTTAGTCTCTGATAAAGATACGTACAGGTTGTCAGACTCGAGGTACAAGTAATACTGCTGCTAGCGGTTCTCCGTTTCCCAAAGTACTTTATTTTAGTTTCTTGTCGCTCTTTGAAACCTTGATAGCAATTATTGACTATGGTTTTTGATGATTTTAAGTGGCAATTTAACGGAAAGATCCTTAGAAGGTCGCGGTTGCGATCTTTCTCGATCTTTCTCAATGGTTTCTAAAAACGTCGTCAACACACCATTTGAGGATATCCTGACTATCTTTCCAGGTATCTATGATTTATCTCCTGGAAACGAAGGTGATGGCACTGGATGGCGATCTCTCACATCAAATGAAAAGACCGAAGTGGCCAGCTCACATTATATTTTTCCAAACTACAGCATTGAAAGATCGTTTTGCGCGTGCGACAAATCGCACGCGTACCTCAATCTGCGCGTGTGCCTGCGTGTGCGATCGCACGCGTCAAACGAAAAGGCCTGGTAAACTCAAAAAAATACTTAAAAGATGTTAACTTCTGAGCAAAGCATTAAACAAACTTTGATACTTATGGAACAGCAGTGTTTCAAACAGTTTATGTTTCTTCTGACTTACTCAGTATATATAATAGATTTTATTGGATTTCAGATGGAAATGATACTTACAGCAGTAGCACCATTATCGTCAGGTACATCTAAATCTCTGCCCTTTTGCACACTGTCTCTTAAATCCAGCATCATTTCATCTGCAACTGCATTGCGAATACTGTCCAATTGATCTTCAGTGAATCCTACAAAAACAATTTCACATGAATGCATTATAAGCACATTCTAAATATATACAGTACTAGTTCTAACATTAGGCCAAATAATAGAGAGATTTTCACTTGTCATCCCTTTCCAAGCCAAAGATTTGCTTTGAGTGGGAAAGATCTACTGTATTCTTACTTCCTGGACGTCCTTTATTTCCAAAGAAGAGTTTAAAATGTTGCTACTTTCATGCTTCCATCGCCTAGAAGGGAAGTCAACCCAGTTGTCTTGCACTTGTGGTTCTTTGAGTGGTTTTATACTTGTGAAATTTAAAACTCCATCCAAAACATTCAAGGTTTTTAGTTTTAAGAGTTTTAAGACATCAAGTGGAAAACTCATATCAGTTTGAAATTTCACGTGAATTTGACAGCAGTGTGTCAATCGACCAATAATCTTTAGTCTAATAAACCAGGAGTGCAATACAAGGTCAGTTTAACTGCCAGAAAAAAATCAGTGTGCCCCCTGCCTCCAGATGTGTCAATTTTGAAAACCTTTTGGATTTGAAACTAAATGTCTTTCTTCTAGGCCTTACAAGTATATTTTTGAAGATTAAAAACATTACGCCGCACACAGATATCCAACCATCATAACAAAAAAACCAATGGTAAATTTTACAGTAAAACTTATTAAATTGTTTGAAAGGAGGCAACAATCAATTTCAAGCAGCCTTTTGAATATCTTGTTGGGTAATTTTTAGTTTAGCAATTAAGAGTATCATGCAACAACATAAATGCTACCCAACAACAACAACAACAACAACAACAACAACAACAACAACAACATAAATGCTACCTATATACTGTATATATTATGAGATGGACATAACTTAAATTAATACTCACCTTTTTCAGTCATCTGGTTATCCAAATACATCTCAATATCTTCATTTTCATCAACCAAATCAATAGGCATATTACCATCAGCATTTATAGCAACAAGATCTGCTCCTTTTTCCATCAAATACTTCACCAGGTCAAAATTCCCACAAGCAACAGCAGCATGCAATGGTGTCCAGAGATCAGCATCTTTTATATTCATGTCTGCACCACCTTCAATAAGAACATGGACTACATCATCACAATCTTCTATGACGGCCTGAAACAGAAGGAACAGAAAAATTAATAGGATATTTGAATGGAAAAAACCTCAAGGGGGGAATAATTATATCACTCCCAATAAGAGGGCTTATTTTACAGAAATCTTTGTTGCAGAGAAGTAACTCATCTAGATTTTGGTGCACATTTTGGCACAGAAAGAGGTCTAAACAATGCCATGTAAAAACTGATTAAAATGCCAAATTGGGATCAACAAATATGTCTTCATCTAGCGTAACTATCAAAATGTTTCCTGTCAATTAATGTCACATTATCATCTTATTCTGCAGACAAGGATACTGTTGATACGATTACAAACAAATTCAGTTGTCATAAATTCGCAGACCTCATTAATGTGCGCGAGCGCACGAGCGCCGCTCGCAGGCACAAAATATCATTTCACATTTGTTGCTGGCATCTTTACTGTACCCAGAATGATTTGATTGCAGGCACATTTTTCCCAATCATTTGCTCGCAGGCACAGAATACTTTTAATGAGGCCTGTAAATTCGCCCCCTAGATTTTCTTGCAATTCTTATATATGACACTGTTGTTAATTAAAAAAACATACCTGATGCAATGCACTCAAACCGTCTTGATTTTGCAAGTCAGGATTCATTCCATTCTTTAAAAACTTTGCAACTGAAAAGAAAAAACTGACATTAGAGCTGTTTTGATAATTCCCCAAAAAATGGCTGGAAATATAGTGTGTGAAATAAAAACAAAAAGTTGGGACTATAGGTGAAGATAGTTACAGTAGGTTGTCATACAGCAGACGAAAGAGCAGAGAAACCTACAGTACAGGCCTTAGGTACATTAAAGCCTGGTTTCCATATGATTGTTCCTGTCGTTCCCGTCGCTGGTAAATTTTTCAGCAACACGAACGCCGCAAACGACAGGAGCAATCAAATGGTTTCAAATGGCGCTGGGATCGTTGACTTTTTTAACAGTGGTTTCCATTAAAAAATTTTGATCGATGACAGTCGCTCGCGTCACTGAGATAGAAATTGTTCTACCTCAGCGACAGGGTGTCGTCTGTCGCTGTTGCTTCGATCGCTGGCAGAAAAAAGTGATAGTTTCCATCAAATCGTTTGTGTCGCTACAGTCGCTGGTACGTTTTTTCAGCGACGGTAGTGATGGGAATGACACAAACGATCATATGGAAACCAGGCATAACACTGTTTTCTTGGCTAAGAATCTTCTTCAAAAGTTCTTTCAGCCTTTCATACTGTACCTCTCACAAATTCTTCTGTATTTGGATAACTCTGTCACAAGGCCTGTCCTCTAGATACTTTGAGAAAGACACTTAAATTTAGAAAACTTTTTGCACAATTTTGAAATATTTTAACTCCAACCTGAAGCTGTTGAAACTAAAAACATAAATTTTTTTAATTGAGTTGTGTTTCAGTATATATAAATCAAATATTGATATTTCAATTTTTGGTATTGTGCATGTGCTAACAACATATGAAGGGAATGCAATAATTTCATCATCTAACAACATTCAGTTGCATTAAAATTTACAGAGCAACAGAGCTTGGAATAAAAAAATTGATCAATTGAGCAAGATCTGCCCAAAAATGGATTGATGAGATCAGGTATTGAATTATATTTCACTCAGAATTTGCCCAGAGCATGAAAATCAAGTCACCACCATCCCTAGAATTAAAGATAATTCTTATTTCAAACCAAAGAGGATTACTCTTAATCAATGTCTGGAAGTTCTAATTAACCCTTTATACATTGATTTCTTTGTAATTTGGTTATCCTGCTTGACATATTTTAAATTCTCAAAAATATTGGAAGAACCACAAGTGATTAAGGGAATTTCCTTTCATCATTAAACAACATAGTTTGGAATGGCATCCTTGAAAACAGAAATTCTTCTTGCAAGCACATGTTAAAAGGTCTGTTTCAACCAGCATGCTTTGCACGTGTCATCTCTTTGTTGTCGCCATTTTCATGGCCCATGAAAATGGTGGCAACAAAGGCCAACCAAGAGATGGCACGTGCAAGGCATGCTGGTTGAAACAGATCCTTTAACATCATTTTGAACTGGGAATAAACTTAGTTATTTGGGATGGTTTGGTATTTTCAATGACTTAACCGAAAAAGGTTTCTGGTATAAATTTGTGTTTACTTTCGACTGAAATAAAATGATTAATATTTTATGTTTAGTATACAGTATGTCAAGACACCAGCAGGAGCTAATGTTCTGGGCTCTGGTATTTTTTAAATTTGTTGACCACCTAAAGTCAGCAGAGACTGATCTTCTTATGATGACATTGTTATTGTTGCAGGGGTTGAAATTTTGATTTGGTCTTTGGATGAACAATTCTAAATGAACTTTGGAACCATCACTACAATCTCTCTCTGGGAATTTTTTAATTTTTCAAAAGGATTTTATCTACATTTTTCCTAAGAACTTTTCCAAAACTACAGCACTTCATCAAATCAAGTTAGCTAGTCTTAGCAAGATGTTTTATCCATACTGTTTTGAATTCTTTAAAATAGTTTCTGGGTGATTTTTCATCAACTTCTAATGCTATGGCAATGAAAACTACTGCTATATGCAGCCTCACCTTAAGGATGAGTCTGTGCATTGTTTGAATAAATGTGTGAAAAAATTCCTGGGTCTCTTTTGATATAGGCTTGTCTGTGCTTATTCATACAAGGTCAGGATCAGCAAAACATTGGTCCTACAGAACGCCCATCTAAGAAAATATCACAGATCTGCTTTACCCAGCCCTATGGATCTATGGCAGAGAGTGGAATGATTTAGCTGAGACAGCAGAATACGCACTTTTCAAAAATGAGACTTTGGTAGCAACAGCCGAAAGATGACATTGGTGCAGGCATGCAAATTTGCATAAAAACAATAGATTACAGCTCAGGTGCATCAAATGGCGTAACTTCAGAAAAGTTTATGTTCAAAAAAGATTTGCTGGTAATCTTGGGTGATTGAGAAATAGTTTTTTAGTCATTTCGGCCAACATTTAGCTTCCAAATATACTTGGCCGAAATGACTAATTATGTGGGCCGAATTGACCAGATTAACTTGGCCGAATCGACCAAAAAGTTGGCCGAAGTGACCATGTTGGGTGAAGTAGAGGTTGCCCGAAATGGAGGTTGGCCGAAATGACCAGCACCCGAGAAATACAGTAAAGTCCTGCCTTTAAATAACCCAATTTTTTACACCAGCCTATTGTTCTCCCTTAATTAGCCCATTGTTCTCTCATTGTTCTAGCAAAATTCAGGGTCTGAGTCAGTTTGAGTCTCTTGTGAAGTGGTTTTAAAGGCAGGACTTTACTGTACCACACACTGCATTCTGAGCTTTAGCACTCCCCTCAAGCAAGTGAGGATATGATGTTTTAGCCACAAAGCAAGGAAAAAACCAACCAACTTGATGGCTTGGTTAGATAAAAATTGCTGCTAAATCACAACAATCAATTCTGCTCAATTGCTTATATTACCACAAATCTGATTGGGCATGTCTGTCTTCCAATCTTTGTTATCTTCTGTGTCTAGGCTGGGATTTAAAACATGCCTACCTGTTGTTTGAGGATCTAGGCCTGTCTTAATATTGATTGGGTATGAAGTTCTTGTGCACTTTTATTTCATCATTTTAAACGCATTTGGACATACAAATTACTGGAACCTTAATATCTTTCTACTCCTTTTCATCAGTAATTTTTGTGAAATTTGACACCTATGGGAAATATCGAAATTTATACCTTCTTCTGCATCATTTCTTGCCGATGCTTCAATCAAAGTCACACTTTCTTCAAACCGGATAGGCCTTCCTTTATTTGCTTTTTGAATTGGGGGAAACAACTTCTCGGTATCCAGAGTAACTTTGAATCGACTGAGCTGTGAAAGTCTTCGCTTTCTGGCTGCTTTTAATCTTTCATCAGCTGACAACTTCTCGAGTTTTGCCAATTCGGCGACGAGTTCTGCGTGCTCCACTTCGGCCTCATCTCCGACTGCCATGATTCATTCGCATCGATTTTGCCAAATAAAATCCTCTCCAATTATTCTCAAATAACTTCTTTCTTGTAGTGCCTATAAAATCCTAATAATCTCTTACTACAATAGATGTCATGTGTCGTAATTGTACACTCGCACCTACTTTGTTTAGAACCCTCCCAGTGCCACAAATGATAAAAGTTTATTGAATTCTTGAGCGCGGCTGACGTCTACTTGATCGGAAGTGAACTGAATCTGCGATGGCCTACACTCTTGGCGTTACTCTTCCTCTATTTTCACTTGTTTCTACTCAACTAAATTCCTCACAGTGTGTTACAGCAAATGTCCTTGTCCTTAATCTCTTTATCGTCTTTTTATTGAAGGTCTCTGCAACGGTCATAAAATATGAATAATCTGCTACTGAATTCCAGTCAATCGGAAATCGTCCACACACCGTCAATAGGTCAAGAAAGTAGGCCAACAGGCAACTGTTGTTATGCTCCGTTTTGAGACACTTCTACACGAGTTGCAAAGCCAATTCAGTTTGGATTCTCATAACCAAAGGTTCAATTCGATGAATATATTATTCCATTAATATGAACTTGATATTTCGCAATAAAAACTGGTCACAATATCGAGTTGGATGCCTCCCTCATGACACCAAAACACAAGCAGCCATGTTCAAGGTTCTTCCATCACCTAAAGAGGGTTGGGCACTTGTAGAGGAAATACGTCACGACTGGCGGCTTCATGCCCAAAGGGGGCCAAGGCCTGTTTGTGCTAACTTGAGTCGTTTTGTTAATTGTTACCCCCCCCAAATCAAACCAGTTTCGTAGAGCTGTTAGAATAGCATTGGGGCTCTAGCGGTGAATCGAGAAGGAAAAACGCGAAAAAGCATAAATTATTTTATTTTTGTCATGAACAAGGACAACAAGAGGGCTAAGCACACTCAAGCTCCCACGGGGGCTAAGCACACCCTTCTACACCGCTGCCCCAAACCCTCTCTTCTTTTACTAATTGGAACTCAGTGCAAGAGTGCAAGTGAGAAACAACCCTAACGTTTGACATGTCCTTCTTTTCCTGAGAGAGTTTTTCGAAGAAATGTAAAAGCGGCCTTCTGGAGTTAGACACATTTAGACAAAATATTGATATGATGTCAGTTAACTGTACACATAAGAAAACCTCAAACAAATCGATTGGAAATGGAGGATAAGGATGTGGAACTTGAAGCAAAGACTTATAACATACGTAATAGACATCACCATGGTGCAGTCGCTTGCAATTTCTCAAGACCAACTCAAGTCAAATATAAGCAGTACATACAAGACCGAAGGAAATTTCATCGAACGTATCAGCAGAGGTCATTTGTTATTTATCGAAAAATGGCTACAATTTACATCTTAAAAATTATGAGCAAAACTAAAAATAATGAAGCAAAATTCTAAATACCTGTTATACAACAAATATTGAGGATTAAAGTTAACTTCTACAAAGTTCATCCCTAAAGCAGAGTCGAATCCAAAGTCATCAAAATTAGTCAAAAATAATATTTGCAAATAAGGGACCGTTCATTATTTACTGAGGGGTTGGTACCGAAGAGAAATGGGTTGGGTAAAATAAATTTTCTGACATAAAAAGGTTGGATCAATGTTCTTTCCATCAACTTTTGAGTTGGGTAAGAAGATTTTTGGGACCAGAAAACATTTCTCTTCGGTACCAACCCCTCTGTAAGTAATGAACAGTCCCTAATGAAAAGAAAAAGGGATCTCATTTTGAGGAAAATCGTAGGCTATGACATTACCTTCAGCTAATAACAAATTCACCCTGAAAATTAACCTGGTTTTAATGTAGTGCAAACAAAATCAGCTTTATTGTTACAATTGAACCAGCTTTGTCTAAACCAAGTTACATTTCAACCAATCAAATGAGCTCAATTTGCTGGAAACCTGATTTCGTTTACGCTGGTTTAAGTTGCCAGTGTTAATGGGGCCTAAAGAGTGTTTGAATCTCAATCTATTGAAATTCTGTCCTAACCTGGTGTAGTTTGCAGGGTACACAAATCTTTCCGAAAGAAGTCTAACCAGGATGCAGTTTGGGAAATTGTCAGACTTAACAAGCGATCTGGACGATAACTTTATCTCGTGTGAAACAAGAAACTACTCCAAATAGCCATCATTGTTAAAATCACGGTGAAATGGTACCATTATTTTTCAAAATCTGCTTTGCTCGCTGCAAACATTGTAAGGTCGATCGGACTTCTTCAGCTATAAAAAGTGAAAGCTTCATTTGCTTAGGCTTGCTCACAGACCAGTATACGTCCAAGAAGATGTTCTCAGTTTCAGAAACGTAGGAACCGGGGGACACTAGGGGCACGTGCCCCCCCAAGATTATGCAATAAACAAAAAAGGCCCTTTTGTTTCCGGAAGTGCCCCTTTAGCTAAGGAATAAAGTGCCCTTGAAGTGTTGTGCTCCCCCCCAAGTTTAAGATGCTTCCTACGGCCATGCTCAGTTTTCTTTTGAAATGTTTGAATAACATCTTAATGAAAGCAGTGTGAATTATTCTACAATAAATTCGTATGAAAATCAGAAAATATTTAAACTTTCTTAATGAAGTTTTAACCCTTGCAGCTTTTTAGGAAACTTTACCCGCCAAAGAAGAAGAAACCCTAAAAGTATTCCTGGAAATGCTATATCTCAGCAGTACCTTTACGACAATATATACAAATCTGTCGACAGCTTCATACCTATTTACACAAAAATACAAACTTACATAGTAAGCCTGAGGAATGCTATCGAGACTGTTTTAATATTTCTTCTTGTTTCTCTAAAAATAATAATTGGTCAACAAGAAAACAGTCACGAGGCTTAGCTACTAAACCTCTTAGTCCATCCATGATTGATTCTTCACTGAGAAGCGACTCATCTGCTTCGAATCGAACTCTCTTCAGGTAATCGTAGGCCTTCAAGAAACCCTCCTTGCCAAGGAGTCGTATGCATTCGCTAAAAGGAAACAAAATAAAATAATAAACTACCGTCAGAGCTGCTTAGCACACTTCAAATATAAAGTGTTCTCTCATCATAGGGGCCTAAGTTTTGGCTGTTAGTGCATTGGCCAAATTTACTCTCAGCTTAACCCCCTAAATTCTTCCCAGCTGGGGGTTACAAGAAATAAGCCATATTTTTCCCCAAACCAATGCACTAAATGTCCATGCCAATGATCAATACCTCCGAAGAGATAATAATCGAACACCAGCATGAAAAGATTTTGCCAAAGTAGATGAAGGGTGGGTGGGAAAAGCGAAAATCAGCCAACAGCCACTATCGATGATTACCGGAGATGTTGCATCCTCAATGTTGAAATGAAAGTGCGAGTAAACATTAAGTTACAAATGCATTTATAAGAACTCAAGACCCATGCAAACTTGTATCCAAAAACAATGGGAACAAATATAAGCCCAATTCCTTAAAAAATATTAGTCCTCATTGCACAAGGCCACATGGGGCTTGGATCATTCAGTGTTATCCAAATAACATTCTAAGGCAATAGAGCATGGCAGGGGTGTTATCTTATAGGTACCAAGGGGTACCGTAATTGGGTACCCTTCATTTTAAATCAGTAATGACACGACCTCTTTGCGTGAATTAACTTAGCCTGCGTCACAGACCATAACGAGGGGGAGTTATGGTCTGTGTGAAGGACTCACTTTTGTTGTCCCAGTTTTGCAGAGATCTTGTGAAATCTGTTATTCAAATAATGATATTGGCTTGTCTAGCTCTTTGTTTGTTTAATTTATGCTGAAGTCGTTGGGACAACAAAAGTGAGTCCATCACACAGACCATAACTCCCCCTCTTTGTGGTCTGTAACGCAGGCTAGAATTAGCTGTGATGTAAAATTTCATTTTAATCCCTATTTAAATGGTAGGTGGAAAGTTTGCCGAAGAATGGAACTTACTTTCGTAGTGAGTCGATTTTCATACTCCGCATAGTTGTTGAAGCACAGCTGTCACTCAAATCATCGTATTTTGCAGCCGTTTCAGTGTGTGTGTCTTTTAAATCTAAAGCATCGCCCATACATTGCATGAGTGCACCATATTCATCATCAGATTCAGCTGAAAGCGAACTACTGCTGCAACTCTCGTCTTCAAATTCATCAACTTGAGAGTAATAAGTGTTCGCTAATTCATCGTCATCGGGGATTTCTGTGACTGATGTGAAATCGAATGAACCTGAAAATAAATAAAATAATTGGTAAATGTAAAACTACAGTTTCAAGAGTGCTGAACTCGAGTTACTTTTTAGGTGTGTTCACATTCTACGGGTTTTATCATATCAACACCGGTAACAAATGGAAAATTGGCTTTACTACGCTATCGCCACAGAAAATTGTAATTGTATTGAATTAGGAGCTTCGCTATCTTCACTCCGGAGAACTACAGAACATTAATTCCAGAAAGTTTTACCAACCATAACTTTAGAATGACAGTCAGACAATGAAACCTAATTCTTGGAACAATGAAACCTAAATTTGGGGCTGTCGTTCTTTATATGGCTGATTCTTCATGCGCCTTCGCAGTTTTCTTCTTGCTGACCATAGCATAGGGCTCAAATCTTTCAAATCTTTAAAAGGGTGGGTGTAAAATTCTATTACATTTTTCTTTAAATTGAATGGCTTCAAAGGAACTTAGGGTACTTTGCTGTAAATCTGTCGTGGACATTTTTTGATATCTTGAATATTTTCAAAATAGCGGGGTTTTTGTTTTTGTTGAAAGAATTCATGGAAAATTTTGAAAAAACTAAAATCATCATAAATCCTAAATCAATAGAGGAAAAATGATACAATCTTCAAGAAAACCATAGTTTACGAAGATCTACAATTTGGTGCAAAGCAGCAATTTGTCGCTCTTCTGGCTTAGGATTTAGAAATTTGATGACGTCACAGCCTCAAATATAATAAATGCTGCCATTTTGAAAATCATGAAGATATCAAAAAATTTCCCCAACAGACTTACAGCAAAGTACCCTAAGTTCCTTTCAAGCAATTTAATTCAAAGAAAAATGTTAGAATTTTACACCCACCTTTTTAAAGATTTGAGCCCTATGCTGCTGACCATAGGCACCCATAGATCTATAACTTTAGACAAGTACTGCAATTTGCTAAAATACACGGCAATTTACAGTTGATGCCATGAAGTGCTTGGAGATCAATAGATCTGTTTAGTATGTACCTAAGCAATTTTTGCCCACAACGTAGAAGATCTGTAAATGTGAATCGTCAAGAAATAAAAAATACTGTAACAAAAAAGAATTTTACCTTTTCCAGTCGCATCAGGCGATTCCTCATCAGATGAGTAATTCGAAGGGGAGTAAACATCTGCTGAGGAGTAAACGCGTTTCGTTTCTTCTTTTGGGTTGCTTTCAGGAGACCATGGTAACGATGCACTAACAGAGCTCTAAAAGAGATGCACGAATGTTAGAATAATGAACAACAGACCATAAGTAATTAATCAACTGATAGTGTTAGCAAAAATATTTTCCCTCCCAGGACCACAGATTACAAATAGAAAATATCTGCAAGGAAGGAAAAAAATCCACTTAATAGCAAAGCTATTGAGACGTCATCTTCTTTCTTCCTAACAACCTGAAATTCTTTCTGTGACTACGCAGTCTCTCTGGTCAATTACTATATTTGCACCCACCTCCCACCATAAGTCAAAAGTTCTACTTAAACCAATCAGTCACCTAATTAATCAACCCATACATCAATCAACTAATCAATCCACCAATAAATCAATCAATCAATTAATCAATCAAGATTTCAAAATGAAAAATATCAATGAGAATACTTTTACATGGTTCTATCTAAGAATCGAATCAAATATATCAATCAACCACAAAATCCAATCAATCGATAAAAATTTGACACTGAAAAACTACAGCAACCATTGCTCGTTAGCAGACTACATAAACTCAAATGCCGTCATTTTTTGCTGCATCAGTCACGATGAGATACTAACTTCATTTGGAAGCAAAAGTTGTTAGATATGACTTACATGTTTGCTTTTAACTTCTGAGTATTTTCGCCGACTCTCTTCGTAAGATATTGCTGTTATTTGACTGAAAAGTAGCACAGTTCATATCATATCATCATATCATATCATCATATCATATCATATAAATATTTAGGCACGATGCGCTATCAGCTATTACAATGTGCTTCAATTATAAATATATTAAATCAAAAACCTAAAAGTCTGCTCTTCCTAGGGGTCGTGCTTTAATCTTCACTAAGGTAGATGTATACGTCAAAACCCCCAAAAACCCACAAAATCCCGAAAGACGGCACTCCACAAGCCCCAGCCCAGTCCAAAACAGACCAAATCAGGACCTCCAAAGCACCACCCCCAAAACATCGCAAGGCTCCAGGGACTAAAACGCACCCATCCACCTCAGCTTCTGAGGAGTTGTCTGACTTCTTTTTTGCTCTCGCGTTCCATGCTGAGGCTCCTGTAAATTGGAAACTCTTTTTAGTAAATTCCAATCGAGGTTTAGGCAGATGCAGATTTTGGCTATTCAAAGTTATTTCAACGAATACCAAAAGCGATATTCGAAAGGTTGTTGGATAGCCTAATATATCAATAGGTTTCTAGCTTTGATTTCACGACAATCTGAAGAGAAAGTTGATGGGCAGATTAGCGTCTGCCGCGTCAACCGTCAAGTGGCTACAAAATAACATGAAGCCGCTCTGAAAACATCGCGGCTAAGTTAATCTTAATAACCGCAACCTATGACCACAACATTTTTCAAAAAGCAATCCAAACGTCTCCTACCGCCCATGGTTGTACCGGGCTGGTTGTACCTGGGCAAGAAACTAAACATCTATCAAACAGTGTGACATTAAATATTGCCAGTACCATATTAAAGCTCTGGTGTTCCAGTGGCACAGCATCTGAAAATCACGTTGAGTGATGAAGCACTTTGTTTCAAATATAATCACATAAGACTGACAACAGGTATGCAATCCAATGTCCAGCTACTCTATAATTCGTATCCTGTTTTACTTTCACAATCTAATTTTAATGGTATGTAAGTGTATAACCGAGTATTAACAAAACATATACGAAGAGCTACAAAGGACATATAGCAGACGAACTCATCTTTGAAAATTACAATTCGAAACGTCCAAAAAAATAAGTATCAAACAAAACATGCTTACGTTAGTCTTTTTGCTTCTTTGTCTGCTTTCTCTTGTTTTCTTTGTTTTAAACGTTCACTGTAACAAATAATAAGACAAGATCTAAATGAAGGTGAAAATGAAGTTGCGGTTTTTAGCGCCAAGCGCTGGGATTACAGAAGTAGCTAAGCGCTAATCGAGTCCGCGACCCCTTGTCATAACGCTCAAGAGGTGCTGGTGGGGTTTGAACCCCGTCAGCCATACGTTCTGGCTGCTAAGTCAGTGGATTACAACACGGCGCCACAACAATATCAAATAAATAAATATCTAAAAATCTTTGCAACAAGCTGTTGTAATGACCATACAATAAATCACTGCTATAGGCCACTGAGTATTGATAAATATACAGCATTTTAGAATATTCGGTATACATATGGGTATACATTTTTTGAAAGCTGGCATAGATATGGATATACATTTTTGTAAAATTTGATATAAAGGTGGGTCAGTATTTTATTTCTTGGGTGGCACATCCCTATCCACAATTAAGTCAAGTGCCCCCTCCCCTCCCCCATCTCCCCGGACTTTTAATCAACTGATGGTGTAAAATGCTTTGAAAAACCATTGGCAGTAACTTTCCCACTGAAACAAGTATGAATGAGATATACGCGTATATACGTACCCGGGTGTCTTTGGTCTGAGTTGTTCCCCATTGCCTTTGACAGGTTTCTTCTCCCTACCACCAGCTATATCTCCTTTCTTTGCAGAAGTTGACCTTGAGAAAAAGTGAGCTTGCTTATTACTAATTAAATTCTAAGACAATGTATTCTGTCTAATCGCATATATTCTGGGTTCAATAGTAGTTTTTGGATATCTTTGTAAAAAATTTTATGAAGCCAAAAACCTTGGAAAATCTGCACGGAGCATCCCTAATAACGTTCAAAGATGCTCATTAATTTTTTTCTTCCTTGTGGTCTTGGTCCCATAATTTTCTACATTACTTCCATTATTTCCATATTGACATTCAAGAATTATCACCAACATTAAATTCAAAAGAAGAATGGGGAACGTTCCTCCCTGTGTTCCTATGCCTGTGAAGGTTGTTGTTGTTGCAATCAGAACACAGGGATACAAGGAAAACCAGGCACGACAACAACAACCTTCACGGGCATAGGAACACAGGGAGGAAAGGGAATAGGGACACAGTGATGAAAAAACAGTTGTAGGAATAACTACCGCGTTTCTTAACGCCCATGATCTGATTAGACTAGCCTGTCAAAACAAAACTTTATTCCATTTCCTAAATCAGTTCCAATGTTAAAAAGATCAGTTACGTACATAAAAAGTGCCTATTTTCAGTCGACCTCTTGATATCATAAACGATATTTAGAGCTCAACAAAAAATTTCCGATAAGTAGTAATCAAAATTCACTTACAAGAAGGCAGCTATTGCTTTTGAGTCATCATCAACATCCTTGTGATGCTGTAGCTTTCCATTCATTTTAGACTTTCGCTTCTAAAAAAATGAATACAAGGATTAAGATTCTGCCAATGAACTTGATTGCAACGAATAAATTTTTCCCAACTTATAATCAACATTGAATTAAAATAATAATTAAAAGATATAATTTAGTATTGTAACATCTATTGTCAAAATAGGCTTCAATGCATTTAAAGCCCTTGAGAGAAATTTTTACCTTATGAAATGTTACTAAGAATGCGATTCTTGGATCAGCATTGAATTTCAAATTTTATGATAAGCAAAAACGTGACTGGAATTTATCGTACAATTTTTAAAGTTATCCCATAGTCGCCATATAAACCCCTTACCATCTTTTTCCTTATTTTGAGATTCAAACGTTATTAATTTTACCAAACAGTATCTTTAAATTTAAGCTCGCACTTGACCGATAGATTTACAGCTCAGATTTGATAATACAATATACATTTTTTATGACACAACAACGTATACAATTACATGTACACAAGGTCATCGAATGACCGCTATGAATGATACTAACAATAATACAACAACGATTTTCTCAGCAATAGAAATAAAATGAAGACAACGAAAAAAACTCTACCACAGGAGAAAAAATAAAACAAGCAAAATATAAAACGAGAGAAAACAGAGACAGAAAAAGAAGAGGCAATCACTAATATGATAAAGAAAAGGTCGCTCAAATGGCTCAGTTAAGATAACAGCAGACTGTTTCATTGATAAAGTCAATTGGTCGCTCAAATGGCTCAGTTAGGATAACAGAGACTGGTTTCATTGATAAAGTCAATTGTCGCCTCAAGAATCGTTCTTTTTGAAACCACAGTTACCGTCGGACTTCTACAAAGTAAAAAGTTGCACAATATTTCCAAGTTGATACCTCCTAGCTCCACAAATACATAACAGGACTGGGAAACTGAAATTTGCGGGGAACTCTGTAATCATCTCAGGTAGTGAATCTGATTCGTAATTTTGCTGATTTCTTGACGCCTACGTTTAGTTCTGCAACCAGCTAAACGTTGCAACATTTCTCTTTTACTCACCCAATGTAGAGTCACTCGTTTGTTTCAAAAGTTAAATTTACTTTGCATAATTTGTCGAAAAACCCAAGGGTATATGTGGATACTTATGAAAGGAAATATTGAGCCTGGAAGGTGCACGAGGGTGCACCTTTGGGTTGTTGGTGTTGTTCGTTCAACCTAAAAGTGCCGAATTCAACGGCTAGGTGTTTGCTTCCGGGCTGTCCCTCTCTTACGACTTTGGTTGGAATAGTCTATATTGAATTGTAAGTGTCACACATAGTGAGAACTCGCTGATAATAAGTCCTTTCCTTCTATGGATGGCATGTAGTTTAACAATCTTGTTTTTTTAATAGTTTGTTTGTTATTTATGAATAAAGACAAAAATATATCTTTAAAACTGACAAGATAGATTTTTATATCGACGTTTATTTTCATGATATTACAAACCTCCAGATGTTTTACAATAAATCGATTTTTGAGAAGCTCCGATGCTGACGGCCTGTTCTGGGGATCTTTGCTGAGAATACTGAGAGAGAAAAACAGAGAAATTATTAGTTGTGGCAAAAATGTATAGCTCACACTGAAACGGTTTCATTCGCCACAGAAAACATATCTAGACTTTAAGAAGCGTCGTGTTTGAAGATTTGAATATTCCCTTTAAATTTCCGACGTTTGCGTGACAATTTACTCTTAAAAAAAAGGCTCAACTTCCAGAAAATTGTTCAAATCGAAATTTGAACAGGAAATCTTTGCTTGCACACGAAATAAAACATAGCTTCTTTATGTGAGGAACTAAAAAAACATTTGCAGCAACGAGAACATTTTTTAGACCATAGAAAACAATTTGGTCATCGGCATAAAAATAATGAAATAATCGGCATAAAAGCTTGGCGGACCAGCTTATTGGGAAATAAGTTACATATTGGCCTCTTCGGCACAAGAAAAAATCGAAGTCTTCATAAATCCGAATACTCGTATCCTCACCTTTGATATATTCTTGATAGTTCTTCAGAGAAATGTTTAGGTAACTTTGGCGGGTCATTCTGGACAATTTTAAACATAACACCCATTAAATTCTGCGGAAGAAAAACACGTTTGATAAGAAATTATAAATATATTAAAACACAATGGCTCTTTATTTACAAACTGTATTTTTAAGATAAATCTAAAAAAATAACTGTAGAGGCATGAACTGAATTTTAGTTGCCTTCATACAGTTTGGGACAAACTGCTCCTTGCTAGCATCATGCGATCAACAACTTTAGTGGTATTTATGGTTCAATAATTTCTAAAAAATGCATAATTTTCTATCTCAGCTGGTTGAAGACTTGCTCGCATCAGTTTCAGATAAAAATACCCAGCAAATTAGGCCCCTACTTAACAAAACTTATCTTGATACAAGTGATTGTGTAAAAATAGACTCTCCGAAAAATCTTTCAGAAACCCTACCTGTCCTTCAAATGCACGTTTCAAGGAGCATAGCTCATACAAGATCACCCCCAATGACCTAAAAGAAAAAGACTAGAGATAACAGCATACACAAATACATAATGGTTTTAAGAGAAGGGATAGGGGTCGGCAAGTTACTAGACTTGCTGCAAGTCTATTCCGTGGTCCATCAGCGTTCAATAAAACATAATAACCTCTGCAAGGGCGTAAGTCATGGAGAGGACGCTGCGATGTAGAAACGTTTCCCTTCGTTTCTCCCTCGCAGCGTCCTTCATGGCATGCGCCCTCGCACAGGTTATTATTTTTTAATGAGCGCTGATAGACCACGGAATAGACTTGCAGCAAGTCTAGCAATATACCTGTTTGTATATTTTTTGCTATTAACGATATAAAGTATTGCAAGCATTGCGTTTTCTAGTTTTGATGGCATATAAAGAAAAAGCTAGCTGTTCATTCCCCCAAACATAGTCATGATCGTATGGTGCAAAGCAATCACTGCAGTGCCTCTGTTTTTATTTGCTATTAAAGAGTTAGTGGTAGTGACTCCCATAGCTACTGTCCTCTGGATCGAATTGTCTCCGAACCGTGGATTTCTCTAGGCAATGCAAACTTGTTATTGTTACTTCGATTATGTCCCGTTAGAGAGAAAACTTGACACAAAAAGGGAGGATTAAAGTTATTTTGAGTTCTACACATTTCCATCATGAGCAAACTCTAGTTATCTACGAAGACAGTAACGGGCCGATCCATTACTAAATGACCTTACAAAACCCCGAGTCAGTATCTCTTGGATTTTGTTTACCTTTCGGTCCAGTTTTATTTTGTAAATCATTCAAACTGTTAATGGGCAGTGACGGAACTATGGGTGGGGATAAAAGCTAGCTCGAATAAGCATGTTAGCACTCCCGTAATTACGGAAGGAAGCGCTTGGTTGCTGAACCACCGAACAAGAGGAATAAAGGAAAGCTCACCAAATATCGGATTTCGAGTTATAACCTTCATGCTTTAGAACTTCTGGACTCATGTAGTATGGCGTCCCAGTGAAAGTTGTCGCAATGTCCGTGGTGCCCATTAGAATTCTTGAAATACCAAAATCACCTAAAAAGATGCAAGAAAGTCAGATTTAAGAAGCACAATTAATATTGAAAGGAAACCGTGCAAAGGACCCACGTTCTTTACGCAACCTCTTATGTACTGGGTAGAATGGCCTTGCCCAAGTCCCTCCCGTGTATCTGCAACCCTAAAACCCAAAAACCTAAAAAGTTACTTACTTCTGCGAAGAAGAGAGGGAGAAAGGAGAAGCAAGCGTTGCATTTGAATTTATTTAAGATTTAAAAAGGGTCTAATAGTGTTGCGTTATCAATAAACAACACCTTTTCAAATGTAGACAAAATCAAAACACAATGCTAGAACCATTTCTTGCAATATTTACTTGATTTTGATATTATTGGAGAACAAAGGAAGTGATGTTTTTGAAGCAACCATTTATTTTGCCTTTCCTGTGCCATAAATCAGCAACCATTTGTCAGATTGACTCAAACAAGTCTCAAACGCTAAGTTAGAGCCTATCCTATGCAACTGTGTAAAATGGCAGAATTGAAGCTACAGCTCCTCCAAAGTAGCCGCGCAAACAGGGCACAATTTTTTTGGGACGTCCTGTATCTTTCCGCAAACACCGATACTTTGTTTACTCACTCAGTACTGTTTACGGCTTTAGAACCATTAAGCAGACTGGATGTTTACTAGCGGGTGTACGATACTTTGCTTCATAAGCACTTGGTCGTGCGTGTTGACATAATTGTTATCCAACGTATTCTACAAAACGAATAAAACTATGCACTCGTTAGTTCGTTAGTGAGATATATGCCGTTAATCTTGCACTCTTTGAAAAACAAAAACAAAGAACTAACCACATATTATTCAAAGGCTTATGAGATTAAATTCGATTTTCTCCAGGGAGAGAGAGATTGTGCTTCTGCTACGAAATTGTGGTTGCACATGGCAAACGGCAGTGCCTTGAACAGATAAAACTTAAGTGAAAACTGCCTGGAACTTAAAGAGGATGTATAAGCTAAAATAAAAAATAAAACCATTTCTTTCTCTCTCTAATGCAGGCAAATAGCAGCCGATACATTGAAAATGAAGATATTGTCTATAGGTGTCAACTCCGTTTAATTAGCCAGTGCACTCAGATTTTTCATACCATCAACGATTTTGGAGATGCAGCTGGATTCCGAGCCACAAGTTTTGGATGTTTTTAGCCTAAACACACAAAAGTACACTGCAGGCTGTAGAAAATGAAATGGCTATTTTTCTTGTAATGTCAACATAGAAAGCTGCTGTTTTAGGTAAAACATTCATCTTATAAGATTTTCGTAAACTAAGGTCGCGTGTCATAAAATTGCTTCAGCCTGCATTGGGCTTTCGTGTGCTTAGGCCAATATATTTAATATTTGTGGCTCGGAATCCAGCTGCATCTCCAAAATCGAGGATGGTATGAAAATTCTGATTGCACTGGCTAATTCTACGTAGTTGACACCTATAGAAAATATCTTCATTTGCAATGTATCTGCTGCTATTTGCCTGCATCAGGGAGAGAAATAAATGGATTTATTTTTATTTTAGCTTATACAGCCCCTTTAAGTTCAAGGCAGTTTCACTTATGTTTCATCTGTTCAATTTCTAAATGGTAAACCAGACGAACGCCGGATTTCTGTTTGCAGCCAGATTGTAAGACTTTCATAAACCTTAATTTTCTTGAGAATTCTGCCATTTTTCCTCCATCAATTTCGAAGCTACAACGATTTGAATATTGTTTAAAGGACATCTGTCTCGATCATAATTGGCTGAGATTGTAAGAGGGGATTAAAAATTTCTATGGCAGGATTAACAGAAAACAATCGGAAAAGAGATCATTTCACGAATTGAACTGCATTTTTATCATGCGAAAAAGTCAAAGAGTCTGGGCTCTAGCNGCCATTTGTCCTCCATCAAGTTCGAAGCTACAACGAGTGGAATAGTGGTAAAAGGACATCGGTCTCGATCATAATTGGCTGAGATTGTAAGAGGGGATTAAAAAGTGCTATGGCAGGATTAACAGAAAACAATCGGAAAAGAGATCATTGCACGAATTGAACTGCATTTTTATCATGCGAAAAAGTCAAAGAGTCTGGGCTCTAGCTCCTTTCCATTGTCTAAGCTTTGTTCTCTAAACCAATCACCTGCGAGACAGAGCTCCTTTAAGCTTTACTTGAACTCGTTTAGAAACAAAGAAAAGCGTAAATTTGAAATATTCAAGATACCAGAAAATTTAAACGAACAATTATAGCAATGCACCTAAACTTCCTTTCAAGCAAATGCAAGCAAAATGTTACTAAATTTGGATAATGCTTTAGAGGATCGTTTTTGGGAATCACAGCAGATCAAATAAAATGACGTTCAAAACATCGTTAAGATTTAGGCCAATGATTACGGCAGGATTGTGGCAACCATTTTGCAAGCAAACTTCAATTTTCCTAAACAAGATAAAAATGGCATAGCTTCGAAAAGGATGCGTAAACAACTTTCATTTTCAATAGAAACACGGCTGTGGCAATGACTTAATTTATAAGCTGATTTTCTCCCGGGTCTCACGGGCTTTCTGGGAAAGAGGTCTGCCGTAAGCATGTAAATCCTTCAAAAAACGCAAAAAATTAAAGATATTTAGCTAAATTGTACACGAAGGTTGTGGGATTTTTTACGCGGAACTTGCACAGGTCAATGTCAGCAGGGTCATCGACAGGTACCTGAAGTCCTAGGTAGAGGTCCAGCGAAGTTCGGCAGCAACTATTGATTGCTACAAATAAAGTTCGAGCGAAAAAAGCAAAAAATTATTGTTTACCAAAATTTAACATATCGCAAGACGTGCACTTGCCCCTGTAACGGAAACTATTAAAAATGACGTTTTTCATTTTTCCAAATCGATTCCCTGTTTTTTAATTTTATGTCTGTTTTTGCTAATTGGGAAAAGATAAAACAAAGAGGAAACTGACTTAAAGTGCCATGTACCTACTTTGTTAAGTAACCAAAGGAAAGAATGCAAAAAGGAGAGCTGTGGATACGAGACTATTTAGCAAGAACTAATTAAATCTGTGTAAATAATGCACCATCTCTTTTTTATGATTTTCTCAAAGCAGACTCGTATATAAGGGCAACAGGATACGTGGTTCCACGCGTAATTCCCGCGTCTATTGTGCATTTCTCCTTGCCTTGGGACTCGACTCAGGCAAAATATTGCATAGTCTATGCAAGCAAGGCAGATTTGAATGAAGGATAGACCTACATTGTTAATCCTGCAGGTGATGCTGTTTGTGAAATGGCTGATCTTGTTGCCGAGTAGGCTACCAAAGTATATAGCAAATATCTAGCCAAACTTTCGCTTTCAGATCTGACGGAGTCCACATCTCCTAGAACATACAGTGCTAGTAGTGACAAATATCACTAAAATTCTTTTGATCAGCCGAGGAGATCATAAACATTTTTGAAACCTATGAAATATTTTGAAGCGAGCTTTCTGTGAAGCTTCCAGAGCAAAAGATTGCATGTATCTTTCGACTGCAAAAAATTGGGTAATATCATACTATTAGTAGTTTCAATAGAACAAATAATTCCTGAGGAATATACAAGTTAATGGGGGGGGGGATTAATGAAAACGGCTTTCTGTGCACAATGGACAGGAGAACATAGAGCCATCTTACAGAATGCTGCGAGCATACCAAATTGTCTAACATTCCTCCTCCTATAACAAGGCCTTGAAAAATTTACAGTTTGGCTTTTCCATCAGTTATAAATGTGCTCACTGTCACTGTAACTGTCCTATTTTCAACATTCTAGAAGATTCTTTCGCAAAAATATATTCGTTCTCAAATTCA